>OX940974.1:15982525-16019764 GCA_954871275.1 Leptopterna dolabrata
TGGAAGTCGTCTCCCTCCATCCCCTATTTGGTAGGGGATGGTGGGGACCCAGGTTGTGCTCTGACTCCTGCGGCTTGTTCCCCACTCGTATGGTTTATTTGGTAAGAACTAAAGTTGGCTTATGAAATATTTGTGAGAACTTAAATCTGCTAGGAGGGACTCACGACAGTTTTCCATGTTTTTTAGGACGAAAATACCGAAAGTTTGGTTGATTTTTACCGAAGAGTGAAGAATTGAAGTTGTAACGAAGGTTAAGCTCCCGAAATTCATTTTGTATGAGCCAAAAACATGGGAAATTGTCTGAAATCACCATACATTTGTATAATAACACTAGAAGTTGTATGAACAGGTGAATCAAGACAATTAAATGGTACTATCAATGGTAAAAAATAATCTGCTGAAAGGAAAAGCCGAGCCTAATTCGTGTTTTTGGTGGCCAAAACTGGTGGAACCATCAAAAATAGCCATTTCAATAATTTCACACTAAAGAAACAATAAAAGAACAGCCAAAATGTCTGTAGGTATGTCCAGTAGAATAATAAACCCATGTGACAAGGACTTTGCAGCGTTTTTGAAGATTCTGTTCAGTGAAGCAAAGTAGGAAGTACAATGGACCCCCAAATGACGCAGTGGATCAACAGTTACCGGCGGTTAAAATTAACTTAATTCTATGCCAATTAGGATTATAAGCTCATTTTGTTTACTTTTATTTTCATTTCGTTTTATTTTTCTGACTTCAATTTTCAATTGTTTCTTCATTTTAGCGAATTTTCAAAGAAAATGAAGCTATTGCAATGGCTTCGAAATTTAAATAATATAAATTTTTGGAAATTTTCTTCATAGAAATCCGTTTCAGACCATTCTAAAACGATTCCTGAAATTTAACACTTTTTTATATGTATATATATATTTATATATATATGTGTCACTCCAGACGATAACTCTCGATAGAATTGAGATAAACAGCTCAAATTTGCACACAAAATCTATCTTGGCAATCGAAAGGCTAAGTTCGAAGATGGGCGAAATTGGCCTACTCTAAGGAGGGTTTTGGCGCATTTAAAGTGCGCAAAAATTACCCAAAAATCCCCAAAATGTTATTTTCCAACAAGTGACCCCTCATTTTAAAGGTTTTTGCACGCTGAACACGATGGTGGAATCGGATTTTAGATATCTTGATCCGTTCTCAAATTAGAGCATTTAAAGTGCGCAAAAATTACCCAAAAATCCCCAAAATGTTATTTTCTAACAAGTGACCCCTCATTTTAAAGGTTTTTGCACGCTGAACACGATGGTGAAATCGGATTTTAGATATCTAAATCCGTTCTTAAATTAGAGCATTTAAAGTGCGCAAAAATTACCCAAAACTAGGATAATCTTTAAACTCTTACCCCCCCCCCCCCACCCCCTTAGAGTGGTCAGATTGAAAAATGTGAGAAGTATTAATTGAAGACGAGAGTTCGAAGCAAAAAAGGGGGAGGCAAACGATTAGTACAACTCCTTGAATTTCCCATTTGACATATAATTGTTATGATACCTTCATAGATAGACAAGTACCGGCCCACGTATTACTAGAAGGAAGACGAAAGAAAAAATCTATTTCAAATTATTCAATTTAGGTACTAACAGTAGGAGGAAGAAGTTTTCCTTTATTCAAAACCATAGCCATTAATTCGAATATTTCTTTGAAAATTCGCTCATTAAGTCATGCTGCATGACTGGTTTTTGCATGAAATCCGTTAATATGCTGGTATAGGTACCTATGCACTTCTGCCGTATGCATGTAACCCTAAAATACGTATATACTTAATATATTGGTAGGTACTGAATAAAAGATGCATAGGTGTTTGTTTATTTGGATATTTACGGGCAGTGCCCTAAATACTCGTACAATATATTACTATTATAAATATAAAGAAATTTAATCACGAGCCTTTTATAATTTTTTGGAACCAGCTGGCTGTGAAACGGATAAAATACCGTTGAATCCATAATAACTGGAGGAATGTTATGTTTCTTCAAAATTTCGATGCCAGAAAAATGTTTTACCACGCATGAGAAAAGTGTCTGAAAAAAGTTGGGACTCGGTACAGAAGTATACTTTATGACAAGTTTATGAGCCAAAACGTATTCTTTAAAATATCTGAATGGGTACCTACATTATTTTTTGTTTTAGTAAAACCTAGGGAAACAAATTTTTCTACTCGTACCGTTGGTGATATCCCGTAGTAGGTACAGTACGTCCCGCTTGTAGAGAGCGCATCGGGCGAAATCAGTTTGAACGCTATTCACTCTTACAAGCGGGTGGATCACTACATGCGGCCACACACTGTTTCCATATTCTTCGTAAAATTATGGATACAAGTTTGGCGGCAGGGGCCGCCCATTTTGGTCAAAATCCGCAAACTTGCATAGAAATCTCACTTTCTTACACCACACCAACGACATTTAGCTATAGTAAACGAAGAAAGTGTTGGACCCATCGCATATTTTTTTCTGTAAATTAGCCTAATCAAATGCGATCGAACTCAAAATCAAAAGGCACGATTTTGACATCCTAACGGATATTTTGACTTCAACTGCACCAATTTTGGTCCATTTTTACAGCAGTTAACTGTTGTTGAAAACCAGAAAAATTAAAAAACCCGTTATTTCCCCACCTAGAAAGCTCGTTCTCAACTCAAATTGAAGAGCTCAACGAGCTGAACAAAACCCGAAAAGGAAATCGGAAGAATACCATATGATGAGGAAGTTGTCTGAAATTCCAACAAACGTACATACGTACGCACGGAGCGACATCAAGCGGAAAACCGTCTAGAAACTCTTTTGCGCACTTCTGAACAAGATTCTATGGTTTTCACAGACACCTATTTATGACGGCACCACCATACTTCTATTCCTGTATTATAGGAACATGAAAGTAAAATGACCCCAAAATTAAAAAAAATGATGTTTTTATAAATAAATTAAGGAATGTAAATGCAATAAGTACCTACATATTACTACTCAAGTACTTTAAAAAAGTAGGTACCTGCATAAATCACGCGATTTCGATTCTTAGTAAAAAAGTCGTAAATTTTCGTTTGCTTCTTATTTTAGTTTCTTATTTACAATAATGAACCTTTGGGGAATCGAGCATGGAAAAAAATAAATTTTTAACCCCCCCCCCCCCCCCAAACTTGATGGTTTACGTTTCAAGGTACGTAAATTCCGAAAATGCAATAAAAAAATTTCTGTCCGTTCGCCGTCCACCGTACGCCGACGCCGTTCGCCGTACTTACTTAGCACTTTTCTTAGTTACCATGAGCCAAAATTGACGAAATTCGGTTTATAGGTCTGGATGGTCCTCGAAGCTATTTTACTTCTCGAAACGGAACTTGACCCGAATTCTGTGTACACATTGCAGCTACATCAGAATTACATCGTGAAAGTAGTGGATTTGTCTGACTCGCTTCTGCCCAAAGTGGTGGCAAGGGAGTTGATAGGGAGAAACTTGGACTGGGCGAAGCATTGGAAGGACAGAGCTGAGAAATACGGTCTTACTTGCAACTTGGCATCCATGGACGGCAGGGCTCTCAAAGTAGATTCGGACCAACTACTGGTCAAGTATAGAGATGAATGCCGGAACGCTCCTATTCAGAGGGTGAACGCGTCAGAAAATTTCACGCTGTACCGCGAACTGAACCCTCAAATTAAATCGGCCAGCCTGGTAAAGGAGAACACTGTTGACGCATATGGTGGAAGATGGATGTTCAAACTCAGAGGTGAGCTTCTTCACTTAAACGCCAAACCGTACGAAACGAGCCGAAATGAAGAATGCTACATGTGTAACAGGCATGAAATGGAGGACACGTTCCATTTTCTTTGTAAGTGCCCTGTGCTTTGGGAATTCCGAATGATGGCATTCAATCGGGCAAGTCTGGATCGGGATGAGGCAGTTCGGGTCCTTGATGGCGAGGGATGGCCACAAGCTGTCCTGTTCTGCAAGCTAGCTTGGTGGTACAGAGCGATGATGGTGAGGGAATTCAATTTTTGAATCGCGTCATAAATTCGTAGATTAGCAAATCCCTTTAGTAGCCTTCCTGAAGACCCTAAGGCGAACTTTTGCGTCAAGTCGTCGGTGGGTTATTATTATATATTTTACTTTTATTTTTTATAGGCTTCAATAATGTTTGACAATAATAAGGCCAACACTTCCGACAGTTGGAAAAATAAGTCGTATTGTTTATTTTTCTAAATAAGAGCGCATTATTTTGTATTTTGGACAATAAAGTGTTTTCTTCTTCTTCTTCTTCTTGGTCCTCGAAGCTCGACGTTACTGTCAGTCATCTCTAAGGGATGTTAAATAGGGGTTGACATTTTCAGGACACCTATACCTTTTTTTTACGTGAATCTTTTTACGGTTTTAAATAGTTCTTGAACTTACGAGTTTTTTAAGACCACCCGGAGCGTTGTACGTCCCTCCGTTCCTTCACAGTAAGGCCCAGAAGTTTGCACCGACAGGCTTGGTCAACAGGAGGGTGAATCAAATTGCACACATTCAGCCCAAATATCACCGCTAGGGATCACCTGTTTATAATCACGGAGGCTGTGTGAAGTCGAGTTGGTTGTTCCGCGATATTATTCCATTTGAAAAATGAAGGTTGTTTTGGATTTGGTTGATAGGTACTTTTGCAACTTGAACAATCGTTGAAGTATTATTGATAGGAAAATTATTACACAACGGTTCATTATAGTATCTACGTAGAAGGGGCATCTATGCAGGTAAAATTATTACACAACGGTTTATTATTTGCCCTATGCTTCATGAATAACTACAAATAATTAATGATTGAATTATTGAATCCCGCGAATTTGTAGGAAACTTTAATTCCGGGGCCGGCTCCAGTAACTCGATTTAGGGCTTTCCTGGGTGAGCTCGAGGGTATTGACGCAGAAAACAGTGATCTACGCAGAATCAAAAGAATGTTGTTTTACACCCCCCCCCCCCCCCCCGGCTGTTTTGTCTGTGTGTGGGTTTTGGGGGTCGACATTCTCGCCGTAGTGGTTTGAGTATGGTCCGTTTCTCGTCTTAGTATGGGAATGGCGTTCATAATACCCTTGTGAGTAGGGGATGGGATCAGGTTCATCATCATCGCCGATATAAACTGAAGGTTCGTTCGCAATGGCGTTTTCTGACGGTCAGCTGACTCCTAGAAACCCGTAAAAAACCATCCATGATCCTTGGTGAGCGTTTGAGACAGGATTGAGAAGGGTCTGAGTTTGCTAATGGTTGGGAATCGAGAAGGCAGTGAGTGCTTGGTCAGCTTCTCGCCCGCCCTATTTTCTGTGTACTGGACTGACGGTCAGAAAACTGGCTTTTGGATGGACAGGAAAACAAGTCGAACAGCCGGTCATGGATACTATACAGTCCGAAAAGAGACCGCGAATCACTGCGAACGGCCGAACGCCTTTTTGACGGTCAGATAACAGTCAGATGGTCACTGCGAACAAGCAGAATCCTGTTGGTCGGAAGAGATTTAAAACATGTTTACGAAAATACAAGTATTCCATCGCTATTATCCGGGGCCTGGAACACTACACCCAGGCAACTCATTGTGTATTTAGATAGGAATGATTCGGTTCCAAGTGTTTAGATCACAACAAACGGGAACCGGGTGATCACTAGATCCCCGATCACTGCAAGCGGGTCCTTCTGTACATACTGAAATTATTCTATGAATCATTTCGCTGTTTAGTCCATTAATTTTGTTGATTTGAAGCCTTTCACTAATAGCTACGTTGACCTCTAAGTCACATCAAAGTTGATATCGTATGACGGAATGACTCTCAGCTAAAATAAGAAAATATCAGATTTTCCTCCAAAAAATTGATGGTTCTATCTTCAAGTTGGTTCAGCGTCATTCTTGAGACCTTATAGAATTTGCATGTCTTATTAGTCATGGTGGCGTAATTGTTTTAAACGTCCGCCCAATTAGGTGTTGCTGCTTCACCCATAAAATCAGTTCTCAGCTCATTTCACACCCATACTATCTCAGCTTTAGTTTTTACACCACTTGGTTTATCCCTATTCCGTGAAACGGTGTTATTATCGCGGACTCTGTCTTTATCCTCTCTTTAGAAGTATTTGTGAACAGGCATAATCGCATAATCGCTCAGCTGGTCAATCGTTGTACTTGAGTGCATAATGAGCGCATATTATATGTGCATAAAAATGTAAATTTGTTATAAATATGCGACGAATAATCCCATCGAACCATGAATGAACTCTCCACAGTTCATGAACTCAGTTATAAGCCACCTGGTTATATTTTCCATTGGCAAATAACATTTTCATGATTAAATATATGAATACAGTTAACCCATACAGTTCATGCGCTCTCAAGTGACTGAGTTGATTCGACACTCGTCATTAGATCATAATATGATGACCATATTACGATAGGTGAACTAGATAAGAAATTCCTAAGTTATCGCATAGCTAGGTACGTTATGTTCCATTAAACTTGAGGTTAACTGCTTCATCATCGACGGATCAACTTCATCGGGTGGCTGCTGCAAGATGATATACTGGCTGATCGTTATTAGGAAATCACATGAAACCAACACCCTCGAACTTCTGAGACCGGTGAAATTGAAGTGGGGGGTTAACAAATACCCGACTAACAACAATTTAAAAAATCCAGGTTTTTACGCCATGTTTCTTTGAAGGAGCAATACTAAGGAGTTGGATTCGGATGAAATCCGATATGTTACAAGAAACTACTGGCATAGCAGGGGTGTTGAGCCCATAAGGCCACTTGGGCACCCAAAAACACTAGGAGTAAAAAGAAACTCTATTGTTCAGTTGGCATTTGAATGTCCTTCTGTATACTGTACCTACCTAGCAGTTTTCACCAAGTTCAACAGCGACGCGACAGATTTCTCTGGCTATGGAATGGAAATTCTATGGATATTCAATATTCTAGTGGAGCATCCATGGTGGCTCCATAGACCAAGCATGTTATCGGAATAAAGCGACAGTAATCGATGTCCTGCAATCGAAATCGAACCTAGGCTCCTGAAACTGGCAGGTAGGTTCTGGGTCCTGGGACCTAGTGTCGCCATGGCAACTGAGAAACGTGGCCTATCCACGTTTCAGGATGCGATTTGTCACCTGACATCGAAGATAATTGATGACCTGGATAAAGGGAAGAAACCTATGTCTATATTCATAGATTTAGCGAAAGCGTTTGACACTCTACCACATGAGAAGTTGCTACACAAAATTAGAGGTCTTGGTTTCGTGGGGAAAGCCTATCAATGGATCGAAAGCTACTTGGAAGGTAGGTTGCAGTGTGTCAAAGTCAATGGTTGTCACGGTTCTTATATTGCATGCGGTACCTATGGTGTTCCTCAAGGAACTGTTTTGGGGCCCATTCTTTTTATAATGTACATCAACGAGTTAGGCAAGATCAGTATGAATGGTGAAATAATTTTATTTGCAGATGACTCTGCTTTGTATTTTGTCGCTGAAACATGGGAGAGCGCCTTTTCTAAGGCCGAACTGGGCCTTCAAACTGTAAATGCCTGGTTAATTGAGAATGGTCTGACATTAAGTTTATCTAAAACGAATTTCCTGCCATATTACTTGTCAGCCCCCCACAGGCCTTCCTATAGTTTGAAATTGCACCTCCATGACTTCAACTGCGATAGCAATACATGCAATAACTGTCCAGAGATTTCTAGGTGTTCCAGTGCCAAATATTTGGGGATTATTTTGGATGCGAGCATGAAATGGGAGATGCAAATTCACGCAGTGTGTATAAGGTTAAGGAAGATTATCTATGTTTTTTCTAGATTAAGTAAAATTGTTCCTCCGAAGCTTATGAGGACGATTTATTTCTCATTAGTACAATCAGTTATAATATATGGTCTTCCGGTTTGGGGTAGCGCTTATGCCACAACAATCAACCCGTTCTTCATTTGCCAGAAGATATTGTTACGTGTAGCTACAAAAAGTAAATTTTTAGAGCACACTGGTCCCACCTTCAATAAACTCCAGATTCTAAAGCTGAAGTCTCTAGTGGAGTTTAGTAGCCTGAAGCAGGTCCTGAAAGAGAATATATTCACACGACCTGCTCACGAAACAGTTACTCGGTTTCAGTACGATGGGAAAATTTATGTTCCTTTCATGAGAACAACTGCTGCTTCGAATTTTTACTGCTCCACTGGCATTCGTGTGTATAACTCTCTTCCGTCCACTATAAAGAAAGAATTAGTAGAGCACCCAAATAAAAGAAACCTTATTCTGAAGAGGTGGTTCTTGCAAAACCAAAATACCTAGTTTCCCATATGGAAATGAGTTAGGTACATAATGTATGTTTTCTTTTCTTTATAATGTATATATTTCTTTTTTTCTCTTTAAAACTTTTTCTAAGTGCATACCTTTGTCGTTAAGTATGATCGTCCAGTATCGATAATGCCAGTAGCTCCAGCAATTTAATGCGCTCTAGCTTTGGCTCGTTCTCCCTGTCGCGGGCAATGCCCATTAGGGGAACTGATTTTTCAACAATTTGATTCTATTCTTGATGTACCATGTTGTGATCAGGAAATATATTTCATTTCATTCATTCATTCATTCATTCATCCACGCATCAGTCGAGTAAAAATGTTGTTGGCCACGCCCACTTTGAGCCTTGTCCCCAAAATCTGATTTCTAATCCAAAATCGTTCGTTTTCACAATCGATTCGGTTCCTTCGATTCAATTTGTCATCTTGATACGAGATGCTTCTTCGTCTTCTGATAGCTTTTTTGTTGTCTCGTGAACTATATTCGCTTTCTCTGTTGAGTCAGTGTTCAGTTTTTAATTTTTTAGCGTCAAACTGTGTGCGTTTTGCGCTCGGTCCGGTTCTGATGACAGATTTGTATTCGTGGTACATGTACGTGCACTTTGTCCTGTTTGCTGTTTGTGGTGTTGTGGATTGATCGTCGTCCTAACACAATGATAACTACCTAGCTTCTCCATTCAAGTAGGCACCGGCCGACGGGTCATCGTTTTGTTATATATATATATTTACATCTATATTCTTATAGATTCTATCTATATTTTCATAACACATGAATTCGGTGGCTAATTTACAGTAGAAATTGTGGACGTTTTCGTACGACGATAGAGCGTTGATTAAAAGAGAGAAGCTTTGCTGAATATCACTCAGTCAGTAAATAAGGGAAGGGTGTTGTTGCCTTGGGGTATTTTGTAGACAAATCTGTTGGTTTTGTGTTCTGATTTGGTGCCCCACCGTTTTCAGAGCCCACCCACGCTACTCTGGCGAAGAAATGGGAACTTCATCGTGAGAGGATAAGAAGTGAGTGTTTTTTTAAACTGCTGGACACTTGGCGGATTTTGGCTTACCGGGTTTATCTGATCAATTTCTTCGACAGTCATCGCGTTCACTTATCCACATTGTAAGCGGGTGACCACGATCTTCTTGAGGGCTCTATGTCTGTCTGTCTGTCAGTTCCACACAATTTATTCCTCGTGACTCACTGGTTTGACCAATCCTAACGAGTTGAAGTAAACGAACGGTTGAGTTGTAAACGTTTCCGAGATATGAATTTCATTGAAATTTGGCTGAAACTCGCGTCTGCTTATGCACAAACGTGAATTTTCTGGTGTTCTAAGGTACCTCCGCTCTATTCCTGAGTATGATGATTTTTTTCAGGAATCATACAGGTTGGGTCCCTGAAGGCCCCTTAATATCCAAAATACCATTGTTTGTTGAACTTATCTTTCGAGTTTTTTTCCCAACTTTAAAATGGCTCAAAAAACTGAATTAGGAAAAAATGCTTTTATAAAATCCGTAAAAGCATCTCAAATGGGGGAGAGGACGAATTTATGGTTAAAAACTGTGGAAATTGTTTGATGGCCTATACTAGTAAACCGAAGTGTAGTTTGAGTAGGTAGGTTGCTTTCCTTCAAAAATTCGCTCAGCTGGTCAGCTTGGCTGGCTTCTATAAGAGGAATTTGGTCAGTTAATTTATAGTTCTTCTCTCTTGTTTATAACAACAACCAGAAAGTTGGGCAAAATTTTATTACGCATATATATAAGTTACATATAATGTAGATTGCAGATTAATAAAAAATAATAGCTGATGTTGTAGAAAACCCCGGCGAGCGCCCTGCGGACCCTCGCCGCCTAGAAAGAATTGTACGGGCAGTCCTGTTCAGCCCTTCTTCGAGTGTATTTGTTTCTAGCACCTAAATAAATTTGTTGTAATTTGGAATTAAAGTTTTTTTAAAAAGTGAACTTCGATTCCACGTTATTTAACTGGCGCAGTCGGTAGGACCTGCGGAAGCAATTTTACATCAAAAGTGAGCAATTTGTTGTGTGTTTCTACACTTAGCCGCAGCAACCTACATCCAAGTGCTATCTTTCGAAACTTTCGATTCGTCTACGGAGACCGCCTTCGATTTGAAAGCTTCTTGTGAAGACCACCAAAACCTGGAGACCGTCCTCACCTAAAGAAGCCTGACGAAGACCACCTGGACAAATCGAAATCAAATTGAATAGGAGACCGTGCTCACCCACCTCGTGAGCACCACCTACTCAGTTTGATTATATATACGCTCCGGAAATCTACTGTGGAGACCGTGCTCGCACCACCTGGTAGAAATCCCGTGAATAAGTTCGGAGACCGTACCCGCAAGGAGACCACCGAACGAATTCGCGTCCAAAACGGCCGACCCATCGAAGCCGTCGAAGGAAGAAGAAGAGGTTGGACAGACTCGCCAACGCTACGCCACCGAGGTACCCTCCTTTCGGCGACCCGTCCGAAAACCCTCACATGTGGACAGCAATCATACTACTGTAAGTCAGGAAGATAATTATTATTCAAATTTAACAATTGACTTGTTCAGTAACTGTACCGATAGCAGAATCATGGCCCAAGAATTAAAATCATGTTATTTAGATATGGTCCCAGAATTTAAAGGCGAACCAGAATTATTAGGCAATTTTATTGAAGTTTGTAACGAATTAATTAACCAATTTTATGACAGAGCTAATCCTAATAACTTTCAAAATAAGTACCTAATAAGATCAATCCTAGCCAAAATCAAAGGAAAAGCAGCGGAACTCATTATAAGTGCAAACTGCACTACTTGGGACAACATCAGAACCGCTTTAACTTCAGGTTACGCAGATAAAAGAGATATTTTTACGATCACTATAGAAATTACTGAATTAAAACAAAACAATGAATCAGCTTTTGCGTATCTCGAAAAAATCAGAAAACACTTAAATTTAGCAGTGATGTATTTAAAGAACAATGCAGTTCCGAATTCAGAACAACAGATTTTCTTTTTCCAACAGCTAGCTTTAAGAGTATTCTTAAGAGGACTCAAAGAGCCTTTAGGAAGCCTCCTACAGTCTAGGAAACCCGCTGACCTAGATTCAGCTCATGGCCTCTTGACAAATGATTTTCAATTTTACTCATCCAGGCAAAACTTTAGCAGATCAGAACAGAGAACTGTCCCGCAATATATTACCCATAAGCCTCCTCAAGGCCAGAATGCGAACTACCGTCCTCCTTATCACGATCCACAACGTAATAACATACCGGGACAAATGACAAATCAGCAAAAGTTCCCGCCGGCTAAACAGCCGTTCTCACCTCCAACTCAGCAGCATACTTATCGCCCTCCTAACAACCAGTTCGCACAAACTCCGATGAGCGGAGTCCAAACAATTAAAACCCAGGTTCCACAGTTTCACAACAGGAACATGGAAAGTGAGGAAATAATAGATGAAAGAATTGCAGAACAGTTGTCAGAGCCAACGATAGAAAATATTGATAATACGCATGATGAGAACCCTTTTTTAGAGATGGATCATCCAACCTTCCCCAATTCAACCTGATGAATGTAGGGAATAACAAAAATGAACTACCTTATATTATTATGCCTAAGTTAAATTTAAGAATTCTCATTGACACAGCGAGTACTAAATCTTTTGTTAACCCAATAATTGCCCAAAAATATTTTGATAAAAAGTTAATAAATGAACCATTTCAAGTCACAACCGCTCACGGCACTTCCACAGAAAAATTCAGCACTACTGTACCCTGTGGAGAGTTGTTCGGAAACAGAAACTTGAATTTGAAATTTTTTGTATTTCAATTTCATGACAAGTTTGATTTACTATTAGGATTGGATAATTTGAAATTATTAAATGCTAATATCGACTTGTCAGGGGATACCCTGAAAACAAGTTTTAAAAATATTCCGGTACTCTACCACTCAATTAAAAATCCCGAAAGCTACAAAATCGAGGCCAGAACGATGAAACAAGTTAAAGTAAGGATTAATAACATTCGAAATGGAGACGGGATAATCCCCTATATTAAACTCAAGACCGTTGAAATACCCCAGTGTATAGTGAAAGTAACGGAACACGTAGCTCACTGTGTCATGGTAAATCCTAGCGATAAAGACGTAGAAGTAAAATTAGTAGGCAAATTCAACATTGAGACTTTAACCACAGTAGACTCGACGGAAAGCAACAATTTGAACATGTACTCGTACGGAAAATTTGATATGGACCTGAAAAAACTGAGACTAGACCACCTAAATTCAGAGGAAAGACAGGAAATTACCAAATTAGTAGAAAACTACGCGGACATATTTCATTCAGACGGAACTCCCCTTACATTCACTAATCAAGTGAAACATCAAATTAGGACCACTGACGAGACACCGATATACACCAAGCCCTACAGGTACCCTCAAATATACAAAGACGAAGTACATAAACAGATTTCTGACATGTTAGAGCAGAACATAATAGAGCCCTCGAACTCTCCTTGGAACTCACCCATCATAGTAGTACCAAAAAAAATAGACGCCTCCGGAAAACAGAAGTACAGGATTTGCGTAGATTATAGGAAACTAAATGAAAAGACCATTCCAGACAAATATCCCTTACCTAACATCACCGATCTACTAGACAAATTGGGCAAATGCCAATATTTCACAACAATAGATCTTGCCTCGGGATTTCACCAAATAGAAATGAGTCCGGGGAGCGTTGAAAAAACAGCATTTTCCACGGAACAAGACCACTGGCAATTTTTGAGAATGCCTTTTGGACTTTCAGGCTCACCTCCAACATTCCAGAGAGTAATGGATAACATTTTGAGAGGAATCCAAAATGAATACTGTTTGGTCTACATGGATGATATAATTTGTTTTAGTACCAGCTTACAGGAGCACATAGTACGACTTAGGGAAATCTTTGAAAGACTGAGGCAGGCGAATATGAAAATTCAGCTTGACAAGACAGAGTTTTTGAGGAAGGAAGTAGGATTCTTAGGACACATAATTACACCAGAAGGTGTCAAACCTAATAATGACAAAGTCAAAGCAGTCTTAAACTATCCTATCCCTAAAACTACTAAAGAGATAAAAGGTTTCCTCGGCCTACTAGGCTACTACAGACGGTTTATTAAAGACTTCGCGGCAATTACAAAACCCCTAACCAAACGGCTAAAAAAAGGAGCCACAATCAACCCCACTGACCCAGACTACGTAAACGCTTTTGAAATAAGCAAAAATCTACTTATGAACGAACCCATTTTGAAATACCCAGACTTCGAAAAACAGTTCCACTTAACCACAGACGCAAGTAACTTCGCAATTGGTGCAGTGCTCTCCCAAATGCATGACGGCAGTGATCTACCGGTAGCATACGCGAGTAGAACATTAAACGAAACAGAAACCCGACTGTCCGTAATTGAAAAAGAACTTCTAGCCGTGGTGTGGGCGACCAAATACTTCCGACCCTATCTTTATGGGAGAAAATTCAAAATATTCTCAGACCACAAACCATTACAGTGGTTATTCTCCATAAAGGAACCGAATTCCAAGCTGTTTAGATGGAGACTTAAATTAGAAGAATATAACTATGAAATTTGCTACAAAAAGGGGGCGAGTAATTTGAATGCAGATGCACTTTCCAGGATTCAGCTAAACGTAAATGAATTGGAAGAGGCGGACGCAATAATACAAGATCTAGTAAAAGGGCATTGGGCTGTTAATACACCTACAACCGAACAACAGGGTCAATCTACCAGAGAATTGCTAACAATCCCACCAAATCAGCCCGCAGAAACCGATAATCAATCAATTTTCGTAAACTTGGACGAGGAAGAAATGGATAGCCAAACAGTTCACTCCAACGTGGAAAGTAATACCACCCTAGAGATCCCAATAGGTGACGGACCCGTCAATCATGCTAACAATCAAATAATAATCAGTACAGTCAACTTCCACCCAAAGAAACCAAAAATAATAAAACTATTCAATCAAAAAACAAGGATAATAGTGGAGTTCTCAGAAAATCACCTGGAGGAAGAAGTAGTAAAATTCGTTAAGGAATACGTCGTGCCCAATATAAAGTACGGGATATATTTTGAAAAAGACATATATGAAAAATTCACTAGGATCATGATGCAACATTTCAAAACCTCGGAAATTAAATTCACTAAATTTAATGAGAAACTAATTGACGTAGTGGATGAAACAGAAATTGAAGAAATAATGTCTTCCTATCATGTGGGTAAACAAAATCATAGAGGTATTGAGGAAACTTACCAAAAGATCAAACGACTCTACTTTTGGCCAAATTTGAAGAAATCCATTCAGGAATTTATCAATAAATGTGAAGTCTGTCAAGTTTGCAAATATGACAGAAATCCGTTACAGATAAAGTATAATATCACCCCTACAGCTTCCAAACCGTTTGAAATTCTACATATAGACAAATTCACGTTATTCAGGCATACCCGGTACAAACATCAGAAAGCATAGAAGTAGTAAACAGTCTCCTCAAGTACTTTTCCCACCATGGGCTACCTTCTCAAATCATTTCTGACAATGGAGCCGATCTTAACAGCACATTAGTGAAAGAACTACTAGCGCTTCACAAAATAAAAATACACTTTATCAGCTCACAGCATCCAGACTCTAACGGGCCAATAGAACGCTTCCACTCGACTATTATCGAACATATCAGACTCTTGAATAATAGGGAAGAGTTTGAAAATGATTCCATTTTAAATAAAGTCAACTATGCACTAATTGCGTATAATAACAGTATTCATTCTGTGACTAAATTAACTCCATTTGAAATAATCAATGGTCACATCGATAATGAAGCAGCAATAGACATAGATATTGAGCAAAAACTGACTTCAAATTTTATTCAAAGACACAAAGAAAAAACCAAACTCATATATTCGGAGGTCCACAACAAAAACCAAATAGTGAAGCACAAAGTAATTTCGAGTAGAAACGAATCCCGTGAAGAACTCCCGGAAATACCAACGGAGGTGTATGTTAAAAACAAACAACTTCAAGCTAAAACTAAAAACAAGTATGCTAAAGAAAAAATAACAGAAGTTAATGCCGAACGAAATACTGCTGAAATAGAGCCCAGACACCATAATACAAAAACGAAAATCCACCTATCAAATGTAAAGAGACCTAAGAAAAAGTTTAAAAAGAAGAAAGATGAGGATTCGGTAAGAACTGACACTACGGACAATGTTCCAGGGCCTTCGGGCTTACAGCCACAAGGGCCACAAGCGTGAAAGATGTAAGCCATAACCCAGGAATACTACCGATCAAACTGGGAACTGCCAAACTGACTGCGACTGAACACACTTTCGTTCACTACTACAAGACAGACAGACTGGTTACTGAATTTTATAAACTCAAACTAAAAAATGAACAATTAATAAGGAAGTTAGGGGAAAATGTAAATATAATTAGTGAATTAGATGAATACATTAAAGTTACGAATTACACTATTGAGGTAATTAAAGAAAAATTAGATAATATAATCATTCATAATCCTAGAAATAAGAGGGGATTAATTAATGGGCTAGGTAGTATTATTAAAGCGATCACAGGAAATCTAGATACAACGGATGCGGAAAAATATGACCGTCTGATAGAACAAATTAAAGATAACCAACTCACACTACAGGATCAGCTTGATGCTCAGTTCTCAATAAATAGTGAAATTATAGATGAATTCAATCAAAACGTTAAAATTATACAATTTAATCACAAAGAAATTCATGATAAAATTATTGAAATAAATGATCTAGCTAGAAGCAACTCTCTCAGAACGGAAGTAGGGACAGCAAGAGAATTGGTCAACCATTTGCAGATCTGTTCAATCTTATGTTGCATGTAGTTCAAGAGATAGAAAATTCTTTAACATTCTGTAAGACGGGAACCCTCCATCCAAGTATAATATCGACTAAACAACTGTTCGAAGAAATTAAGAAAATTGAAAAATACTATGTGGGGAAATTACCCCTAGAAATTAAATACGAAAACATGTTAGAACTTGAATCAATGATAAGAGTAAATTGTAAAGTTCACCCTGACGAGATCATTTATTTTCTGACCTTGCCTTTAACAAACCCCAGAGAGTTTGACTTATATTATTTAAGGCCTATTCCGACCCAACTGGAAGGCGGATTTGCCTCCATTATACCAGAAACATCTTACCTTTTGAAAGCTAGAGATAATTCGACAATTAAACCTCTAAAAGGAATGTGCATAATGGGAAGTACATATCTAGGTCCCACCCATTTACTATCAAGCTACAACTGTACTTGCGAAAAGAGAATCCTTCAGGGTGAAACTCCTAAAGAATGTGTTTATGTGAAATTAGAGATACATGATAATGAAATAGAATACATTCCAGAAATTAATCAATATTTAGGTACTTTTATAACAGACGAAAATATAGAACTGAGGAAAGATAAAGAAACCGAATTAAAATTACTGAATGGAGTTTACTTAATAAATGATGAAAATAATGCAGTTTACTTCCGAAACGAACAGTTGGTTACAACAAGCAATTCGGAAGGGCAACCGAAAATAATCACAGATGTAAAAGTAGACATGGAATTTAATCATGAACCTGACTTCACAATAAATTTGAAGGATGTTAATTTCAACAATGCCAGATTGAATCGTATGCAGAGAATCAAAACTTTCGATACTTCTCATATTGTAGTGCCTAGCTGCTGGACCATTATACTATATTGTGTTTTACTGATTTTTATGCTGTATTTTATATTTAATATTGCTAAGAACTCTAAATCAAAAAATTTAAATTCCTCTCCATTGAGGGAACAGAAAACTTGTATTGACATCAACCTTCCAGGTGATGCCAAAATCTAAGGGTGGAGGAGTTACATATAATGTAGATTGCAGATTAATAAAAAATAATAGCTGATGTTGTAGAAAACCCCGGCGAGCGCCCTGCGGACCCTCGCCGCCTAGAAAGAATTGTACGGGCAGTCCTGTTCAGCCCTTCTTCGAGTGTATTTGTTTCTAGCACCTAAATAAATTTGTTGTAATTTGGAATTAAAGTTTTTTTAAAAAGTGAACTTCGATTCCACGTTATTTAACCCTCCAGTTCCTAATGCACCCTCCAGGGTGCACTTCTTTTTAGGGCTGTGAAAAATCGAATAACGTCCATGTAACACTTTTAGCGCTTCCAGCGCTCACTTTAGGGAACTGTAGAAGCTACAAAAAAGTTTGAAGCCGATTGTTGGAAACCAGTGCTGTTTATAACCTTCCAAACACGTGTGATCGCTTGTATTTTGCTGTGACTGCAAGTGTTGAAAAATAATCGATCATCATGTCACGAAAAAGGTATGTAACTTCTTTTTCTGCCTATATCTCGTTTGTGTGATAGTTTCTGTGTCAGTTTATGTCAAAATGTTTGGATGAATCACAATAATTACGTTTCAGGAGTACGTTGAAATGGAGTGCACCCTACAGGGTGCACTAGGTGCTGTGTCAACTTTTGGTGCATGACCAACTACCTATGTGTTTGTATGTGTATTCCTTCAGAAATTTTATGTTTTGGATGAATTTGGTCTTATTTTCTCGATGTTTGTCATATTATATTATATGTATGTCAATTTTTATGTTCATTCGTTTGTTATATATGTTCCATGTTGTAGTCAACTGTTGTTTACTGTGGGTGGAAGCGCACTTCAGAGTAGTTTTTCCATGTTACATCACTAGGTGAGTCGGAACTTTCTCAGATTGGTTTTGGAAAGTAACTAACTATGCTGTAAGGTAGGTATGCTGTACCCATGTTTCCTGCGAATATAAAAATCAGTATAACTATTCGTTTTGTTTCAGGGTTCCTTTAGAAGAAATTATTGAACAGATCGAGTCAGGTGTTGATTTCAGTGACTTGGAAATCGTACTTTTCCCACCAGAGGATGGCTGCAGAACTGAAGAGGAGAGCGGTGATGAGGCGGAAAGTGATTTCAACCATCTGCCTGGTAGTGTACTCCGAAGAGAAGTAGAAATAGAGGCAAAGCTGGGAAATTCACAGGTAATCGAGAATAGTAGTGAACCTGAGGATACATCCGACAATGATCCCGACTGGATTCCTGTTGCACCCGATGTAAATGCACAACTCGTATCTTCATCTGAGGATGATTCTGATTCGATTTCAGTTCCAGTCGATATAAATCAACCATCCACATCTAAAGGGCCTCCGGCAAAAAAGAAGAAACCTCAGCCAAAAAAGAAAAAAGTTACGACAAACTGGCTCATTGATGAAAATTTGTTTGTAAGAAAAGCAGCACTGGGAGATAGCTCAGAAGTGACAAAAAGTTATGAAGGTCCTGTGCTGTCTCACCTTCAGTGCTTCGAAAAAATGTTCTCATCTCAAGTTTTTGAGCTATTGGTTGAAATGTCAAACACTTATGCTGGATACAACAATCATTCACTAAATGTGTCTGTGAATGAGATGAAGGTTTTTATAGCAATCATAATGCTGGCTGGCTACCTCAAACCAAAATATATGCGTTTGTTCTGGGAAGAGCAAAGCGATACATATAAAGTGACCGCTGGAAGCGCTAAAAGTGTTACATGGACGTTATTCGATTTTTCACAGCCCTAAAAAGAAGTGCACCCTGGAGGGTGCATTAGGAACTGGAGGGTAAAAGTGTTAAAAAATAAAAAGTGTTACAATATCATGTTTTTGTTGATCCACTGCCTAGTGCACCCTACAGGGTGCGGTACCGTAACTTGGAGAAATAACGTAATATTTTTCAAAAACCTGTATATTTACTTCATTTAGGTCCGAAAAGCTCAGAAAATCGTGGGAAAAATTAAATTCGGTTTTCCAATGAGTTATAGGAACTGGAGGGTTAACTTATATATATATATATATATATATATATATATATATATATATATATATATATATATATATATATATATATATATATATATATATATACAGGGTGCCCCAGTTCCTTCTGGAGAAACTCAGGGAACCGATTCTGCTCTTCATTTGGAACAAAAAATGCTCAGTAGAAATTTTTCGCAAAGTTCTTCGTTTTAAAGATATCCGACAATTGGAGTTTTTCCAACTTTTCATTACCTTACCACATAAAAACGCTAATAAATTCGAAAATATTGAGACTACAACAAATCGAATTACACCGTTTGAAAGTAGTAACTGGATTTGTTGTAGCCTCAATAATTTCGAATTTATTAGCGTTTTTATGTGGTAGGTAATGAAAAGTTGGAAAAACACAAATTGTCGGATATCTTTAAAACGAAGGACTTTTCGACAAATTTCTACTGAGCATTTTTTGTTCCAAATGAAGAGTAGAATCGATTCCCTGAGTTTCTCCAGAAGGAACTGGGGTACCCTGTATATACATGGGTAGGTATTACCTATCTATAATTATTAAGTACAATCTGGTTATAATCGTATAATTCGAGGAGGTAAAATGAATACGTAGACGAGAATTACTGGGGGCGAACCTTAATCAGTGATCGTGAAAAGAGGGAAAAATAAGTAATCAATTGTTCTGCGTTCCGATTCATTGAAAATGTTCAGTGACTACTGGCGTCGCGGTTAAGAACTGAATAGGTTAATAATGTGAATATAGTCACGCATATAGCCGGTATCTATTGAAATCATTCAGTCTGAGATTGAAGTCTCGTACGAGATTCTTTTATGTTCTCGAGTTGAATCGTTGTCGTTCATTATCATAGTGAGGCTGGTCGTAGTGAAATGAGCTCGAGCGATTCGAAGGGTAAGCGCTATACTTTTATTAACATGAGAATAAAATAATGAAAAGGTAACTTACCTCATGTTCTCAGTTGTTCGTTGAACGAAAATAATGAAGAGCAACGCTCACCTCGGTTCCCAGAAAGTAATTAGACGTTGCAAGGAGCAACCGATGTAACAGCTACACACACAAAAAAAAAAAGTGTTGCGGTGAGCGGGGTAATTGAGTATTATCATGAGCGTTGAATCCTATTGGCGTGGTGTAATTTCACTACTTGGAAGCAGATTGCGATTGTTGTGTGAGGGTTGTGGCTTATGGTTGTAGTCGAACCGCAAACAGATGAGGTTATCGGCTCCACGAATTCCACAGGACCTGACCTTAGTTGAGGTCGGCACGAAGAGAACTCGGGCTCTCGAATCAGTTCGGCATTCAGGACGGCCTGTAGAATTCATTCGATGAACCACGTGGGCGTGCATTTTGGTTTATTATTTTCAATAATGAACCACTGGAATCGAGCATGAAAAAAAAAAATTCTAACCCCCCTCAAAATTTGATGGTCTACGTTTCAAGGTATGTAGAAAATGCAATATAAAAATTTCTGTCTGTCCGCCGTCCGCCGTACGGGCCACTTTTCTTAGTTACCATGAAAAAAATTGATGAAATTCGGGTTATAGGTTCCGTTCGGGGTCTAGTTGGTCCTCGAAGCTCGACGTTACTGTCAGTCATTTCTAAGGGGTTCAAAATAGGGGCTGACATTTTCAGAACGCCGTAGCTCGAAAACTTGCGATTGAAGGGTATGGTTTTTTGACGTTATTAAATTTGTCTTGAGCTAAACCATTTTTTGGGACCACCCGGAGCATTGTCCAGCCGTTCGTGTGCACAAAAAAGCTTCGTCAACACGATCGTGAATCAAACGGTATAAATCCGGCCCGGATATAATCACTAGGGAGCACCTGATTATAATCAAGGATGGCTGTATGAAGTCGAGTTGGTTGTTCTGCGATAGTATTTCATTTGATAAGTGATGGACTATTGGATTTTGTTGGTAGGTACTTGTGAAACTTGAAGAAACGTTGAAATATTATTGATGGGTAAATTATTACACAGTGGTAAATTATTACACAACGGCAAATTATTACACAACGGTAAATTATTACATAACGTAAATTATTACGCAACGGTTCATCTACCAAGAAGGGGCTGGATTCTGTTGATCGGTACTTTTGCAACTTGAGCAACCGTTGAAGTATTATTGATGGGCAAGTTATTACACAACGGTTCATTATACTTGACCACGAGGGTAGCTGTACTGACTACAGAAAACAGTGATCTAAGCAGAAGGGGCATCTATTTCACTCCACATCAACAATATTCCTTCAGAACTTCATTATTTGCGTTTGTTTTTGCCGTTTTAGTTACTTTTTGTCATCGACAGAATTATCTTAGGAACATTTAACTCGCGATTTAGCAGTAACGAGTACGGGGTTAGGTAGTAACCTACGGAGGGTCTGCGATCTACATAACATGTACTTATAGAATAATACATATATTATATAGCTACATATAATAGTACTGTCGTGAGTCCCTCCCGGAACTCCAACTCACTAGAATTAAGTTCTCGCCAAAAACAACCTGTGAAAATAAGGCTCTGGGAATAAACGGTAAGAGTGGGGCAACCGACGCAGGGTCCGGTACTCAACCTGAAACCCCACCACCAGGGTGGGGACTTCAGGGTCTATATAACCCCGGATGCTGCGCCATTTTCGCCATTTTACGTCTCCACTAGCTGCTGGCTACTCTCTCTTCATCCTCAAACCTCTTCTCTTAAAATTCACTTCTCAAATGCTCTCATAGTAAATTCATACACAGTAAATTCACACTCACCCATTTCATCAGAGTTAGGTGGAGGTCTCGCCGTTAACCGCACACACTCGCTACACAAATTTACCATTAAATTCATTCACACACATTTCATCAGGATCAGGTGGAGGTCTCGCCCTTAACCGATCCGGATGACACACACTACACGATCGGTGGAGGTCCGCCCTTAACCGCACCAACACTCACTTAAATTCAAACACACACATAAATTTAGTCAGGTATGGTGGAGGTCTCGCCCTTAACCAACCTGACGAAATTTATCACACGCTCGGTGGAGGTCCGCCCTTAACCGCACACACACACACACACACAACCAAATTCCACGCACTTCATGCAATCAAATTCACTAACTTAAATTCACTTCAACCTTTTCAGCACACGCTCGGTGGAGGTCCGCCCTTAACCGCAAACACACCAAAAATCAACACACATCAATTTTAGCTTTAAATTCACTCCTATCCAACATCCAACTACCTCCACCTCTCATGGTGAATTTTACATCAACCTAAATTCACCATAAGTACATATATGCGGAGAGCTGTGATATGTAACAGAAGGGTATTCTGTACAAAATAATAAACCGTTGTGCAGGGATTTGCAGCATTTTCATTTCTATTTATTTATTTTTTAACATACTCCTTGTTTTGGTTTATTATTCTGTGAATAATACACCTATGTATTCGCTCAGCCAAAAATTTTTATAACACCCCCTCAAAATTTTTTCTTTTCCGTTTCAAGGTGCGTAGATTCTAAAATGCAATTTCTGTCCGCCGTACGCCGTACGCCGTATCACGTGTACCGGCTTCATTTTCGGTCTAAAAAATTCATTCTTTCGCACACATGCTCCATTTGGGACCTAGTTGTGTCCCGAAACTTTTCAGCCCGATCGGAATATACCCAGGGATCTTATTAGTGAAAATGTGTGTAAAAATAGGTACTTTTTGCGTTTTAGCAACATGTCAGTAACATGAGCTTTTGAGGTATCGTTTTCCATGTTTTTGCGACGAGAAGACCGAATATGAGATTTTGACCAAAGAGTGGATAATTGAGGTTCTACCAACTGTTCAGCTCCCTGCGGACGCCCCCAACCGCTGCTTTTACCACGTCAACTTTGGCGCCAAGGCACGCAACTGCCAACCGCCCTGCGCCTTCAACGCGGCGCCGGGAAACGACGTAGCCTGTAGGTAAATCTGGCGGGCCCCCCTCCACGCACCCTCGGGGGGGACCACACAGCCTTTCCCCCCGCCAACATCGCCTCCGCCGCAACGTACGCCGACTCCGTCCGCTCCAACCGGACGACGCCTCCCCACACCGACGACCGCTCCCGCGCCGCCGCCGACGCCGCCCGCCCGACCCGGGCCACGCACCCCACAACCACTCCTGCGACACCTCAAACCATCTGGGACACCGCACCCACAACACTTCGCTGCACCTGCGACACCGCACCTTCCCCCCTACCCCACTCACCTCCGACAACTCGCCACATCAGCGCCCCCGCTCCACCGCCGCTGATCCTCTCCTACGCTGACGCCGTCCGCACAACACGAACGACGCCTACTACGCACTCCGCGACCGCCGCAACGAGCCCCGCTGCAGCCGCAACCTCCGCACATCCCACAGCCGCATCCTCCGCATCCAAGACTGACGCCGTCTGCACGACACGGACACCGCCTTCCCAGCGCTCCGCAACCGCCGCAGCGGCCCCCGCCGCAGCCGCATCCTCTGCACTCATAGCAAAGGTAACCTCCAAACCCGACGCAACGCCCTCCCCGCCAAGCAACCCCGCACCTTCCAGACGCAAGCGCCGCAACCGCCGCCACCGCAACACCGCACCTACAACCTTCGCCGACGTCAACCCTTCAACCCAGCCAATACAGACCTTCCTCTCCGACGCCCTTCACCAACTCAACCAAACCCCCCTCCGCAAACAGGTCTCCTTCACCCTACCTACCAACCCTCACAACCCCCTTCCCTCCCCTCAACCCTCTCCCGCCGCCTCACCCACAGACGCTGTCTACCCCCACCTCGCACCTTCCCACCAACGCCTTTTCGTCCGATGCGAGCGAACGCAAACCCCCTTCCTCGTCGATACAGGGGCGGCCCTGTCCATCTTCCCCAACTCCCTCCTCCGTGGGCAAGCGCGCTGCGACCGTTAGCTTCTCTACGCCGCCAACGGTACCTCCATTCCCTCGTACGGCACGTATGATTTTCAAATCATGCTCGGCAAACTTGCCTATGAATGGACGTTCACCGTGGCGGACGTGGAGAAGCCCATCCTGGGGGCCGATTTCCTTGCGTATTTCGGTCTCCAGGTGGACGTCAAGCATGCGCGCTTGCTCGACCCCTCCACTCACACCCACCTCCACGGGTTTATAAATTCAGTTACCCCTACAAATCGTACCACCCAACTCCTCCACTCCTACAAACCCCTACCCCGGCCTTCAGCCCACCTCAACTCTGTCCAACACCACATCGAAACGACAGGAGCGCCCCTCTCCGCCAAAGCTCGCCGCCTCCACCCCCACCAACTACAACAAGCCCGCGATCACTTTAACAAGTTGATCGCGGACGGCATTATCCGCCCCTCAAACTCCCCATGGGCGTCGCCCCTCCACGTCGTGCCTAAACCCGACGGGGGGATACGACCCTGTGGCGACTACCGCCGCCTAAATTCTCGTACCACCCCCGACTCATACAATGTTCCCCACCTCCGCGACTTTTCTTCCCACCTCCATGGCGCTACCATTTTCTCCACTATCGATATCGCCCGCGCATTCCACCACATCCCCATCTACCCCCCCGACATCCCCAAGACAGCGATCATTACCCCCTTTGGATTATTCGAGTACATCAAGATGGGTTTCGGCCTCCGCAACGCGGCCCAGACCTGGCAGAGGTACATGGACCAGTTCCTCTGGGGACTTCCCTTCGTCTTTTGTTTCCTGGACGATGTTCTGATCGCCTCGCGATCCCCGGAGGAACACCATGACCACCTCCGCCAGGTCCTGGCCATCTTCGCTGCGGAGGGCCTCACCATAAATAGGGACAAATGTTCTATCGCCCAACCAACTGTTCGCTGTCTTGGGCACCTCGTTTCCGCCTCCGGCATCACTCCCCTCCCCGAAAAAGTCAACGGGATGCTCAATTTCCCACCCCCTCAAACCGCTACGGAGCTACGACGGTTTCTGGGGATGATCAATTTTTACAGGCGGCTCATTAAACATGCCGCCCAACACCAGAAACCGCTCGTAGCTGCCGTCCCCCAACCCGCACGCAAAAATGACCGCCGTCCCATCGAGTGGACCCCCCAACTCAATGCCGCCTTCAACAAATGCAAGGAGGACCTGTCTGCCGCCGCTCTTCTTGCCCATCCCGACCCCCACGCCCCCCTCTCCATCACCACAGATGCCTCCGATTGGGCCATCGGGGCAGTCCTCCAAAAAGACACTGGCGCCGGCCCCCAACCCCTCGTGTTTTTCTCCAAGACCCTATCCCCCCGCCAACAGAAATATTCAACGTTTGACAGAGAGCTCCTCGCCATCCACGAGGCCATCCTTCATTTCAGGGACTTCGTGGAGGGCAGGCAGTTCTCTGTCATAACGGACCATAAGCCCCTCACCCACTCCTTCCTCCAAAGTAGAAAAACCGCCTCACCCCGCCACCTCCGGCACCTGGAGTTTATCGGACAGTTCACGTCCGATATACGATATCTGCCGGGGGCGGAGAACTGTGTGGCGGACACCCTATCTCGCCCCACACTGGCGCCAGTGGAGGAGCTGCTACCCTTCCCCTCACCACCCATCATAGCCGCCCACCAAAAACCCAACACCGACCCAGCCCTCGCCAATCTTCTCTCCGCCAACAAACTCGAACAACTGCCGCCCCACAACTTCTGGTGTGACGTAACGGCCGATTCTCCGCGCCCGTACGTCCCACCAGACCTCTGGCGGCAGTTGTTCGACCACTACCACGCCCTCCACCATCCCGGCATCCGCGCCAGCCGAGACCTTATAAAACGGAGGTACTTCTGGCCGCACATGAACACAGACATCAGAAATTGGGTCCGTGCGTGCCAGAAGTGCCAAACGTTCAAGGTCTCGGCGTCGCCCGCCGTCGCCCACCAACCCATTGAAGATGCGCTGCCGTGGGAGCACGTCCACCTCGACATAGTAGGTCCCCTCCCCCCTTCGGAGGGGAAACGGTACTGCCTCACCATGATTGACCGTGGAACAAATTGGGTCGAGTGTATACCACTCGCCCAAATTTCCGCGGACGCCGTCGTGAACGCGTTCCTATCTAACTGGATCGCCCGCTATGGCTGTCCGCGGAACATCACGGTCGATCAGGGGAGGCAGTTCGAGTCCGCCCTCTTCACCGACCTACTACGCTCCCTCGGCATTGCAAAAATTCGCACCACCCCTTACCACCCTCAATCAAACGGCAAGATAGAGCGGTGGCACCTGGTCCTCAAACAAGCAATAGCCACCTCCGCCTCAACCCCCTCTTGGACTAAACACCTCCCATACATCCTTCTCAGCCTCCGAACCTCCCAACGTCCCTCCAATGACGTCAGCCCGGCCCAGCGGGCCTTTAAGGACCCAATACGCCTGCCCGCTGACGTTTTTCCCCCCGCCACCCCGTCAATTAACAGGGACCCCCCCCCCAATCCTCAGCCCCTAAAACCGACACCACTTACCCCAAACGCTTCCATTCGGCAACACACATGTACCTCAAAGAGCCGGGAATGCATAAAACTTTCAAACCACTTTACGCCGGTCCCTTTCCCGTAATCCGTACCTCAAACACCACTGCCGCCCTGTTAATTGACGGGAAACCCTATACAGTCCCGCTAGTACACTGTAAACCCGCACCTGTTCTCCA
The DNA here is from genome assembly GCA_954871275.1 of Leptopterna dolabrata. Taxonomy (NCBI): domain Eukaryota; kingdom Metazoa; phylum Arthropoda; class Insecta; order Hemiptera; family Miridae; genus Leptopterna; species Leptopterna dolabrata. Next base: position 16,009,404 of record OX940974.1, read on the forward strand.
CCGATCCCGCTACTCCTCACAGTCTCTCTCCAACCACCGATCATGTCACACCACCAGTGCTCACCGTCGCCTCCGTCTCAGTTCCCGGGTCACGAGTCGCCCGACTACCCGGATTTCGACTCGGACCCGGTGATCGCCGCCATCCTCCGCGACGTCTTCGCCTCCGCACCACTCTCGCCCATCCGTCCGTCTCCCGAGCCCCCTCAACCGCTTTCGTTTCCTCCGCCACGGATCACCGGACTACCTCCCCGGCCCCGGCAGCTACGCTTACCCCGGTGGGCCATCATCCGCGATTTTGAAATCGCACAGGCCACTTTGGTACACGAACCCTACGTCCCACACGACCCCCGGACGTCCGATACCCCGCCTACCCCCCCACAACCACCGACTACGTCTTCCCCCTTCACCCTCCGCAACCGGCGGTGCCGCCAGCACCCCCGCACCCCCCTCCCACCACAGCTGCCGGGGATATCCACAATAGCCCCCGCCGGGCACGTCCGGCTCGGGAGACGCGAGAGGTGGCTACGCTACAGCCCGGCGGCCCAGTTTAACCGCCCCGCCCGTCCGTCTCACGGCGGGGCCTTGTGTGGCTTGCGTGCCGCGTGTTGTATACATCACACGCGGCACCCAAGCCCTCCATGCCCTGCCGTGCAAACTCACAAACGTTCGCTCGCTCGCTCGACTTTCCTCAAAATTATCTTCCTCTATCTATCTTACATACACCACTCCTCCATCATATTCTGCGCGGCTTCCCCGATTCCCAACCTACCTACCCCATACACCCTCCTCCTCTCTGCCTTCATATACGCCACCTGTCAATTGATAACACAACTCAACAAATACCACATCTACTTGTCGATCTTTTCCATACTAATAACTCTGAGCTTCCTCTCTCCGCCTTATGCGACCCTCTACGTGCATCTCGCACCGCTCCATGCCACTTCCCTCTACTATGTCAACAGCCCGTACCCAAAATCCCTTATGGCAGCGTACCTGTTACACCTGACCCTCATGTTAGCATCACACATCCTATCGTTCATGCTCTGTACGTAACCCACTGTAGATACCTCCTCACCCACCTTATCAATAAGCTCGCACCTGTATATATACCTCATCATCTACCTCATACCATTAAGCTCACACCCACTGTAAATACCTCCTCATCCACCTTATCAATAAGCTCGCACCTGTATATACCTCATCATCTACCTCATACCTTACCTATAAGCTCTCACCACCTGTACATACCTCACCATACAACTGGTATCCTAGCACGTAAGCATTTCTAGCCTTAAGTCGCCTTCAGCGTTCACATTGTTTGCCGCCGCCCTCAGCGCCTGTACTCTCCTTGTCTGCCCATACATCATCGCCTTCAGCCATACCATTGTTCGCCTCCGCCTTCAGCACCTGTAAACCTGCGCCTTCAGCCCCACTACTGTTCTCACTGCCTTCAGCCCATGTAACTCTGCGCCCTCAGCTCATACAATTTTGTTTTTTTCGCTCAAACTGGGGGGACCTCTGTCGTGAGTCCCTCCCGGAACTCCAACTCACTAGAATTAAGTTCTCGCCAAAAACAACCTGTGAAAATAAGGCTCTGGGAATAAACGGTAAGAGTGGGGCAACCGACGCAGGATCCGGTACTCAACCTGAAACCCCACCACCAGGGTGGGGACTTCAGGGTCTATATAACCCCGGATGCTGCGCCATTTTCGCCATTTTACGTCTCCACTAGCTGCTGGCTACTCTCTCTTCATCCTCAAACCTCTTCTCTTAAAATTCACTTCTCAAATGCTCTCATAGTAAATTCACACACAGTAAATTCACACTCACCCATTTCATCAGAGTTAGGTGGAGGTCTCGCCCTTAACCAACCCTGATGAAACACACTACACGCTCGGTGGAGGTCCGCCCTTAACCGCACCAACACTCACTTAAATTCAAACACACACATAAATTTAGTCAGGTATGGTGGAGGTCTCGCCCTTAACCAACCTGACGAAATTTATCACACGCTCGGTGGAGGTCCGCCCTTAACCGCACACACACACACACACAACCAAATTCCACGCACTTCATGCAATCAAATTCACTAACTTAAATTCACTTCAACCTTTTCAGCACACGCTCGGTGGAGGTCCGCCCTTAACCGCAAACACACCAAAAATCAACACACATCAATTTTAGCTTTAAATTCACTCCTATCCAACATCCAACTACCTCCACCTCTCATGGTGAATTTTACATCAACCTAAATTCACCATAAGTACATATATGCGGAGAGCTGTGATATGTAACAGAAGGGTATTCTGTACAAAATAATAAACCGTTGTGCAGGGATTTGCAGCGTTTTTCATTTTTATTTATTTATTTTTTAACATACTTCTTGTTTTGGTTTATTATTCTGTGAATAATACACCTATGTATTAGCTCAGCAAAAAATTTTTATAACACCCCCTCAAAATTTTTTCTTTTCCGTTTCAAGGTGCGTAGATTCTAAAAATGCAATTTCTGTCCGCCGTACGCCGTACGCCGTATCACGTGTACCGGCTTCATTTTCGGTCTAAAAAATTCATTCTTTCGCACACATGCTCCATTTGGGCCCTAGTTGTGTCCCGAAACTTTTCAGCCCGATCGGAATATACCCAGGGATCTTATTAGTGAAAATGTGTGTAAAAATAGGTACTTCTTGCGTTTTAGCAACATGTTAGTAACATGAGCTTTTGAGGTATCGTTTTCCATGTTTTTGCGACGAGAAGACCGAATATGAGATTTTGACCAAAGAGTGGAAAATTGAGGTTCTACCAACTGTTCAGCTCCGAAAATTGATTTTTCGTGAGTTAAAAACCTGGGAAATCGACTGAAATCACAATCAGTTTGTATAATAACACTAGAAAAAGTTTCAAAATGTCGATCAAGACGATTAAATGGCACAATGTTCAAAAATAATTTGAAAAAAAAAAAGAAAAAAAAGGAGCGTACCTAATTCGTGTTTTGGGGGCCAAAATTGGTGGAAACCATCAGAAATTCGAATTATTTCACGTGAAAGAAACAATAAATAAACAGCCAACATTTCTGTAGGTTTGTCCAGTACAATAATAAACCCATGTGACAAGGACTTTGCAGCGTTTTTTACATCTAGATCAATTAACGCATAAATTACAAGCAGATTTCGTGTTTTGTAAATTAGCAAACTACAAACGCAAACTGCAAACTACGTGCCGTCTGAAGTGAAGCAGCGCTCATCAGTACCACTTCAATGGCTGGATTAACATAATTGAGTTATACTCCAACACAGAGAGGCAGTAAATTTTGGTCACTTAATCACAATATAGGTAGGTACAATATTACACATCAATCACTGCCCGCAAGGCAATCTCGTGACCAACGTCGTTTCAAGTGTCGGATGGAGGAAATTGGGTTTGTCGTGTCGTTGATTTATCAGGAGATTAGGATGATTTGCGAGAGACGCATGAAAGTTTACGTATTTAAAAAAATTTTATTCGCCGATGAAAGGATTCGTGGAGGATGATAAAAAATATGTAATAAGCGAACGTATGAGTGGTAATCCTGGGGCACACAGGGAGGTCAGAGGTAAGTAGGTATGGATGGAGTATACAATGGATCCCAGTATACTTCCCTCGGGGAAGTAATGTTTTTCGTAGTAACAATAATACGTACAGTTGATTAATTCAACCATTTCAGGGCACACTCGCTGGACTGTGTGCAGACGTAATTACCTAATCGTACATCAGTTAGGTACTCTAATTTTCCAAATTTCTGTGTGCTCTGGGACTATTACAGTCCCCTACGACAACCTCCACCTCTCGGCGCGACAACGCCCGTCATTACTACTACTACTGCTACTCTTAGAATGTTTTATAGTGCTGTGGTTCAACCCGTAATTTCATATAGCATTCTTGTTTGGGGATCTGCTTCTCAAACATATTTAGAGCCGCTGTGTCTCGTCCAAAAGCGGGTTATCAAAATCTTATTACATAAGAAGGCGGGTCTCCCGACCTCTCATGTTTTTAAATTATTTGCGGTTTTGGATGTAGGAAGTATGTATAAGAAAACTGTACTTATATATATACATCGAAACCAAAATCAATTCCAAAGAGTCTGTGGAAACACTAGATTGGCAGAAAGTTTAAATTTTAAACTTCCGTTGCGGCTTACAGCAAAGGGGCAACATTTCTTTTCCTATAACGGTATTAAATTGTTCAATAACTTACCCAATAATTTTAAGAGTATGAACAATTTGAAAAGTTATAAAAAAGATATTAAAAAATTTGTACTGAAGGAATTCTTGGGGAGTTTGTAAAGGAAAATTTATTTTAATAGAATACCTACTTATTGTTTTCGTGCATCAGTACTCGTTTCTTTACCTTTGTTAGTTTGTGTATGATTTTTCTAAGTTTGATTGATTTTTCAATAATTATTTAGTTAGCGACTCCGCTCCTCAGCACAAGTGTTTCACTTAAGGAGGGGCGTACGCTATTCATTTTGTACCTATGTATTTGCCTTTTGTATTTCTTAATAAAAGCGATTAAAAAAAAAAAAAAAAAAAAAATTAATATCGACATTTCGATTAAGGTTTCCCCCCCCCCCCCCCCCCCCCCCCAAACAATTGTCGCCTCAGCTACTCACTGTTCGCTTACACGAGCCCCAAAAAGTAACTAAGTACGTCTTCCACGAATTTCAGCGTAGAAATAAATCATCTGCCCACGGCTTTGGTGAAACGTTGTCTGTTTTCTCAAGCTTTGAAAAATCAGCAGTCCCTTGCGTTGAAGTCATTTTCAGTGTTTTGAAAGAAGATTGTCCATGGGTTAATCTGTAGTCAGGTGGGGGGAGGGGGGGGCGTAAATTTCCAGGCCAATTATTGTTTTCATAATCAGATTCTACAAATTGCGATGGATTTTTTTCCTATTAAAAAAAAAAAAAAACAGTCATGCAGCATGACTTAATGAGCGAATTTTCAAAGAAATACTTCTCACATTTTTCAATCTGACCACTCTAAGGGGGTGGGGGGGGGGGGGGGGGGGGGGTAAGAGTTTAAAGATTATCCTAGTTTTGGGTAATTTTTGCGCACTTTAAATGCTCTAATTTAAGAACGGATTTAGATATCTAAAATCCGATTGCACCATCGTGTTCAGCGTGCAAAAACCTTTAAAATGAGGGGTCACTTGTTAGAAAATAACATTTTGGGGATCTTTGGGTAATTTTTGCGCACTTTAAATGCTCTAATTTGAGAACGAATCAAGATATCTAAAATCCGATTCCACCATCGTGTTCAGCGTGCAAAAACCTTTAAAATGAGGGGTCACTTGTTGGAAAATAACATTTTGGGGATTTTTGGGTAATTTTTGCGCACTTTAAATGAGCCAAAACCCTCCTTAGAGTAGGCAAATTTCGCCCATCTTCGAACTTAGCCTTTCGATTGCCAAGATAGATTGTTTGTGCAAATTTGAGCTGTTTATCTCAATTCTATCGAGAGTTATCGTCTGGAGTGACACATATATATATATATATACATATAAAAAATTGTTAAATTTCAGGAATCGTTTTAGAATGGTCTGAAACGGATTTCTATGAAGAAAATTTCCAAAAATTTATATTATTTAAATTTCGAAGCCATTGCAATAGCTTCATTTTCTTTGAAAATTCGCTAAAATCCCCTTCAAGAAGATGGAGGAAAGGGGAATGGTTTCTGTTCCACCCTGCACATAGCTTGGCATGTAGTTTTCTTATTAAGTGCAGTGCAGCTATTTACAAATAGGTAAATCAGTGAAAAAATAAATTATACGAGTAACTTATTCATAATTAGCACTTAGCTGCTGTACCTTAAGCACAACTTGCACGGATGATCAGGATATGACACAGATTTTATTACTGAAGTAGTCGTTGCAATTGTTGGTTCGCCATTGTAACAAAAATCTGTTTACACGATTTATTGTAAGTTTTCAGATTTCACGATTTATTATAAGTGTTTACCAATGTTTGACCAAGGGCAAGATTTAACCTAAACCTAAGGGGTTTCGGACAAGAGGCGGGCACTTGCGCTATGGGCATTCGGCGAACCTTTAGGGCATCTTGGATTGTAGATCAGATGATATTCCATGACGTATAGGCGAGATAGTGTCAAAACGTCCTCGTCAATCAAAAACCGCGGAGCGATCGGCTCTAGTGCGATCAAGTCCGACAACGGCGCTTCTGGCTCCGCGTTGGCCAGAAAAACAGAGATGATGGTTGTCTTCAACTCAGTAACATTTCAAGTGGCCGTATGGAATGGAAAAGCACGGGAATATCAGGACGCACAGAATACTCCAACCTCGCACTTCGTCTTGAAGGATTAATAAAATAATTCTACAGTAGAAGTCGCTTAGCAGAAAGGAATAAGTCGGATATAAGGAAGAAACAGTCAGTTCCCAATCGGCTGTATGTGAACACACAGGGAATTTGCCTGTTATAGCGATCAAATGGTCGGTTATATTTTTTTTTTTTTTCAAATACCTTTATTTGTCCTTTAAGACATCAGGCTGAGTTACAAACGGAAAAGCGTATACTGCATTGTACAAATTAATAAGAAACGAGAGTTTCATTCAAGTGTTCATTAAATAAAGAAAAATAAAATACTGATTCACTTTGGGAAAAAAAAAAATTAAAAAGTTTGTGTGCTCATAGTAGGTAAAATGCGCGTAGATAAAGAGAGATAATTAAAGCCATTTGGCGCTTTAGCCCATCTTTAGATAGTACATCATTATCTTCAAATTTACAGATCATGAGGCAAGTTGAACAATACGAGCTGACAGAGCTGTTTAAGAGCTAATTGTTAATAGTCAAACAGACAGAGTTTTCTGATATTGAGCACTGCAATTACAAAATGGTGAAGCCTCTGTAAGTCAAGTTCGTTTGGCGAGCGAATAATTGGAATGGCGTGTTCGGGACGAAGAAGGTATGGACATGTGGCTTCTCTTGCGCTTTTGTACATCGGGCACTCGAAGAGCACGTGAAAGAGAGTCTGGTCTTGATGGAGAGGGCAGTCCGGGCAGGTTTCTTTCGGGGATAGCTTGAAACGTCTAGATTTCCCTGACTTGAGAGTGGCGCTGTGTTGTCCCATCATTCTTATTTGAGCTATGAGCCTCTTTTGGTTGAACGGGACCTTCAAGTGCAGATAGTCCTGGGGGCCTGGACGTGGGATGTAGAGGAAGGAATATGCATCACTGAATCTAGACTTATCCAAGCTGGCCAAGTCGATGTCAAGAAGATTCATCCTAGCTAGGTCCAGAATCGCTGGGATCGAAGCGAGGACAGCTGTTGCTTCCGTTTCGATTTCGACACCCTGTCCCGCACACTTGCTAGCCAGGTCCTTCAGCTGCGAAAACCAGTTAAACCTTACTTTATTTTTTGGCTGGTTGTCTAGAGCAATGAGTGCCACGAGGCAGCGTTTCGGGTACCGGGTATCATCCATCGTCAACACTTTTGCCAGGAACTTGAGGGCCCGTTTAAGGACAGCACAGGCGAGTGGGGGTTCCCCTATTTCGAGTCTGAGCATGTGTCCTGGAGTGCACTGCGGCAAACCCAGGACGCGTTTAAAATATTGAACCTGTACGCATTCAATCTCCTTGGTGTATCTGAGACGTCAGAAATGACAAAGATTTAAATGGTCGGTTATAGTGATCAGTTTTCGAGTTTTTGGGGTCAAAAGTCGGCAAAATAGGAAAAATGGCGGAAATCTCCAAAAACTGGTACACATTCACCTGAAGTGGTATCGAATGATGACCCGAAACAGAAGATAGATTTATCCGTTTTATTAAAAATTTCCTCAAAAAAATTAATCAAAAGTAGGTCAATTTTGGGGGTCACAATTCGCCAAAAATCGGTAAAAATTGCTAAAATTACCACAAAGTGTATACAGCAGAAGTCGCTTTTAGAGATTGGTCGCGTATAGTGATCGTTTCCAGTCAGTCCCAATTCGATCTCTACAAGCGTCTTCGACTCTATAATTAGCGATCTCACAGGCTGCAAAGATCTGTGAGATTCAACTTAACTCCCAGACAACAGCAGCGTTTGACGATTGAAAACGACCCTTCAGGGAGGTAGATCCTCTGTCCTACTAGTCAGTCTTGTGACGAGCAGGTGGAACAAACAACAACAGCAAACTATGAACCAACAAATGGCATGAATTATATCGATATCAGGTTACTAAACGAAGAGTTACCAGAAGTTTATATACAATTATTATTGTAACAGTAAAGTTAAATTTATAATAAAAATCAATGAATACCAATCGATTGTTATAATTTATTATTACCGTTTTCCATTGTTATTGGAAAAATGTAATCGTGGCTTGCAATCAAATAGGTACTTACTGGATAAAAGCAGGTTTTTCGAAACAACTCTAAAAGAAAGGAATTGATCGTTCTTTTGAGCTGTCGATAATACTGAAAACCCTCAAATGGGTACCTGTTAACCTGAGATGCGTGAAAAATCACGCTAAGGCCTGATTTAGTATATAAAAAAGGTTATTCATCCGAAGAAATCGCGTTCATCTGCCTGAGGTGTCTGAATTATGCTGCCGATAATCAACAGGTTGAGTTCCCTTTGAGATAGCGGTGTAGACCTTTATACTGTCACCGCCGGTGCCCCAAAATTTTAACGAGAGAAAATACAATTTCATATCGGAGGAAGCGACAGCGAGAGGGAGCGAGAGAGGTGTCTTCTCAATTAACGTCCAGCGCAAACATTTAAAAACGGGTATTAGCTGGTAGAAAAATTAATTTCCCCTGTCACGGGAAGGCCCAAGAGAAGGCTCGTGAGGAGGTGTGTTATTATATTACAAAAACAGCGAACGGTAACGGCGGATTCTATATAATTTGGGTGATTATGAAGAGTGATTGTGCCGACAATGGAGAGACAAGGCGCGGTGTGTGTGATGGGTGGGGTCCATGAACGGAGATGGTCAACAAGCCATAAATAAAACCCAACACGAGGGAGGGAATGGATATGAAACTGTTCCAGTTCGTGAGGGCCCTTCGGTACAAATCTCAAATGATGGTAATGATAGTAATGGAATTATGAAATATGCGATCATCAGAACCGAAGTTTGTGATCCTAGTTCATGCAACAACTGAAAGAAATAATGTTTCTAAGAAATTCCTAATGTGCTAAGAAATTTTAATTCCCTCTCGGAGCTGCTTGAGTGTAGTGGAACCTACCTGGAGTGTTGCAGTGTTCCTGAGTGTTACATTATAACCTGTATTATGCTTTCATCTGAAATTGGGATATGTGTCCTAAAGCAGTTGAAATCAAAGATCATCAGAATTGTATAAATTGAAATGAATGGAGCGGAAAGGGGTTGAATGGTGGCCTGGGGTTGTAAAATAACTACCTCGTTAGCTATCGTTAGCTAATCGATAAATTGACGCATCGATACCTAAGGAATCGAATGCCGTTTGGATCGTCTCGATATCTTTGTCCGTTGCCGATATTTTTCGATTTTTGTAATTTCCCCGAAAATTGACCCTATTCACCCCACTGACCCGATTCGCCCCACAGGTTCCATTTTGAGCTAAGTCTTGGTTTAAGTATAGGGCATCAGAAATAAATGTTGGGCCGTAAATTGTGTACCGAGAAAAGGAGGTTATGGTCAATTGGAGGTGAGGAGGGATTTTCAAAATATCTACTTACATATTCCGAATGATATGAAACAAGGGGTAAAATTTCGAGGACAGTTCAGCTTGAGATCCTGGACATCAGAAAAGTAAATATAGAAAAATTTAATTTTGAACAATATGTTCGGAAACTGACGAATCGTAATAAAAGGATTAGGTAGGTATCCGGATGGTCCGGTTTGAATGAGGTCTAGTGGGATAGGGTTGCCAAGATCCCCACTTCTTCCCTTGTGCTTCCGACGCGCTGAGTACGCTATGGGTCAATTCGGACTGCTGCTGAAGGTTCGTGGAGGGGGTTCCTACCACGTTTTACTAAAAAATTTAGCCATTTAGTAGCCAGTTATTCTATAGCGGCTGCCACTGATGAGTGGCCCTCAAAATTCTCGGTGAGATTTGACCACAAAAATTCTCGGTGACATTTGGTCTCAAGTCGAGTGGAGCGTACACCGGTTCGCGTAGGATGTGATCGGCTGAAGAGATTATCTGTATGGTGGAATGGAAAATGATCACGAAGACATAATATAATTCCCAGTTGCTCCAACCATGTGGGCAGCTTCATTTTTTTAGACGCAGACCGCCAGAATGAAGTGAAATGAAAACATGATTCATTTCATATAATAAGAATAGCATCGGTTTTGGTTTATTATTTTCAATAATCAACCATTGGAATCGAGCATGAAAAACATAATT
>OX940974.1:16019964-16317964 GCA_954871275.1 Leptopterna dolabrata
CTGTTGATACCACTTCTAGTGTCATAATGACAAACGCATGGTGATTTCAGACGATTCTTTTTGACTCATAAAAAATGAATTTCGGGAGCTTAACCTTCGTTACAACCTCAATTCTTCACTCTTCGGTCAAAATCAACCTAACATTCGGTCTTCTCGCCCCTAAAAAACATGGAAAACGATACCTCACAAGCTCAAGATGACTAAAACCTCAAAATCCTCGTAAACCCCTATTTTTACACCCACTTTTCTCCCATAACACCCCTGGGTGTATTCTGATCGGGCTACCGTGTTTCGGAGCACAACTAGGACCCAAAAGTGTTCCCAAACGGGCACCCAAGCTGTGTGCCGAAAGAACGACGATTTTAGACCAAAATTTCCCGTAAATTTAAGGCTGAAACTTCGTTAGAACCTCAATTTTCCACTCTTTGGTCAAAATCGACTTCATATTCGGTCTTCTCGTCCCAAAAACATGGAAAAAGATACCTCAAAAGCTCATGTTACTAACATGTTACGAAAACACAAAAAGTACCTATTTTTATACCCATTTTCACTCATAACACCCCTGGGTATATTCCGATCGGGCTGAAACGTTTCGGGACAGAACTAGGGCCCAAATGGAGCATGTGTGCGAAAGAACAAATTTTTTAGGCCGAAAATGAAGCCTGTAGACGTGATACGGCGGACGGCGGACGGACATCGCATTTTGGTTTATTATTCTGTGAATAATACACCTATGAATTCGCTCAGCAAAAAATTTTTATAACACCCCCCTCAAAATTTTTTCTTTTCCGTTTCAAGGTGCGTAGATTTCAAAAATGCAATGTCCGTCCGCCGTCCGCCGTACGCCGTACGCCGTATCACGTGTACAGGCTTCATTTTCGGTCTAAAAAAATCGTTCTTTCGCACACATGCTCCATTTGGGCCCTAGTTGTGTCCCGAAACTTTTCAGCCCGATCGGAATATATCCAGCGGAGTTATGAGTGAAAATGTGTATAAAAATGGGTACTTTTTGTGTTTTAGCAACATGTTAGTAAAATGAGATTTTGAGGTATCGTATTCCATGTTTTTGGGGACGAGAAGACCGAATATTAAGTCGATTTTGACCAAGGAGTGGAAAATTGAGGTTGTACCAGATGTTCAGCTCCCAAAATTGATTTTTCGTGAGTCAAAAACCTGGAAAATCGTCTGAAATCACAAGCAGTATGTATAATAACACTTGAAAAAGTGTCAACACGTGGATCAAGACGATTAAATGGCACTATCAATGATAAAAGATAGTTAAAAAAAAAAAAAAGCGTACCTAATTTGTGTTTTGGGGCCAAAATTAATGGAAACCATCAGAAATAGCTATTTCGATTATTACGCATAAAAGAAACAATAAATGAACAGCCAGCATTTCTGTAGACCAATAAAATAATAGAATAATAAACCCATGTGACAAGGACTTTGCAGCGTTTTGGAATTTACGCACCTCGAAACGTAAAAGAAAAAATTTTGAGGGGGTGTTATAAAATTTTTTTGCTGAGCGAATACATAGGTGTATTATTCACAGAATAATAAACCAAAATGACGGCCGTCAAAACCAGCTGGATGTTTGTCGCCAAGCAACTTCGAAATGACGGCCCGGTAACGGGGAGCGATCTGTGGCGCCTGGCGTTCACCCATTTTTACCGGTTTTTGGCCCTTAAAAAGTCAAATATTTGACCCACTCTTTTTTGTGACAAATATATTTATCATCAAAATAGTCACTATTTCTGTTGTGCATCACCATCCGACACTATATCAGGTCAATAATGATTGATTTTAGCCCTTAATATCAAATTTTGACTCCCCAAAAATTCAAATTTCATCCATATTCTATGAAAAACAACTGAAATTGTATTTTTCCGTCGTTTTTCCGCACACAGTTCGGTTCCCCATTTGGGAAACAGATATGGGTCCTAGTTGTGCTCCGAAACTCGGCAGCCCGATCGGCATACACCCAGGGGTGTTATGGCAGAAAAATGGGTGTAAAAATAGGGGTTTTCGAGAGATGTTTGAGGTTTTAGTTAACATGAGCTTGTGAGGTATCGTTTTCTATGATTTTCAGGGCGAGAATACCGAATATTAAGTCGATTTTGACCAAAACGTGAAGAACTGAGGTTGTAACGAAGGTTAAGCTCCCGAAATTCATTTTGGTTTATTATTCTGTGAATAATACACCTATGTATTCGGCCAGCAAAAAGTTTTTATAACACCCCCTCAAAATTTTTTATTTTCCGTTTCAAGGTACGTAGATTTCAAAAATGCAATGTCCGTCCGCCGTCCGCCGTACGCCGTACGCCGTCCGCCGTACGCCGTCCGCCGTATCACGTGGACCGGCTTCATTTTCGGTCTAAAAAAGTCGTTCTTTCGCACACATGCTCCATTTGGGCCCTAGTTGTGTCCCGAAACTTTTCAGCCCGATCGGAATATACCCAGGGGTGTTATGAGTGAAAATGTGTATAAAAATAGGTACTTTTTGCGTTTTAGTAACATGTTAGTAACATGAGCTTTAGAGGTATCTTTTTCCATGTTTTTGGGGACGAGAAGACCGAATATGAAGTCGATTTTGACCAAAGTGTGGAATATTGAGGTTCTACCAAAGGTTCAGCTGCCAAAATTGATTTTTTTATGAGGCAAAAACCTGGAAAATAGTCTGAAATCACCATCAATTTGTATAATAACACTAGAAAAAATGTCAACACGTGGATCAAGACGATTAAATGGCACTACCAATAATCAAAGATAATTTCAAAAAAAAAGGAGCGTGCCTACCTAATTTGTGTTTTGGGGGCCAAAATTGGTGGAAACCACCAGAAATAGCCATTTCAATTATTTCACATGAAAGAAACAATAAATGAACAGCCAACATAGAATTCACACATTCGTTCTTTCGCACACATGCTCCATTTGGGCCTAGTTGTGTTGTTGTGAACATTCTGTATGTCCAATAGAATAATAAACCCATGTGACAAGGACTTTGCAGCATTTTTTATTAGTCAAAAAGATGGGAAATCACCATAAATTTGTGTAATGACACTAGAAGTAGAGTCAACTGGAGAATAAAGACAATTAAATGGTACTATCAATGATCAAAGATAATCTTTTCTAAAAAATCCGAGCCTAATTCGGTTTTTTGGGGGCCAAAATTGGTGGAAACCATAAAAAATAGCCATTTCAATAATTGCACATGAAAGAAACAATAAATGAACAGCCAAAATTTCTGTACGTATGTCCAGTAGAATAATAAACCCATGTGACAAGGACTTTGCAGCCTTTTTTCTTTTCCGTGAGGTTTTGAGGTTTGTTCTCAGTTTTAAGATTGTTGTTACTCTTCAACATGGGTAACAAAGAACTGATTGAAGAAAAGCGGACATATCTCCCGCTCTACCACCGCTCCAATCCAAAATACGTGGACACTGATTTCAAGAAACATCTGGAGTAAAATAAATTGGAGAAGTGTGTCAAACAACTGATATGAAATAGTATATTTTGTAGTATATTTTTATATTATTTAGACGTTACATTATTAGTTGCTCAGTTCTCACTTCCCAAACGACTGATGCTTTGCACTGTTCTTCGACGGATTAAATGAAGGATGAAACTCGATCCGATGTGGAGAGGATTCACGGACCGTCACCGACCGATCTCGGCCGCTGGATTCTCCTGACGGTGACGGGCCGTCTCGAGACCGTCTGTTGTGACCTTTACAGGGATGTCGAGGGAACCTTCTACACAACGCATCCCACACCATCCAACCCACCTTCCCTACTTGGTCGGAAAATGCTCACAAAGGCCGTGACATTGCTCGTTTGTAATCAGATAAACGCTGTCCTGATTGGATCGTTGATGTCACCACTGTGGTGTATGGCTGGTAGGCCTGGGTATGGCCGAGGGTGTGATGGAGCTTGAGGAATTGGATGACGTGCTCGGAAGGTTACCACCACACAGGTTATACCACAAGGGCCTCACCTAGGCAGGTTCCACCACTCACGTGATCTTTTCGAGGGAAGGAAGCACAGAAAACCCTACTATACTACGTACAGAAGGGACACTCAGGGTGGGGGGTGGTTGCCAGCATACAGCTGCTGCGACGCGGAAATTAGTGGCCAAAACCTGAACTAAGACCCCCAGAATCCTCGCGCATGCGCCTGACACCTTGGTTACCGCCCCACTCCTACTTCGTTGCTACAACAAACCCCCGCCACCATTCCTCAACCCCATCACCCCTCCCCCCCGACCCCATTTCCACCCGCCTCTCTTCCACACCCTTGGTAAATGTACGAGAAAGGATGAAATTAATACAATTAAAGCAAATGTACGGTAAAACAATATTTATTCAACAATATGGATTGAACAGTTATTACAATTCGAACATATGACATCACAGTTCGTGGATAGTTGATATCATTAATTTAATTGCATTCTAATTATCTATTGTCGTCAGTGGCGTAGCCAGGGGGGGTTAGTGGGGGTAATAAACCCCCCCCCCCCCCATTGGCTCGAAAACCTTATCACAAATTAAAATTAAATCTTAAGAATAGTCCATCACAAAAGTAACAAACAAATGTACAAGAATCACATTAAACGGTAATTCAAAATATGACTGAAAAGCTAAATAATATTACGTTTATTTGACTCCCTTCGAATTTTTGAAAATTGTTCATCCTTTTGTATGGCAATAAGAGCATTTTGGCGAAATTTGGAATTTTTATAACATACCCAAGGTCAGATATCGTCTGGAGTGACACATACGTATACATTTATGTTAAAATCTATCTATGATTGATATCATTAATTTAATTGCATTCTAATTATCTATTGTCGTCACAATGAAATTGTTAGACCATCGTCAATATTGATAGACTATTATTACAATTCGAACATATACTGACATCACAGCTCGTGGATAGTTGATATCATTAATTTAATTGCATTCTAATTATCTATTGTCGTAACAATGGAATTGTTCGACCATCGTCAATATTGATTGACTAGTTATTACAATTCGAACATATATTGACATCACAGCTCGTGGATAGTTGATATCATTAATTCTATTTTATTGTCGTCACAATGAAATTGTTAGACCATCGTCAATATTGATTGACTAGTTATTACAATTCGAACATAACATATTGACATCACAGGAAAGCAGTTGGATGAGTCTTATATCGAACGTCACATCCGATAGCGGCGCACTTGAAATTTACAACCCAACTCATACTTATCTAGAAAACGAACGACTTCAGTTAATGAAAAATACGAATTCCGTACATGAAAGCAGTATTTTCAAATTTCACGAGCCTATTACCTACGTAAGTTTTATTACTAACCTCGTCGCACGTTACAACGTAGAAAGTTTCTGTAAGAAAGTTTGTGTGGTGAATTAAATGGAATGAAATGAAAAACAATGGAATGAAATGAAATTAAAACCTCCTCGCGCGTTAAAACGTAGTTAAAACGTAAAAACTGTAGTGATGAATACGTAGTATACTAGGGTTTTCTGTGGATGAAATCGTAGGTATAATATTATTGTCATACAAGAAAATACAAATGGCGGAACGGAGTCGGAGCGTCTACATGAGTTGGTGGGTGGTAGGGTGGGAGAAGACGTGCGATCGCAGCGATTACTGGAAATTAGTGCCAGAACCGTGAACTAGCACCGGTGTCATGGGGCTGGAAGGAAGGTAGGGAGATAGAGGTAAGTCATCTACTTAGGTGAATGTGAAGAATGAAGAAATCAGGTCGGGAGTGCGGGTTATATAGGGCTTGTTCCACCCTCCCCCGGCCACCTCACAGTCGTTAGAGATTGGTGGGGAGAGGATGCCTCCCGAGGATGTCTCAAGTAGACCCCTTTCTTCCACTTCGTTTATTGAGTATAATCTATTACAGAGTTGAGTGGTATAGGTGGACCACGGCAAACGTTGTATTTGTTTCTGTTACTTTTGTGATTGTTATCATTCTTGAAAATTTAATTTTGCGATAAAGTTTTCGAACCAATGGGGGGATTATGCCCCACTAACCCCCCCCCCCCCCACCACGGCTCCGCCACAGGTTTCTTCAGACTAAGTCGCCTCAAACTCTTTGAATCGCATCGCCTGGTCTATGGAGGTAATTTTTGTCTACGAATGGGTGCGTCCCATCTGAGCAAAGTCAAGTGCGTACACGAACAGCGGCAAATTGGGATACACTGACTTGCCCGAGTGGCATGTTGTACCTTGGTAAACAGCAGTATGCGAAGAATAATGGATCGAAGAAGCCAGTGCATATTTTTGAGTCCAGTTACAGTGTGAGGTCGTAGTAGTAGGACTGTAAATTAACTGAAGAGGTCGGTAACGGACTCAGAAGGAATGCCTGGAAAATAAAAACGCTGCAAATCCTTGCTCAACGGTTTATTATTTTGTACAGAATACCCTTCTGTTACAGATCACAGCTCTCTGTATAGATACCCCTTCTATACATATAATATAATATGTACTATTCTATACATAGTACATCGTATGATACGATGGTCATTCTACGTAGATGGTATAATGAACCGTTGTGTAATAATTTACCCATCAATAATACTTCCACGTTAGTTCAAGTTTCACTACCAATCAACAAACTCCAAAAGAGCCATAATTTTTCAAATGAAATAATATCACAGAACAACCAATTCTACTTCATACTCCGTGAATATAATCAGGTGTTCCCTGGCAATGATGATCTCGGGGCCAATTCCCGATTGTTAACGCGTCCCTAGTGATGATATTTGGGCTAAATGTATACAACTGATCGTTTTTCTGGTCATCCCTATGGAACAGATATTCTCAGTTCGTTAAAAGAAAAACACCAGCGTCCAACAATCAAGGACAGCTTATTGTTCTGAACACATCAACAACACTCCTTCGTTTGCTCGTGCTCTCGACAATGTATTTTAAACAATTGCCGAGGCGCAAAATGAAGACTAGCGCTACTTACTTCATATAATACATAAGGACTTCCGAGATAAAAAATATACTCGGCACACAATTGTTCCGGTGGTTAGAGGCCAGTCGTGTAATAACCCAACCCATTACTCGGGTGTGGGGGAGGGCAAGAGCTCATTGTGCTGCGAATTCAACGATCCGAGTAACTAGAATATTTTTCAAGGTTGAAGCGTGTACATAATACGGTTTCATTTTTTGTCTGCCCAACGATTTTTGAAGGTTAATTTCCGTCGACGTCGCAGCTTATCCTTCCAGTTCGCCATCTGAGGTTGCTGATACTCCATTGTTGGGAAAACGGAAAACTTCTGACAAGGAGTGACGCATCGCTTCCTGAAAACCATTTCATGATCGTCACAACTACATACCCAATCCAATACGAATATTGATTATAAGCCCTGACGTTTCCAAAGACGGCGAATTCGCAGACGAGAATAAATTACAGTCCCGTCTTGATTTACTACATACGTTCGAGTGCCTGACCGAAAAACCTCTGTGAAATTCATCGTAATCGGTTGATTACGACCGGCGGAATTACGCGTGTCCCAAGGGTTCCGCATTGGGGCATGTGGTGACGGAGGTTGCGGTCCGATTTGTATTAACCTGTTACGGGATCATCCAACCCCGCCCCGAATGTACGAATTTTAGCTCATTTGAGTCATTATTTCGTACAGCTGACCGCAAGACACGTATTTGCGGAAACACAGAAGGGCAGATAGGCACACCAGAAAACAAAATTTGTCCAGAAAGGTGTTGAATGGAAAAATGTGATTGGATCTTTTGATATAAAAGGACGTAGGTAACTATATTTATGGGCATTACGATTGCGTTGCGTATAGAACACTGATCTAGACAGAAGGGTAATCCATATACAGAAAAATATAAACCGTTGTGGAAGAAATTGCGGCTTTTGTTATACCTACCAGTGGTATCAGTATGGATTCAAAATGGACCTATGCAACGCACGGGTCGTCTGGCAAGTAGGTGCATAAAACAACTATTATTTGATCAACACCTAGTTCTACCAACAACTGGAATCGAAATAGAATAAATACATTGAAAAACGCTGCAAATCCCTGCACAACGGTTTATTATTTTGTACAGAATACCCTTCTGTTACACATCACAGCTCTCTTTATAGATAACCCGTCTATATAATATAATATGTACTATTATTCTATACATATTATGTAGATCGCAGATCCTCCGTAGATTAGCAACTAACCCCGTACTCGTTACTAGGTCACTACCAATCAACAAACTCCAAAAGAGCCATCATTTTTCAAATGAAATAATATCACAGAACAGCCAACTCGACTACATACTCCGTGAATATAATCATGTGCTCCCTAGTGATGATATTTGGGCTGAATGTATACAATTTCATTCACCCTGCTGTTGAAAAAGCCTGTCGGTGCAAACTTCTGGGCATTACTGTGAACGAAAGGCTGGACGTACAATGCTCCGGGTGGTCTTAAAAAACTCCCAAGTTCGAGAGCTATTTAAAACCGCAAAAAAGTTCGAGAAAACGGCGTCCTGGAGACTTCAACCCCTATTTTCACCCCTTAGGGATGGCTGACATTAACGCCGAGCTTCGAGGATCAACTAGACCCCAAATGGGACCTATGAACCGAATTTCGTCAATTTTGGTTCATGGTAACTAAGAAAAGTGCTCAGTACGGCGTACGGCGACCGGCGGACGGACAGAAATTTTTTTATTGCATTTTCGGCTTATACATAGGTACCTTGAAACGGAAATCATAAAATTTTGAGGGCGGGTTAAAATTTTTTTTTTCATGCTCGATTCCAAAGGTTCATTATTGAAAATAATAAACCAAAAGGAGAAAAGAACGAAATATCAACGACTTTAATTTTTCTATGCCATGTTCTCGGAAAATGTTCACTCCTCCCTAACCTCAATTACAACAAAAAACGGAAAAAAATAATTGGTCTTGATATTCAAGTGTTAATGGCTGTAGACATGAGGTGGTAATGACCATTTCCTCTTAGGAATAATCTCCCAATGAAATTGGACGAAATTATCGGTGGTGAGGAAACGGAAGCGTTAATAACTAATACTAATATTCCGCTCCAACACTTGTTCCCTTCCTTCAATCTATGAACGCAGATAAACGGCGTTTCAAAAGATGTAAGGCTGCAAGGTTAACGTCTTTGAGTGCTTCACTATGTCTCATCGCCTCGGAACATCTTGATGCCCAATCTTTTATCAGCTATTCCTCGTTATGTAGCGTGATAAGTGACTAAGGGACAGGGATAGTGGGGAATTCAGCGAAGATGGTTTTATAATTTAGCAGGGAAGAAATAGAAATAAATAAAATAAGGCACATCAGGTGCGAGGTACCACACTGCTTTCCTCACCCACATTCAGGCGATATGGTGACTATGGGACGTACCCTTGAAGAGCATTGTTATCTATACTGTTAGCGTCAGTGTCTAAAATATTGCTATCAGTAGGTGCGAGAGTTATTTGTGACTGAATATAACAAACATCCGCCAAGTTGAATGGCACATGGCTTCCTCCTATCGATAGGACGATTATGTATATCATGAACATATGATAAATAATCAGTTCAGTACAGATTGGAAGAATTCTATATATATAAATCTGATCTGTTGTTATGAATGAAGCACAACGCATAGTTTGAAACAAGTAGAAAGACAATTCCTCCGTAAAGGTTGAAGGAAAGTTCCTGAAAATTTCATCAAAATTGGGCCATTGGTTCGTAAGCAATTGAGTACCGGGGACTCCACGTTTGTGCATGCGCGATGACCATACCAGAGATGCGATCATTCTGAAATTCATGTGAGATCATCTGGGGCCCGACCCGCACGATCCCTGAAAATTGCAGAAAAATCGGATTTGAACAGTGGAAGTTATGCGCGTGGCAAATATTTGCGTGCACACAGACAGACAGACAGGCAGGCAGGCAGACACCGAACCAAATCTGTTATAAAACGTAAAAAGCGAGTAGAATTTTCGATTTCGGAGACGAAGAAATGTTTTCCTTTCAAACACGAAGTTCTGAAGTGAAAACAAAGCTGCTTCATTTGTAGATTCGGAAGGAACAACGGGCGCCTAACATCTCCAAACATGAAATTTATTTATTCTTATCCATGTGCAGACCGATGGAATTACGATTTTATTCATAAATACATGTCTGCGCAGAACCTTTAAACATTTTTTTTTTAATTTTGGACACATCGCAACGCATCCACCACAGAACGTACGCCGTACAGAGACAAATATGACCTATCTAGGTGGGCAAAAGTCATGTTATAATTTCATGATTTTTTTGTTCTCTAATTATAAATTGTTGTAGAGTAACTCTGAATAATTTTTTCTCCTCATATCTTGAAGTTGTGAATCATGCTGTTTCTTCAGTCCAATGTATTGACCTTGACAGTCCAGTGGATTCAAAAGACGGATGCTGGTAAGAATAAGAGAGAAAACTCGGCGCTCCGCGCCTCGCCAGGGGGCAAGCCCCCTGGACCCCCGGATGCTTACTGCTTAGAGCCTACGGCTAAAATTCAAGAAACATGGAACATGCTTTAGCCGCGTAGTTTACAACAACCAAGTGACAACCAAACAAGCGTCATTGTTTACTATCCATTTACAACATTCATTTATATAGGTATATTATGAAACTAGGATATAAATACCAAGAACAAATACGAAATACATTCGTGATAAATCAAGAGCTTTCCAACGAATGGAAAACGATTTTTGTCCGATGAAAATGAAAGAAGTATCATTTCCCTAGCATCTACTCGGTTGTAAGTGAAAATCATTGTTAAAATTTCGTTCCACTTCCGCGTTCCACTTCCGCGTCACCCATCCCGTGTAACGTTTTTCGGCTAGTTAGTCCAAGGCTAAAGCATGTTCCATGCTAAAAAATTATCAAAATGTATTTTTTCCTGATGAAACAAAAGCAGATTATTTGATAAACAAATAACATAAAATAATAAATGCCCTTTCTGTGTAGATACTGTTTTCTTTGGACAATACCTACATTCGTCCCCCCCCCCCCCCCCCCACCGGAAGCCCTAAATCGAGGACTGGAGCCAGTCGGCTCATTAAAGTTTCATAAACAAGCGGTGGATACAAGAATGGTTAATTTCCGTGTGCGAATTTTTGATTTTTAATCTCAGAATCAGATTATCCACCCTGGCACCCTCGAAAACCCCCACTGCCAATTTTGATCTCAAAAGCCCGTGTAGCTTGGGCAACAAACGGATAGAAAGAAAAGGAAATGACGCCATAAGTGGATGGCACTGAGGTTTCCCCCAGGCGGACGCGGGTGTGGCGGGTATGACGTCATTCTGCTTTCTATCCACTGGTTTATCACCCAATTTGTATCATCGGATGCCCCTCATATAGAACCTTTTCCGAAAGCACTCGAAGAGATCTTTTACTTAATAAGAAAAAAAATAAAACCGGTGAAATTGCCCATTCTGTCTGTAATTATTATTTGCTGTTACTCGTGAAGCATACAAAATTGTTCAAGTTACAAAAGTACCTATCAACAAAATCCAAATTAACCATCATTCTTCAAATGAAATAGTATCGCAGAACCACCAACTCGTTTTAATGGAGCCGTGCGTGATTATAATCAAATGTTCTCTAGCGATGACATCTGGGCTGGATGTATACCGTTTCATTCACGATCATCTCATTGTGAACGAACGGTTGATCGTACAACGGTCGGGTGGTCTCGAAAAATTCTCAAGTTCGAGCTCAATTTAAAACGTAGATGGTATAATGAACCGTTGTGTAATAATTTACCGTTGCGTAATAATTTACCGTTGCGTAATAATTTACCATTGTGTAATAATTTACCCATCAATGATACTTCAACGTTTGTTCAATTTTCCCTACCTATCAATAAACTCCAAAACAGCCATCATTTTTCAAATGAAATAATATCACAGAACAACCAACTCGACTTCATACTCCGTGATTATAATCATGTGCTCCCTAGTGGTGATGATCTCGGGCCCATTCCCGATAGTTAGCGCGTCCCTAGTGGTGATATTTGGGCTGAATGTATACAATTTCATTCACCGCCGTTATCTCGAATTTTGTTACGATTTTAAATAGTTCTCGAACTTGGGAGTTTTCCCCCAGCCCCCAGCCGTTCGTTCACAGTAAGGCCCAGAATTTTGCACCGACAGGCATCTCCAACAGGAGGGTGAATGAAATTGTATACATTCAGCCCAAATATCATCACTAGGGACGTGCTAACAATCGGGAATTGGCCCGAGATCATCATTGCCAGGGAGCGCATGATTATAATCACGGAGTATGAAGTCAAGTTGGTTGTTCTGTGATATTATTTCATTTGAAAAATGATGGCTGTTTTGGAGTTTCTTGATAGGTAGAGAAACTTGAACAAACGTTGAAGTATCATTTATGGGTAAATTATTACACAATGGTAAATTATTACACAACGGTTCATTATACCACCTACGTAGAAGGGGCTGGGGCTTGTTGGCAGGTAGTTTTGCAACTTGTTTCACTCAACATCAACAATTTCCCTTCAGAACTTCATTATTTGCGTTTCTTTTTGCCATTTTAGTTGCTGCTTGTCATCGACAGAATTATTTTAGCAACATTTAACTCGTGATTTCGGTTGGTACCTAGTAACGAGTACGGGGTTAGGTAATAACCTACGGAGGGTCTGCGATCTACATAATATGCATAGAATAGTACCTACATATATTATGTTATATAGACGGGTTATCTATACAGAGAGCTGTGATCTGTAACAGATGGGTATTCTGTACAAAATAATAAACCGTTGTGCAGGGATTCGCAGCGTTTTAAATTGGTATCGAACTAATGCATTTTTCGAGACCACGAGGAACATTGTACGTCCAGCCGTTCGTTTCTACCGAGAAGCTTCGTCAACATGATCGTGAATCACACGGTATAAATCCCGTTCAGATATCAGTGCTAGGGAGCACCTGATTATAATCACGCATGGCTGTATCAAATAGAGTTCGTTGTTTTGTGCTATTATTTCATCTGAGCAATGATGGTTATTTTGTATTTTGTAGACCGGTACCTACCCTTTAGGCCGTCCCTCAGTAGTGAGAGACCTCCTTAAGTTTTAATTTGACACAAGTTACCTACGCTTCTTGAATAACAACAAATTATGAATTATAGAATTCTTGAATCCACAGCATATTTATGAAATGTAATTGCCCGGCTGGCTCCAGTAGTGACCACAGAAAACAGTGATCTATACAGGTAAATAATGAACCATTGTGTAATAATTTGCAGCGTTTTCGGATCCTGCATACCTATCTTCAAACGGAAGACATCAAATTTCGGCGACCTGCCGTGAAGGGGGGGGGGGGGGGGCATACAATTGTTTCGTGCTCGATTCCAAATGAATTCCATTGAAAATAATAGATTTTATATCAACCAATCGCGATTTTAGCCGTTTTTATTACGCAGTTTTGACCCCTACAACTTGAATTAGACCCCCTTAGAATTTTTGAAAATTGCTCATCTTCGAACTCATCTCTTTCTTTGGCAATAAGAACATTTTGACGAAATTTAGAGTTTTTATCATTTACCCAAGGCCAGATAACATCTGGAGTGACACATACATATTATATATTTATAATCTTCATATAATATTTTTTTAAATCTAGGGATGTAATCAGGATGCTCCAAAAATGATTCGCCTATACAACACTTTCAAAAATTTATGTTCTGAAAATTTTGGACCCGTTGCAACAGCTTCTTTTTTTTTGAAAATTAGCTAAATTGTTGCCAAATAAATATGTTTTATTTTAACAATTTATCTTACCGAACTTTACCTGTAACATGCAGTGCTTTGTTAAATTTACATTCAGAGCTTTCTTTGTAAAGTCAAATCTTACATTTTTCTATTTCCGATAATCCCCCCCCCCCCCCCTCAACCACTCAACAATCCTTGCTACGCCGCTGGACGAAACCAATTGTAAAATCACGTTGTCTGCATTAGCTCAGTTCGATTTTGTCGAATGAGAGCAACCGTGGAAGAAGAGGCACGCGGTGTTGGCCATCGACTGTTCGATTGTGTCGAACATCGTCCTCGCCTTTGAGTACCGTGTCTGAATCTTCCGAGTCCCCAGACCAAACCGCGGTCAGTTGATAACACCATGAGATTCGTTTCGGGGCGGCAGCGCGTTGTTTAAAGAAGGCATCACGTTCTCAAGTAATCGCTTTCTGTAACTCCTCTCCCTCTGTTTCGCTTCCCACCGCCTCCGATCTGGATTTTTCACAGCGACCCCGACTCGGTCGTTTACGTGTATTGATTTGTTGTTCCTCGAAGATGGTTTTGGACTCTTTGACTGTTACTTTCCTCTTCGTCCGACACCACCCACGATGATCCTGTAACTACCTACACCCAAAACCAACCCTGTTGTACAAATTTACCCACCAAAAATCTCCTCAACCGCAAAAAGGATTAACATCCATTTTGCCCGCCAAAGTAGCATCCTCGCACCTCACACATGGATGTGCATATAGAAAGCTGTTTCTTCCAGAGAACAAGAAGAAGTAGAGGAACTTGAAAAATAGCGATTTTCAAACGTCCGTAACTCCGCCACCTGATGGTCCCGAGGGTTGAAATTTGGTACACGTCCTCAGGGCCCCATCGAAGATGGGTGAACGAAAAATCAACAACGGTCACCCCCCAAGGGGCCGAGTTAACGGGTGGTGGTGGGGGGGATGAGGGTCAAAACCCTACTTGTTTTATCGTGTTTGAACAGTGCTTTTGGTTTATTATTTTCAATAATGAACCATTGGAATCGAGCATGAAAAAAAAAAAACAAAAAAAATTCTAACCCCCCCTCAAATTTTGATATTTACGTTTCAAGGTATGTAGAATCCGAAAATACAATAAAAACATTTCTGTCTGTCCGCCTTACGCCGTCCGCCGTACTGAGCACTTTTCTTAGTTACCATGAGAAAAAAAATTGATGAAGTTCGGGTTACAGGTTCCGTTCGGGGTCTAGTTGGTCCTCGAAGCTCGGCGTTACTGTCAGTCATCTCTAAGGGGTTAAAAATCAGGGTTGGAATTTTCATAACGCCGTAGCTCGAAAACCTTCGATGAAAGGGTATGGTTTTTTTACGTTATTAAATTTGTCTTGAGCTAAACAATTTTTTGAGACCACCCGGAGCATTGTACGTCCAGCCGTTCGTGTGCACCAAAAAGCTTCGTCAACACGATCGGGAATCAAACGGTATAAATCCGGCCCGGATATCATCACTAGGGAGCACCTGATTATAATCAAAGATGGCTGTATGAAGTCGAGTTGGTTGTTCTGCGATATTATTTCATCTGATAAGTGGTGGACTATTGGATTTTCTTGGTAGGTACTTCTGAAACTTGAATAAACGTTGAAGTATTATTGATGGGTAAATTATTACACAATGGTAAATTAAAACAACGGCAAATTATTACGCAACGGTAAATTGTTACATAACGGTAAATTATTACAGAACGGTAAATTATTACACAACGGTTCATCTACCAAGAAGGGGCTGGATTTTGTTGATCGGTACTTTTGTATCCTGAACAACCGCTGAATTATTATTAATGGACAAGTTATTACACAACGGTTCATTATACTTGACCACGAGGGTAGGTACTGACCATAGAAAACAGTGATCTACGCAGAAGGGGCATCTATTTCACTCCACATCAACAATTTTCCTTCAGAACTTCATTATTTGCGTTTATTTTTGCCATTTTAGTTACTGTTTGTCATCGACAGAATTATTTTAGCACCATTTAACTCTTGATTTTGGTAGGTACCTAGTAACGAGTACGGGGTTAGGTACTAACCTACGGAGGGCCTGCGATCTACATAATATGTATGGAATAGTACATATTATCCATCTCCCGCGTCCATAGATCAACACCATTATATCACTTTGCTCTTCCGAGTCGATCTGGAGACGCGGGCTATAACTTTTATTCACACAGGGAATCACTTTTATTCCACCAGGGATCGCAAGCTCCAGATCAGAATCACAACAATATTCGACGGGAATTCGACGATTCGCGCGTTTTTAAATGCTCTCAAGAGACAAGGATTTTTCAAGACCCCCTCGCTTGCGGTGCACAGATAGGAAATTGAACCCTTTGGAGGCAGACACGGCGGCACCGGGGATCACCCCAACCGTTCCTGGAACGCACATCCCATTTGCCTTGCAATGATGTTCCCTACATTTGATTTAAGCTCAGTTTACGACAGACGTTTACGACACCAACTCTAAGCGGAGTCTCAAAGCCTCGCCGCTCCGCTCTTCGAGAGGCCCCACCACCGCATGTGAAATCTCTTTATCCCACTGGATGGATTAGCAAGCACGAAAAGAACTGGTTGGAACGTTTAAAAATAAATAATATAATTTGTTCCTAATACGGAAAAGGGGCCAACCTATAAAACAAGAGACGTTGGTTTTTTTTGTGTCATCCCCGTGTCCTTGGGTATAATTTTTGTTTGGTTGTAGTCCCTACAAAGAGAGAAAAGCAGAAGATGAAGTGTAGGAATATAATGTAAAATCTCGGAGCCGTAAATGTTTGGGTCGTCATGAAAGGAAAGTCTGAAATATGGGACCTTTCTCAACTTGCGACAAAGTTTCAGTCCCTCGTCATTTGCTTCAACGTGAAATATTGCAATCTTCTGTAGGTTTAAAAAAAACCCGAGGAGAAGTGGGATCTCATGTTTTCTGAGAACGAAAATATGTGAAAATTAGTTTCATTCCTTGCGAATGATGTCATAGTCTTCGTGCAACTGCTGACAATATTACAGTGATGTCATTCGAAATTTATAAACAACTAGAAGCTGTTACTAACACTACAAATTCATTTTTTTAGATATAGTGAGCTGGAAGACCTGATGATAGCCTGTAGCAGGGGCGTCGCGTCTGTAAGGCCACTTGGGCCAATGCCCCTGCACCCAGAAACACTAATAGTAAAAAAACTCAACCATGTGTTCAGTTGGCATTTGAATTTCCCTCCATAAACTGTACCTAACATTTTTCACAAAGTTCAACAGCGACTCGACAGAGTTCTCTGGCTCTGGATATTCAATATGTGGTTCCGTCATGTTGGCTCTCTGTAGCTCCGCAGCTATGTTATCAGAATATAGCGACAGTAATCGATGTCGTGCAATCGAAATCGAAACCTAGGCTCCTGAAACTGGCAGGTCCTGGGACCTGGTGTCGCCATGGCAACCGAGAAAAGTGGCCCGTCCGTGCAAGCTCAGTCGAGTAAAAATGTTGTTTGCCACGCCTACATTGGGCCACTGCCCCAGAACCTGATTTCAATTCCAAAATCGTTCATTTCACAATTGATTCGGCCCCTTCGATTCAGTTTGTCATCTCGATATGAGATGCTTCTTCTGATTTGTTTTTCTCTATCAGTTATCTGTTTTCTGATTTGTTATCACATTCGCTTTCTCTGTCAGCTTTCAATTTTTTGCGTCAAATTTTGCGCGTTTTGCGTTCAGTCCGGTTCCGATGACAGATTTGTATTTGTGGTACCTACGTGCGTTTTGTCCTGTTTGCTGTCTGTGGATTGATCGGCGTCAACACACAGATAACTATCTTGCTTCTAGCCAATAGCTTCTCCATTCAAGATTCAGGTAGGTACCAGCCGACTGGTCATTGTTTTGTTGTATTTTAGTTTACTATATTTTTGCAACACATGAATTCGGTGGCTAATTTGCAGTACAAATTGCCGACGTTTTCGTACGACGATAAAAGAGATAAGCTTTGCTGAATATCACTGCTATCAGTAAATAAGGGAATATCAGTAAATAAGGGAAGGGTGTTGTTGCCTTGGGGTATTTTGTAGGCATATCTCTTGGTTTTGTGTTCTGGTCTGGTGCCCCACCGATTTCAGACCCCACCCACTGCTACTGGCCTGTAGTATAGGCAGACCATTAC
The DNA here is from genome assembly GCA_954871275.1 of Leptopterna dolabrata. NCBI lineage: Eukaryota > Metazoa > Arthropoda > Insecta > Hemiptera > Miridae > Leptopterna > Leptopterna dolabrata. Next base: position 16,037,929 of record OX940974.1, read on the forward strand.
CGAATCTTAGGGAACATACATGAATACCTGTGAAAACAGGGGCGTGGAGAGCTTGGAAGCTACGTCATACAACGAATACTATAGAATGTTCAGTTTGACAGGCCCCAGCAATAACTACCTACCAAACCTTGGATCTCTTCCCGTTCAAGTGGCTGATGCTGTAGATTCGAATGGCCAGCAAGCACCAATCTACCCTCGGAGACCCAGAAGTACCTTCCGATTCAGAAAGACCCAAGAAGAATCTGGGAGGACTGCGGTTTAAGAGCATTGCAAGATGTGCAACACACATAGTGGTTCGATACAAACTGTACGAAGCGGCTATAGGAAGCGTCACTTTCCTGCCTTTCAGATGTCTGACGTCTTCCTGCACGGGGTGATGGCAAATAGAGCCAAAATAATCTCTGGAGAAGAGAAAGACCCACTGGAGGGGCACAGTTCGTATGCCGTCGTATTCAAAGGCGGATGAAAACTGTGGGAGTTAGATATGCGAGTTGCACGGATTCGCTTACTCTCAGACAGACAGACACTGAACCAAACTCTGAAACAGAAAAATTCGAGTGAAGATTTTGATTTTGGAAGACTATAATTTTTCAGCCCCTTAATTGATCACAATGAAAAAGTGAGTAAAATCTGAATTTTAGTTGATGGAAAATCGCTAAAAATCTTCAAAAATAGCTGAAATTACCAAAAATACTTCAACCCCACCACAAATGGTACTCAGAATAATATCGAATTGATTTTGGTTTATTATTCTGTGAATAATACACCTATATCTTCACTCAGCAAAAACATTTTATAACACCCCCTCAAAATGTTTTCTTTTACCTTTCAAGGTGCGTAGATTCCAAAAACGCAGCAAAGTCCTTAATTGTCACATCGGTTTATTATTCTACAGGACATACTTTCAGAAATGTTGGCTGTTCATTTATTGTTTCTTTCATGTACATTGATTGAAATGGCGATTTTTGATGGTTTCCACCAATTTTGCCCCCCCTCCCCCCCCCCCAAAACACGAATTAGGCTCGACTAATTTTTACAGATTATCTTTGATCACTGATAATTTGTTTACCAAAAAAAAAAAAAAAGCGTAATTCGTGTTTTCGGGGCCAAAATTGGCGGAAAAATCAGAAATAGCTATTTTAATTATTGACATGATAGAAACAATAAATAAACAACCAACGTTAAATGGCACCATCAATGATCAAAGATAAGTTGAAAAAAAAACGCTGCCAATTATTACACAACGGTTTATTATTTACCTGCATAGATGCCCCTTCTACGTAGATAGTAGAATAAACCGTTGTGTAATAATTTACCAATGTGTAATAATTTACTGTTGTGTAATAATTCACCCAATAATACTTCAACGTTTGTTCAAGTTGCAAAAGTACCTATCGACAAAATCCAAAAGAAAAGAAAATCCAAAATCCATTTTGGTTTATTATTCTGTGAATAATACACCTATGTATTCGCTCAGCAAAAAATTTTTATAACACCCCCTCAAAATTTTTTCTTTTCCGTTTCAAGGTGCGTAGATTCCAAAAATGCAATGTCCGTCCGCCGTCCGCCGTCCGCCGTATCACGTGTACAGGCTTCATTTTCGGTCTAAAAAAATCGTTCTTTCGCACAAATGCTCCATTTGGGCCCTAGTTGTGTCCCGAATCTTTTCAGCCCGATCGGAATATACACAGGGGTGTTATGACTGAAAATGTGTGTAAAACTAGGTACTTTTTGCGTTTTAGCAACATGTTAGTAACATGAGCTGTTAAGGTATCGTTTTTCATGTTTTTGGGGACGAGAAAACCGAATATGAAGTCGATTTTGACCAAGGAATAGAAAATTGGGGTTCTACCAGATGTTCAGCTTCCGAAATTGATTTTTTATGAGTCAAAAACCTGGGAAATCGTCTGAAATCACCATCAATTTGTAGAATAACACTGGAAAAGGTGTCAATAGGTTGATCAAGACGATTAAATGGTACTATCAATGATCAGAGATAATTTATTAAAAAAAAAAAAAAAAAAAGGAGCGTACATACTTTATTCGTGTTTTTGGGGCCAAAATTGGTGGAAACCACCACAGATAGCTATTTCAGTTCTTTTATATGAAAGAAACAATGGAATAATAAACCCATGTGACAAGGACTTTGCAGCGTTTTGTGTTTTAGTAACATGTTAGTAAAATGAAATTTTGAGGTATCGTTTTTCATGTTTTTGGGGACGAGAACATCGAATATGAAGTGGAGTGGAAAATTGAGGTTCTACCACATGTTCAGCTCCCAAAATTGATTTTTTATGAGTAAAAAACCTGGGAAATCGTCTGAAATCACCATCAATTTGTAGAATAACACTAGAAAAAGTGTCAACAGATGGATCAAGACGATTAAATGGTACTATCAATGATCAAAGATAATTTGAAAAAAAAAAAAAAAAAAGGAGCGTACCTACCTAATTCGCGTTTTGGGGGCCAAAATTGGTGGAAACCACCAGAGATGGCTATTTCAATTGTTTTATATGAAAGAAACAATAAATAAACAGCCAACATTTCTGTGGGTATGTCCAATAGAATAATAAACCCATGTGACAAGGACTTTGCAGCGTTTTTCAAATGAAATAATATCACAGAACAACCAACTCGACTTCATACTCCGTGAATATAATCAGGTGCTCCCTAGCGATGATTATCTCGGGCCAATTCACAATTGTTGTCGCGTCCCTAGCAATGATATCTGGGCTGAATGTATACACTTTCTTTCACCCTCCTGTTGAAGAAGCCTGTCGGTGCAAACTTCTGGGCCTTACTGTGAACGAACGGCTGGACGTACAATGCTCCGGGTGGTCTCAAAATACTCCCAAGTTCGAGAACTATTTACAAACGTAAACAATTCGAGGTAACGACGTCCTGGAGATTTCACCCCCTGTTTTTCACCTCTTAGAGATGAATGACATTAACGCCGAGCTTCGAGGACCAACTAGACCCCGAATTGGACCTATACAACCAAATTTCATGAATTTTGGTTCGTGGTAACTAAGGAAAGTGCGAAGTATGGCGTACGGTGGACGGACGGAAATTTTGGTTTATTATTTGCCGTAATGAACCTTTGGAATCGAGGTTGAAAAAAAAGTTTAACCCCCCCTCAAAATTTGATGGTTTCCGTTTCGAAGTACCTATGTAGAATCCGAGAATGCAATAAAAAAATTCTGTCCGTCCGCCGTACGCCGTACGCCGTACTGAGCACTTTTCTTAGTTATCATGAACCAAAATTGACGAATTTCGGTCTACAGGTCCCATTTCGGGTCTAGTTGGTCCTCAAAGCTCGGCGTTAATGTCAGTCATCCCTAAGGGGTGAAAAATAGGGGTTGATGTCTCCAGGACGCCGTTTTCCCGATTTCTTTTACGGTTTTAATTGTCCTCGAACTTGGGAGTTTTTTAAGATCACGCCGTACGTACGTCCAGCCGTTCGTCACAGTAAGGCCCCGCAGTTTGCACCGACAGGCATTTTCAACAGGATGGTGAATGAAATTGTAAACATTCAGCCCAAATATCATCACTAAGGACGCGCTAACAATCGGGAATTGGCCCGAGATCATCATTGCTAGGGAGCACCTGATTATAATCACAGAGTGTGAAGTCGAGTTGGTTGTTGTGATATTATTTCATTTGAAAAATGATGGCTCGTTTTGAGTTTGTTGATAGGTAGTGAAACTTGAACAAACGTTGAAGTATTATTTACGGGTAAATTATTACATAATGGTAGATTATTACACGACGGTCATTATTTGTAAATTATTTCACAACGGTTTATTATTGGGTAAATTACTACGCAACGGTAAATTATTACACAATAGTTTATTATACTATCTAAAGGGGCTATACAGGTAAATTATAAGGAATGATGAATGATTGAATTATAGAATCCCGCGCATTTAAATGAAACTTTAATTCCAGTACTTGATTTAGGGCTTTCCTGCGGGAGCTCGGGGATACTGACCATCGAAAACACTGATCTACGCAGAAGAATCATCTATGTTGGTAAATAAAAAACCGTTGTGTAATCATTTAAAGCGGTTTTTTAAATTGCATTTTCGGATTCTACCTACCTTCAAACGGAAACCATCTTAATTGTGAGGCGTGGTTAACTTTTTTTTTCATGCTCGGTTCCATAGGTTCATTATTGAAAATAATAAACCAAAAAAGGAGCGTAATTCATGTTTTTGTGGGCCAAAATTGGCGGAAACCATCAGAAATAGCTATTTCGATTATTGCGCAAGAAAGAAACAAATAATCAACAGCCAACATTTCTGCAGACGTATGTCCCATAGAATAATAAACCCATGTGACGAGGACTAGCGTTTTTGTTTTAAATTTAAAAATTTCTCCAAGTTGGAATCAATCCGTAAAGTAAAGGAGGAAGGTTGTTACTAGACATAAAATGGCAATTATTTTGAATGATAAAAATGTGGGGGGACGAAACAGCGTTCAAATTTCTGGACGAAACCATAGAAAATGTTCGATACCTAATTAAAGTAGGTAGGCACGTTACCACGAAAGTTCGCTCATATGTGATGCTGCATGGCTGGAACTCATGTCACAGGTGTAGCTGTGTCACACTAATTAGCGACTTATCCTTCAAAACCGAATCAACATTAGTACCATAAGATTTCTTGAACGAGATCAGCCACGACTCGGGTGATCATCGAAATAACATAATATTATTCTCATTTCTCGGGACAGCCGTTCAAGTGGTGTAAAGAAATTACATTTCGAGTTAAGGCCGTCGTTGACAAACATGTGCAGTTGATTAGTAGTAATAATATTATAACAAGTGGCAAGACCCTCAATGCAGGAGCCTCATCTTGAAGGCGCTATGCCGCAAGATGAGTAATTACAATGTTCAGCCCCTTAAATCAGTTTTAATAATTTTACCATTCATTGGTCTACATCACGAAACGAAACGAGAATAATAATAATAATCGTACAATGTAGGTTCTCTATTGAAAACAGGAGTAAAGTAGTTCAGTAAAATATGAAATGCTAGCAACGGAAAATCCCATGACATTCTGCTTGCCTTTCTACTGCTCTTCCTCTGCAGAGTATGAAAAATGTTATAATTTCTGTGCTGCTAGATACATTTGCTAGGTATAGAAGACAATGGCCTAAGTACTCATTTCATTGCCCACCGTGAATCAAGGGAAGTTCATCCTCGAATTTGCTTTGAAAATGGTCTTTAACGGATTTGTAAGTGGTATTTGTTGCTGTCCCTCAAAATTTGCTGTTTTACGTTTCAAGATTCGATGAATCCGATAGGTAACTGGCTCATAAAAATCTGTCCGTCCGCGGCATTTTGAACAGAAATTGATGAAATTCGGCAACTCCAGGGAGTGATACATAGGGATTGAAATTGTAAGAACACCGTAGCTCAAACGTTCAATAGATGTGAGCGATTTTTCTGGCGATTTTTAATAGATATATTTTTCCTAGGTTTATTGTAAGACCAGCCGTTGGCTCGAACATTAGAAGAAAAGAACGTCAACATGCTTGTGAATTGCAAATCGATTTGGAGTTAGTATAGTTGATGTAGGGCGAGTCGTTAAACATACGTCAGCTGATTCTGTGCAATCGTATTTCACTGTTCGTCAAGTTGAGTTCCATGACCTGTTCAACCACTTTCTCCAACATCTTCAGTGTTCTGTTTGCCCTATCTAATTCCCGCTGTCAATAATAAGGAAGAATCTGAAATCGCAGTCCTGATGGATAAAGGATGTTACTACTCGCCCAAACGTATGGAATCGCGTTCAAAACCACTGCTGTCATCAAATACCACTTGCATCTTCATGCTGTAGGGTTTTAGGGCACCCGTCTAGCCAAACGACCTTCAGTGATCCGTTCTTTTCCTCGATGAACCAATATCGATTTTCCCTCTTCAATCTTAGGCAGCGATCTGGGGTGACATTTACCAAAATCCAAATCAAAAGTTCCATCCACTTATTATACTTCTCATGTCCTTCATCCGATAAAAGAGGTGGAAGTTAAAGTCCCCTGGGTAAAACCAAATTTACTGTTCGCAATGAGTAAAGGAATTTTTTGGTACGCCTTCAAAGGTCAAGAGCTGCTGAGTTCAACTCTTCAAGCTGGGGTGTAGAGAGAGATATTTTTTGAGGCCTCTTAAGTCTGCGCGGCCATAGGGCAGCCATATTGGCTAAGCTATTCAAGGACACTGGCTCTCCATTAACAAGGCCGGTTTGCTTCATCCTCCCGCCACTATTTAAAATTAGTTCATCTGACATAGGTAAATCTCTCCTATAAATACAAGAGTTTTCCATGGTCTTCCATTGCTCCTCATTCTCGTACACTGAACTTGTATGATCGACTACACGGGCTCTTCATTCGCAACGACCACCTCCTTCATCCTTCCAACAATATTCAAAATGATCAAAAATGATTCAACAATGATCAAAAATAAAAAAATTAATCATATAATTTGAAATATCAGATGTATATAAGAAAATAAATCTCTCAGTTATGTAGAGAAAACAAGAGTTTTCCGTGGATTTCCGTTAATCGAGATTCCCGTTTGATGAACATGTGTACATGATGACGTTCACCCTCGAATGTTATCATTGTATACCATGGACAATTATCATGTACCAACAGGCAATTATCATGTACCAACAGGCAATTATCATGTACCCACAAAGAACACTTTTGGTACTGATTTTATACTCATCCTCCTCCACGCATTTGAAAAACTTGAAAAGTTGCTTTATAGATGAAAAACAACAAAAGAAAACGCTGCAAATCCCTGCACAACGGTTTATTATTTTGTACAGAATACCCTTCTGTTACAGAGCACAGCTCTCTCTATAGATAACCCGTCTATAAAATATAATATGTACTATTCTATACATATTATGTAGATCGCAGACCCTCCGTAGGTTAGTACCTAACCCCGTACTCGTTACTAGGTACCTACCTAAATCACGAGTTAAATGTTGCTAAAATACTTCTGTCGATGACAAGCAGTAACTAAAACGGCAAAAAGGAACGCAAATAATGAAGTTCTGAGGAAAATTGTTGATGTGGAGTGAAATAGATGCCCCTTCTGCGTAGATCACTGTTTTCTGTGGTCAATACCTACCCTCGTGGTCAAGTAGAATGAACCGTTGTGTAATAAATTGCCCATCAATAATACTTCAACGGTTGTTCAAGTTGCAAAAGTACCGATCAACAAAATCCAGCCCCTTATTGGTTGATGAACCGTTGTGTAATAATTTACCGTTGTGAAATAATTTACCGTTGTGTAATAATTTGCCGTTATGTAATAATTTACCATTGTGTAATAATTTACCCATCAACAATACTTCAACGTTTGTTCAAGTTGCAAAAGTACCGATCAACAAAACCCAGCCCCTTCTTGGTCGATGAACCGTTGTGTAATAATTTACCGTTGTGTAATAATTTACCGTTATGAAATAATTTACCGTTGTGTAATAATTTACCGTTGTGTAATCATTTGCCGTTGTGTCATAATTTACCCATCAATAATACTTCAACGTTTATTGAAGTTTCAGAAGTACCTACCAACTAAATCCAATAGTCCATCACTTATCAAATGAAGCAATATCGCAGAACAACCAACTCGACTTCATACAGCCATCCTCGATTATAATCAGATGCTCCCTAGCGATGATTATCTGAGCCGGATTTATACCGTTTGATTCACGATCGTGTTGACGAAGCTTTTTGGTGCACACGAACGGCTGGACGTACGATGGTCCGGGTGGTCTCAAAAAATTGTTTAGCTCAAGACAAATTTAATAACGTAAAAAAAAACCATACCCTTCTAGCGAAAGTTTTCGAGCTAAGGCGTTCTGAAAATTTCAGCTCCTATTTTGAACCCCTTAGAGATGACCGACAGTAACGTCGAGCTTGGAGGACCAACTAGACCCCGAACGGAACCTATAACCCGAATTTCACCAATTTTGTTTCATGGTAACTAAGAAAAGTGGGCAGTACGGCGTACGGCGGACAGACAGAAATTTTGGTTTATTATTTTCAATAATGAACCACTGGAATCGAGCATGAAAAAAAAAAAAAAACGCTGCAAATCCCTGCACAACGGTTTATTATTTTGTACAGAATACCCTCCTGTTACAGATCACAGGTCTCTGTATAGATAACCCGTCTATATAATATAATATGTACTATTCTATACATATTATGTAGATCGCGGACCTCCGTAGGTTAGTACCTAACCCCGTACTCGTTACTAGGTACCACCCTAAACCGTTGTGTAATAATTTACCTGTATAGGTTCCACTTCTACGGAGATAGCATAATGAACCGTTGTGTAATAATTTGCCCATCAATAATATTTCAACGGTTGTTCAAGTTGCAAAAGTAGGTACCTATCAACAAAATCCAGCCCCTTCTTGGTAGATTAGCCGTTGTGTAATAATTTACCGTGGTGTGATAATTTACCGTTGTGTAATAATTTGTCGTTGTGTAATATTTTGCCATTAAGTAATAATTTACCCATCAATAATACTTCAACGGTTGTTCAAGTTGCAAAAGTACCTATCAACAAAATCCAGCCCCTTCTGGGTAGATGAACCGTTGTGTAATAATTTGCCATTGTGTAATAATTTGCCATTGTGTAACTATTTACCCATCAATAATACTTCATCGGTTGTTCAAGTTGCAAAAGTACCTATCAACAAAATCCAGCCCCTTCTGGGTAGATGAGCTGTTGTGTAATAATTTGCCATTGTGTAATAATTTGCCATTTTGTAATAATTTACCCATCAATAATACTTCATCGGTTGTTCAAGTTGCAAAAGTACCTATCAACAAAATCCAGCCCCTTCTGGGTAGATGAGCCGTTGCGTAATAATTTGCCATTGTGTAATAATTTGCCATTGTGTAATAATTTACCCATCAATAATACTTCATCGGTTGTTCAAGTTGCAAAAGTACCTATCAACAAAATCCAGCCCGATCGCACACCCTCCGTAGGTTAATACCTAACCCCGTACTCGTTACTAGGTACCTACATAAATAACGAGGTGAATGTTGCTAAAATAATTCTGTCGATTGCTAACAGTACCTAACAAAAAGAAACGCACATCATTTTTCAAATGAAATAATATCACAGAACAACCAACTCGACCTCTTAGGTACCCCACCAATAAAATCGTCGCGTCCCTGGTGACGAGATTTCGTCTGTTGTATACAATAAATTTCATTCACACTGGAGTCGAAAATGCCTGTCGGTGCAAATTCGGGGCCTTACTGTGAACGAACGGCTGGACGTACGGTGCTCCGGGTGGTCTTAAAAAACTCGTAAGTTCAAGAACTATTTAAAACCGTAAAAAGATTCACGTAAAAAAAGGTATAGGCGTTATGAAAATGTCAACCCCTATTTTGAACCCCTTAGAGATGACTGACAGTAACGTCGATCTTCGAGGACCAACTAGACCCCGAACGGAACCTATAACCCGAATTTCATCAATTTTTTTTCATGGTAACTAAGAAAAGTGGCCCGTACGGCGTACGGCGGACAGACAGAAATATTTTTATTGCAGTTTTGGATTCTACATACCTTGAAACGTAAACCATCAAATTTTGAGGGGGGGAAAGCATTTTTTTTTCATGCTCGATTCCAATGGTTCATTATTGAAAATAATAAACCAAAATTCTAACCCTCCCTCAAAATTTGATGGTTTACGTTTCAAGGTATGTAGAATCCAAAACTTTAATAAAAAAAATTTCTGTGTGTCCGCCGTACGCCGTATTTTTACACAACGGTAAATTATTTACAACGGTAAATTATTACACAACGGTTCATCAACCAAGAAGGGGCTGGATTTTGTTGATAGGTACTTTTGCAACTTGAAAAAACATTGAAGCATTGTTGATGGGTAAATTATTACACAATGGTAAATTATTGCACAACGGCAAATTATTACACAACGGTAAATATTTCACAGCGGTCAATTATTACACAGCGGTTCATCTCTACCTAGATGGGGCTGGATTTTGTTGATCGGTACTTTTGCAACTTGAACAAACGTTGAAGTATTGTTGATGGGTAAATTATTACACAATGGTAAATTATTACCTAACGGCAAAATATTACACAACCGTAAATTATTACATTACGGTAAATTATTTCACAACGGTAAATTATTACACAACGGTAAATTATTACACAACGGTAAATTATTACACAACGGTAAATTATTACACTACGAAGTATTATTAATGGGCAAGTTATTACACAACCGTTCATTATACTTGACCACGAGGGTAGGTATTGACCACCGAAAACAGTTATCTACGCAGAAAGGGCATCTATCTCACTCCACATCAACAATTTTCCTTCAGAACTTCATCATTTGCGTTTCTTTCTGCCATTTTAGTTACTTTTTGTCATCGACAGAATTATTTTAGCAACATTATTAACTCGTGATTTAGGTAGGTACCTAGTAACGAGAACGGGTTTAGGTACTGACCTACGGAGGGTCTGCGATCTACATCAATGTATAGAATAGTACATATTATATTATATAGACGGGTTATCTATACAGAGAGCTGTGAGCTGTAACAGAAGGGTATTCTGTACAAAATAATAAACCGTTGTGCAGGGATTTGCAGTGTTTTAACTTGCTGATTGTTTCCTTCCTCACTAAGGACGGTAGAGAACCTTCGTGGAGTCGTGCACGAAAGAAGTATTTGTGCAAGAATCCTAACAAAGTTGTGTCTTCGAAAATGAAAATTTCCACTTGCGTTTTGCATTTCAGACATCAAGGAAAATAATATTTGGTTCCGTGTATGTCTGTCTGTGGTTAATTCCTTTTTCCGGGCAAAATTGTACGAAATAGTGGTTGTAATGAATAGAAATTTGGAGGTCAGCTGCGGGTTTGGCCACAGATGGCCCTTTATAAAATTCATAAAAAAATACGGTAATCTTTTTTTGCGCATTGGCAACCGTGAAATCCTTGTAAAGCTTGTAATAGCTACTCTAGAAATCGTCGTGAAGCGATGAGGTTTGGAGGGTAGGTGGGGGATGGGCCACAGATATTCCCATAATAAAGTCATTGACAGAGTACAGTAACTTTCGCCCGCGCATGCGCAAACGTGATATCCTAGTACAACCCATAACTACGCTAGAAAATTACATTTATTTGGATTTAACGACATGTATTTTGATATATCTCTCAATTTTAGTTAGTTTAACTAATTTATTTAAGTATTAATAATATTGTAATGCATTGTAACTTGCTTCGACTTTTTTGAAATACTTATTCACCAAGTAATATGATACCACAAATATTCATATGAATGTCTATATTAATCCAGTTACGATTATCCTTAATCATATTACTATATCTCCTATTCCGTTTCCTATTTTGTAGTTTTTGAACCTCTCAATTTCAAATCCACACGCGTCAATTCGCCGTCTATCCACCGAATGGACCCACCAGCTAAGTATATAAATATACGTCCGTGTTACACAGGTGAGGAAGCTAAACTGCCTACTCGACTTGGCAGACGTTTTGTCCTGTTGCCAGGTGATGAATTACCTGTGTGTTACAGCTACTAACATATCATAACTCATGAAGTGTTTTCAGTTTTACTCCGCATACGGTTATCCCATCGTTCCAGTAGGTATGTGTGAGTCTGTTCGCTTATAGCAGCTTCATGAAACTCCACGATTGTTTTGGTCCAATTTGAAACTTGCCAAGTAAATTCGGAGGACCTCATTCTGAGGAAAAAATCCAATGCACCATGAAATAACTGCGAAGAATCGACGTTCCTTAGTGGTTTGCGCCAGTGTCGCAGTCATGATCAGCGCTGCTTGTAACGCCCGTCTATACCTTACCACGGGTGCTGCCCAATTTCCAATTAAAATTATCCTGTTAAGGAAGGTGGTACGAAAATCGAACTGTGTATGATAATTATTGCCTTGGAGGGTAACAAATTCGAGCCAAGTCTCACGAAGATTGGAGCAAATTTAATTTTGGTCTCTTTTCTTGGTACCGACCATTTTTAAATTCAAATTTAACGATGAAGGAAGGTGGTACAAAAATCGAACTTAGTAGAATAATTATTGTTTTGGAGGGAACCAAATTCGAGCCAAGTCTCACGAAGATGGGAACATATTAAATTTTTGTCTTTTTCCTTGGTACCAACCATTTTGAATTGTAACCATTTTGAAATTAAAATTTTACGATGAAGGAAGGTGGTACAAAAATCGGGCTCGGTGGTACAAAAATTTATACAATTACTATAGTATCCCTGCCCAGTTGTAAGGGAATTGAAGCACTTTTCACTTTTTCTCCCCATGCGCAGGCTACACCGGAAATTTCAAACTCAAATTACCCTATGAAGGAGGGTGGTACAAAAATTGAACTTTGTGGGATAATATTATTGTCATGGAGGGTAAAAAAGTGGGGCCATGTCTCACGAAGATTGGAGCATATTTAATTTTTGTATTTTGGTTTATTATTTTCAATAATGAACCATTGGAATCGAGTTTTTCCTTGGAACCAACCATTTTGAAATTCAAATTTTACGATGAAGGAAGGTGGTACAAAAATCGGGCTTGGTTTTACAAAAATGTATCCAATTAGCCTTCTTTCACACGGGGAGCCACACGGCTTGTGGCTCACAGTCAAGAGCCTTTTTCGCTCTTGACTCCCACCTTTCACACGGGCCTCATTTGAGAGCTTTTTTGGCTTTCGAGCGCTCAGTCGCTAGTTCCGCCCAGTATGGATCGCATGCGTGCTTTGCCCGTTTACATACTTCATCGTCGCCACCGTCTTCGACGCCAAAAACGCCGAAGTACCAGACGGTGTTGGGTACATCCGATAAACCAACAGCGGGATGAAGCAGGAGTTTTCGCCATGCTTTTCCAGCAACTTCGGCAGGATGGCAACAAATTTTGGTTTATTATTTTCAATAATGAACCATTGGAATCGAGCATGAAAAAAAAAATTCTTACCCCCCCTCAAAATTTGATGGTTTACGTTTCAAGGTAAGTAGAATCCAAAACTGCAATAAAAATATTTCTGTCTGTCCGCCGTACGCCGTACGCCGTACGCCGTACGGGCCACTTTTCTTAGTTACCATGAAAGAAAATTGATGAAATTCGGGTTATAGGTTCCGTTCGGGGTCTAGTTGGTCCTCGAAGCTCGACGTTACTGTCAGTCATCTCTAAGGGGTTCAAAATAGGGGTTGAAATTTTCAAAACGCCTATACCATTTTTTTACGTGAATATTTTTACGGTTTTAAATAGTTCTTGAACTTGCGAGTTTTTTAAGACCATCCGGAGCATCGTACGTCCAGCCGTTCGTTCACAGTAAGGCCCCGAAGTTTGCACCGACAGGCATTTTCGACTCCAGTGTGAATGAAATTGTATACAATTCAAACCAAATCTCGTAACCAGAGACGCGCCCACAATAGGAATTTGTGAATACGGCCAATCATTGGTAGGGATCACCTGATCATATTGGCGGAGTATGAAGTCGAGTTGGTTGTTCTGTGATATTATTTCATTTGAAAAATGATGGCTCTTTTGGAGTTTGTTGGTAGGTAGTGAAACTTGAACAAACGTTGATTTATTATTGATGGGTAAATTATTACTACGGTAAATCATTACTCAACGGTAAATTATTACACAAAGGTTCATTATACCATCTACGTAGAAGGGGCTGGAGTTTGTTGGTAGGTACTTTTGCAACTTTTTTCACTCCGCATCAACAATTTCTTTTCAGAACTTAATTATGTGTGTTTCTGTTTGTTAGGTACTGTTTTTCATCGGCAGAATTATTTTAGCAACATTTAACTCGTGATTTAGGTAGGTACCTAGTAACGAGTACGGGGTTAGGTACTAACCTACGGAGGGTCTGCGATCTACATAATATGTATAGAATAGTACATATCATATTATATAGAAGGGTTATCTATACATAGAGCTGTGATCTGTAACAGGAGGGTATTCTGTACAAAATAATAAACCGTTGTGCAGGGATTTGCAGCGTTTTTAACTATTTCCGGTTGTCGGTGGCTTCATTTGATGAGCTCCTCAGCAAGGTGAAGAGTCGTATTCAACACGAAGATACAAACATGCGGAATTGCATTAAGCCTGAACTGAGGCTGGGTGTAACGTTGAGGTATATTCAAATCTAAATTCGCCACAACAGTTAGCAATAAACTGAGGAGCGAGAGCCGTTTTCGCTCTTCGTGTGAATACCGGCACCCCTCCTTTGCATTTCGTGGAAGAGCCCTAGACGCGTGGCTCGAGGTGCAGAGCCGTGATCACTCGCGGCTCGCGAGCCCTAAAAGCTCTCGAAGAGCTCTCGCTCCTCATGTGAAAGCTCCATTGCACTCAATGCATTTCAGTCTCACGCCGCGCCGTCCGCCTGTTCGCGAGCGAGAGCCATGCGGCTCCCCGTGTGAAAGGAGCCTCAAGCAGGGTTCACATCCATCCGGAGCCGTCTGGAAATACGGATAGGGGAAGCTAGTGAAAAACAGTGGAAGGGATGGAGGGGAATCGCGGAAGTTGGGAAGGCGTTCATAACCATCAGGAATTTTGGCTGACAACTCGTTTCCCGCGCTTCCTCCCACAGCTGTTTCGGTTGCCGACGCCATTCTGTATGCGCAGTAGTGAACTGCGCAGATGCGGAGCGTAAAATATCTGAAAAATCAGATGCGTACAGTTCGCTTCAAAAGTGCTTCTCCGGAAAGAATATTCCCCCCTCCACAGCTGATGTCCAACCAATCAGCTGCTCGTACGCACTTTCCGGATAGCTTTCCGGATGGATGTGAACCCTGCTTAAGGCTTACCTACTACACTGAGAAAAAAAAGGGGGGTGTTTTCTCTCAAAACTGATAGATGGTATCTATCATCAGGAACCAATAGAGTACCGATAGTGTGTGATAGTGTATTGGGCCGAATTTCGGCCCAATGAATGAAAGACCTTATGATAGATAAACACTATCAGTACTCTATTGGTTCCTGAAGATAGTGTCCCATCTATCAAATTGTAGGCTCGGTTTGGGACGGTATTTCATAGGGTTTTGATAGGGTATTTTGATAGGGTTGTGGCCATTTTTTGATAGATATACCTCCATCTATCAATTATGATAGTGTTAATCTATCAGAAAACTATCGTTTCCTATCAAAAGACTATCATTTCCTGTCAGTACTCTGCCATTCATTACAGGCAAAATCTATCGGAAGACTAACTGTTTCTATCAAAAAGCTATCATTTGCTTTCAGTACACTTTCATCATATCTATCAAAAGACTACCGTGTCCTATCAAAAAGCTATCATTTGCTTTCAGTACACTTTCACCAATATCTATCGAAAGACTATCGTTTCCTATCAGTACACTTTCATCAATGTATATCGAAAGACTATCGTTCCCTATCAAAACCCTATAGTTTCCTATCAGTACGCTTTAAGCCATATCTATCAAAAGACTATCGTTGCCTATCAAAACCCTATCGTTTCCCATCAGTACTCTTTCATCCACATCTATCGAAAAACTATCGTTTCCTATATCAAAACCCTATCGTTTCCCATCGGTACTCTTTCATCCATATCTATCGAATGACTATCGTTTCCTATCAAAACCCTATCGTTTCCTATCACTACTCTTTCATAACTTTTGATAGATGGAAGGGATAGTTGTTTGATAGAGTTTATGTATCACCTTCTGATAGATGAACTCTATCAAACATCTATCCCTTCCATCTATCAAATTGTCAACATGATTGTGAATGAAACGGTATGAATCCAGCCCAGATATCATTGCTAGGGAGCACCCGATTATAATCACGGATGGCTTTCTGTGATATTATTTCATTTGAAAAACGATGGATTTTTTCGATTTTGTTGATAGGTACTTTTGCAACTTGAACAAACGTTGAAGTATTATAAGTAAAATTATTACAGAATGGTAAATTATGGCACAACGGTAAATTATTGCACAACAGTTTATTGTACTACCTACCTAAGCAAAGGGGGGGGGGGGGGACTATAACACACCGGTTTATTATTTACCTTATGATTCATGAATAACTGTAAATAATTAATTAATGATTGAATCTATTATTGAATCTCCCGAATTTGTATACTTCAATTCCCGGGCCAGCTCGATTACTCCATTTAGGGCTTTCCTGGGGGCAGCTCGAGGGTATTGACCACAGAAAACAGTGGTCTACGCAGATGGGGCATCTATACAGGTAAATAATAAACCGTTGTGTAGTAATTTTCACCTTTTTCAATTCGATCATAGCACTCAACGTTATCCAGTTATCTCATAAATGACTGGTTGTGAGTACAGCCGATACTGTGTACGGGTTAGGAAAAATATGACGTTTGAAACTGAATGAAAACTTTCGTTTTATGTATGTGTTTCAGTTGTTTCTTGGCTGAGTCCTAATGATTATATCTGTATGAAAATTAATTGATGTGAAATTAGTGGGAGATATAATTTGCATCCAAATGTTTTTCAATTGGATCACAGCTAAGCGAAAAATATTTTGATGTAAATTACATCTCCCATTAATTCAACATCAATTAATTTTCATTCAGGTCCATCATTAGGACACAGCCAAGAACTAATTAAAGCACATACATAATACGAACTTTTTCATTCAATTTCAAACATAGGTAACGGTTTTCCTACCCCGTACAAAGTATCGGTTGCACTTACAACCACATAATTATGAACTAACTGGATAACGTTGAGAGCCAATTATCGCCCATTCTTTTCTCATCCTGTCATTTTCGCTCATGGACGATAATAGCACATTCATTATGTGCCAATTAATTCCCATATCGATGCCAATAACTTCTCTACGATTTCTCATCAATCAGTATTAATCCAGGGCTGAAAACCAATTTTTAACGCATGATTTTAGTGATTGTCCGTTAAGGGGAAATAGCCCGAAAAAAACTTGTAAGAATATTCAACAGATGGCATCACCGTCGAGGGCAAATTAATATTCGCTCTCAGTTCGTTAATAATTGACCGATTTTCAATCAGTAAACTGCATTGGATTCAGAATCAGCATAGAATTTCCGGAAATTGGTTCTGGTGTTCAAAATTTCAAAATTTGTACATCTGGATCACTGGCGTTCGAATTTTGCTCATTTTTTCGGAAATCCCAATTACCCGAATTCTAGAGGGCTGTGTACTGATTACGACGGTTTTTTCAAATTTAAAATTGGACAACTAAAACCCCACCAATTATTGTCCAGACGGTGATGGGCGAGGGGGTTGGGGAGGAAGGTGGCTCTTGAATGGGGGTGAGGCCCCCGCGACGCTCAGGTACCTGACTTGTAATTCTCTTCCAACAATCGTTTCTACCCAGCTAACCATAATTGTGTCAACCAAAACAGTCAGTTTTCCATTTATCATTTTCAATAACGAACCTTTGTAATTGAGCATGAAAAACGCTGCAAATCCCTGCACAACGGTTTATTATTTTGTATAGAATACCCTCCTGTTACAGATCACAGCTCTATGTATAGATAACCCTTCTATATAATATGATATGTACTATTCTATTATATACATATTATGTAGATCGCAGACCCTCCGTAGGTTAGTACCTAACCCCGTACTCGTTACTAGGTACCTACCTAAATCACGAGTTAAATGTTGCTAAAATAATTCTGCGGATGACAAACAGTACCTAACAAAAAGAAACACACATAATAAGTTCTGAAAAGAAATTGTTGATGAGGAGTGAAAAAAGTGGCGAAAGTACCTACCAACAAACTCCAGCCCCTTCTACGTAGATGGTATAATGAACCGTTGTGTAATAATTTACCGTTGAGTAATGATTTACCGTAGTAATAATTTACTCATCAATAATACTTCAACGTTTTTTCAAGTTTCACTACCTACCAACAAACTCCAAAAGAGCCATCATTTTTCAAATTAAATAATATCACAGAACAACCAACTCGACTTCATACTCCGCCAATATAATCAGGTGATCCCTACCAATGATTGGCCGTATTCACAAATTCCTATTGTGGGCGCGTCTCTGGTTACGAGATTTGGTTTGAATTGTATACAATTTCATTCACACTGGAGTCGAAAATGCCTGTCGGTGCAAACTTCGGGGCCTTACTGTGAACGAACGGCTGGACGTACGATGCTCCGGATGGTCTTAAAAAACTCGCAAGTTCAAGAACTATTTAAAACCGTAAAAATATTTACGTAAAAAAATGGTATAGGCGTTTTGAAAATTTCAACCCCTATTTTGAACCCCTTAGAGATGACTCACAGTAACGTCGAGCTTCGAGGACCAACTAGACGCCGAACGGAACCTATAACCCGAATTTCATCAATTTTTTTTCATGGTAACTAAGAAAAGTGGCCCGTACGGCGTACGGCGTACGGCGTACGGCGGACAGACAGAAATATTTTTATTGCAGTTTTGGATTCTACATACCTTGAAACGTAAACCATCTAATTTTGAGGGGGGGTAAGAATTTTTTTTTTCATGCTCGATTCCAATGGTTCATTATTGAAAATAATAAACCAAAATTCCCCCCTCCCCCAACCAAATGTGATAGTTTACGTTTCAAGGTATGTAGAATCCGAAAATAGAATAAGTAACGCTACAGATTATTATACAACGGTTTATTATTTACCGGTATAGATGATCACTGTTTTCTGAACTCAATACCTACCTTTGTGCTTCCCACAAGAGAGCCCTAAATCGAGTGCCTACTGGATCCAACCGTGCAATCACATTTCATAAATGTGCGGCGGAATGAAGAATTCTATAATTATTATTTGTATATATGATTTTTATTCTATAAATTATTTGCTGTTATTCGTGAAGCGTAGCTAACGTTTGTTCAGATTAGAAAACTAACTACCTATAAAAAAACCCAAAACAACCATCATTCTTCAAACAAAGTATCACGATACAACCAACTCGATTTCATACAGACATGCGTAATAAATTATAATCAGGTGTTCCCTAGCAGTGATATCTGAGCCGGATTTATATCGTTTCATTCACGATCAGAAGTGTGACTGAAAGTCAGAGAGTGTGGGCTTTTCGTTGACCGAAAATTTGGATTTTTGGGTGCGTCACCCAAAAGGGCTGGATTGAGGGTGAAAATTCAATCATTGAAATTAAATGCCCTCAATCAGCCAGCAAGTTGACGATAGCTGATGCTGCGTCCAAAAACAAATCATTCTTCATATCTCACAAAGATTTGAAATTGAAGAGAACCCATCCCTATTGCTTTCAAGTCCAAGGGCAACTGCTCATTGCGGGAGCCACTAAATGTTATTTCGTAGTGTACACGGGCAAAGACTTGCACATCGAAGAAATTCCAATCGACGATGAGTTATGGAATCAAAAGATGGAGAAAAAACTCATTTACTTTAAAATTTACCATCACGCTCTGCTCCCTGAATTGGTAGATTCAAGATTGACGAGAAGCAGCCAAATTCGGGAGCCAGAAGTCTCTTTTGATGAGTTCGTATTACTCAGTTGATATTGTTACTCTTGTTATTTATTTCCGAAGAACCAAACAAGTTATTAATTAATAAATTGAAATTGTAACAACTTCGTTGCTACGTTCATACCACTTCTTTAGCAAATCTCACGTTTGCTCTATCATACTTTTTCGATTTATTAGGACATTATGTATGAACAACCTACCAAATTATTCCAAGTGTCTTTCAGATTTGAAAATTTTAGGTGTGATCGTCCTGGAATAACGTCGATTTGAAAAATTAAAATAAAATAACACGTTAAAATAAAATAAAATGACGTGTACAACAACACGTCAATATTTCGGTTTTTAAAGTAGGTAGGTGGTCTGAAAATTATCGATGTTGAATGAAAAGGAATGTGGTGTATCCTTAAAGTTTGTGCGTCATGTACAGAGGCGTGCAACTCGTTGAACAGATTGGGGTACAATAAGATTTGAAATGATAATTTCAAACGGACAAATAACCAATTATTACTCAACAGGTCAAATAAATATAACGATGCTATTAATTTTTAAATGAACTTTGGTCAACTCAGGTTGTATGATACACGTGGGTATGGATAATTTTATACGAGTAAATCAACTGAGAAAGCATAATTATATACTTACCTTCCACAGATTTGTACTTGATTCGAGATAACCGTCGGTGTCCATTCTTCGTAAGTGCGTAGGTAGGTACCTTGGTTGCTTCAGAGAATATATACGGATTTGTAGGTTAAAACAGAGGTACCTAGTACTCGTCCCTATTGTATTACGTCCAACTGGCTTTGAACTTTGAATTCAGGTATTTGGGTAGTAATTTAATTTATTTTTTATTTGTAGTAGGCTATTTGCAGTTTCAGGCGTCTGACCTCGAAGTCACTAATTTTAGTTTAGGAAATCGTATATATTCAATCGGTCGTCCAATTTGGTACTTATAATAGGATTCAAATGCGATCAGTTGGATTGGGAAGTGGGGAGAGGTGCTTAGTTTAATTTTGGTGTACCTACCTAGGTAAGATCCTATACACTAATCAAATAAAAATAAATTACATTTATTAAAATAGGTACCAATAATGTTAAAAAGTAAAAAACGCTGCAAATCCCTGCACAACGGTTTATTATTTTGTATAGAATACCCTTCTGTTACAGATCACATCTCTATGTATATATATCAGTTGTAGAAGAACGCAATCTGGTACCTTCTCATCAGTTCGGATTCCGTCAAAAGCACTCCACTATCGACCAGGTGCATCGGATCACGAGCGTCATTGAGCAGGCGCTAGAAGACAAGCAAGTTTGTTCTGCCATCTTTCTCGACGTAACCCAAGCGTTTGACAAAGTTTGGCATGATGGTCTAAATTTCAAACTCCGAAAAATGCTACCAGCAAAATACGCAGAATTATTACAATCCTATCTGTCAGATCGATACTTCCGAGTAAAACATGAAGATGCCTACTCAGAAGCGTACAGAATACATGCTGGTGTTCCACAAGGTAGCGTACTTGGCCCACTCCTGTATGTCTTGTTCACCAGTGATTTGCCAGAACGAGAGGAGAACACAATAGCAAAGTTTGCGGACGACACAGCAGTGCTTGCAGTCGGCGAAACAAATCACATAACAATACCTAAACTCAGAAGATCCATTAAGCAACTCCAAGACTGGACATCAAAATGGAGGATCAAGATGAATGAAACGAAATCGGTTCATGTCGACTTTACCAATCGCAAGCTCGACTATTTCCCAGTTCATCTCAACGGTAAGACTATACCGCACGCCAATGAAGCCAAGTATCTAGGCATGACCTTGGATGCTAAATTGCGGTGGAAGTCGCATGTCAAGAAAAAGAAGGCAGAACTTGTACTCAAGTTCAGAAAAATATACTGGTTAATGGGTCGACACTCAAAGCTGTCGATCCAGAACAAATTGACTTTGTACAATCAAGTCCTCAAGCCTGTTTGGACTTACGGAGCGCAGCTGTGGGGCTGCACTGCTCAAAGCAACCGTGATGTTATACAGCGGTTCCAAAATAATGTACTGAGATGTTGTGTTGACGCGTACCGGTACACCAGAAATGTCCGACTACACAAAGAACTTCGTATCCCAACCGTAAATGAAGTCATCAAGACGCAAGCCAGAGCCCATCACAAGTGGCTACAAGTTCACGTCAATGAAGAAGCTGTCCAGTTGCTCGACGTTGACAACCTACTCAGACGTCTCAAGAGAAAGAAGCCTCATGACCTGTGGAAGTGAGTGTGGGTGTTCTCGCGATAACTAAAGCCGTTCAGTGAAAATTCAGTGAACGTCGCATGTGCAACACTTAGCACTTCTAACTTTCAAAAACTTCAGGAACTTAGTTCAGTACTTAAGTTTCGTTATTTCAGAATCATATATGTCAGAAATATGTTGCTAATAAGTTGTTACTTGGTGCAATAAATCATTTTCAAAAAAAAAAAAACTCTATGTATAGATAACCCGTCTATATAATATGATCGCAGACCCTCCGTAGGTTAGTACCTAACCCCGTACTCGTTACTAGGTACCTACCTAAATCACGAGTTAAATGTTGCTAAAATAATTCTGCCGGTGACAAACAGTACCTAACAAAAGAAACACACATAATGAAGTTCTGAAAAGAAATTGTTGATGAGGAGTGAAAAAAGTTGCAAAAGTACCTACCAACAAACTCCAGCCCCTTCTACGTAGATGGTATAATGAACCGTTGTGTAATAATTTACCGTTGAGTAATGATTTACCGAAGTAATAATTTACCCATCAATAATACTTCAACGTTTGTTCAAGTTTCACTACCTACCAACAAACTCCAAAAGAGCCATCATTTTTCAAATGAAATAATATCACAGAACAACCAACTCGACTTCATACTCCGCCAATATAATCAGGCGATCCCTACCAATGATTTTATCTCCGCCAAATTTCCTATTGTGGGCGCGTCTCAGGTTACGAGATTTGGTTTGAATTGTATTCAATTTCATTCACACTGGAGTCGAAAATGCCTGTCGGTGCAAACTTCGGGGCCTTACTGTGAACGAACGGCTGGACGTACGATGCTCCGGATGGTCTTAAAAAACTCGCAAGTTCAAGAACTATTTAAAACCATAAAAATATTTACGTAAAAAATGGTATAGGCGTTTTGAAAATTTCAACCCCTATTTTGAACCCCTTAGAGATGACTCACAGTAACGTCGAGCTTCGAGGACCAACTAGACGCCGAACGGAACCTATAACCCGAATTTCATCAATTTTTTTTCATGGTAACTAAGAAAAGTGGCCCGTACGGCGTACGGCGTACGGCGGACAGACAGAAATATTTTTATTGCAGTTTTGGATTCTACATACCTTGAAACGTAAACCATCAAATTTTGAGGGGGGGTAAGAATTTTTTTTTTCATGCTCGATTCCAATGGTTCATTATTGAAAATAATAAACCAAAAAAAAAATTCTTACCTCCCCTCAAAATT
Organism: Leptopterna dolabrata; assembly: GCA_954871275.1. Classification (NCBI taxonomy): domain Eukaryota; kingdom Metazoa; phylum Arthropoda; class Insecta; order Hemiptera; family Miridae; genus Leptopterna; species Leptopterna dolabrata. The sequence goes on from OX940974.1 coordinate 16,060,935, forward strand.
TGATGGTTTACGTTTCAAGGTATGTAGAATCCAAAACTGCAATAAAAATATTTCTGTCTGTCCGCCGTACGCCGTACTGGCCACTTTTCTTAGTTACCATGAAAAAAAATTGATGAAATTCGGGTTATAGGTTCCGTTCGGGGTCTAGTTGGTCCTCGAAGCTCGACGTTACTGTCAGTCACCTCTAAGGGGTTCAAAATAGGGGTTGAAATTTTCAAAACGCCTATACCTTTGTTTTACGTGAATTTTTCCCGTTTTCCCGATTTCTTTTACGGTTTTAATTGTTCTCGAACTTGCGAGTTTTTTAAGACCACCCGGAGCACCGTACGTCCAGCCGTTCGTTCACAGTAAGGCCCCGAAGTTTGCACCGACAGGCATTTTCGACACCAGGGTGAATGAAATTGTATACAATTCAAACCAAATCTCGTCACCAGGGACGCGCTCGATTCATCAATCAATCAATTTATTTATTCAATAAAATTGGTATACTGAATTGGAATTTAATTTGAATTGCAATTTTTTTCGAATTGCCTATTTGGCATGGTGCGCTGGTCACCAGGGACGCGCTCGATTCAATCAATCTATCAATTTATTCAATTAATCGATCAATCAATCAATTTTTTCAGTTGCAATTGGAATTCACTTAGAATTGTGAAAATTGGTTTACTGAATTGGACTTTAATTTGAATTGGAATTCATTTCGAATTGTCTAATTATCATGGTGCGCATTGGCATGGTCCGAAATGGTTCTGCAATTCTATTGGCCAACGCTGTCTGCGATTCACATAATATGTATAGACTAGTACATATTATATTATACAGATGGGTTATCTATACAGAGAGCTGTGATCTGTAACAGAAGGGTATTCTGTACAAAATAATATACCGTTGTGCAGGGATTTGCAGCGTTTTCATTGCAGTTTTGGATTCCCTGAAACGCTGTTTTGGATTTCCTTGAAACGTAAACCATCAAATTTTGAGGGAGGGTTAGAATTTTTTTTTCATGCTCGATTCCAATGGTTCATTATTGTAAATAATAAACCAAAATCTTGTGGGGGTGATATAAAAATTGTTTGGTGATCGAATACATAGGTGCATTATTCACATAATAATAAACCAAAAGTCATGAATTCCAGACGATAAAGCAGATTTGATTAAAAACACGTACTAGTCCATGATTTCATTGCGAGTGATTTAGTTTGTATCAGTTTTGAAATATTGACGCAACGGCAATGGGTACACAACATGCCTCCTTCTGTCACAATGAGTTTCGTCCACGATTATTATGTGATCGATGTGGACAGCCATCCGTCCGTCGCTGTTTGGATTTGAGTTTGATGTCCTAATGCTCCCAGTCCATGTGCATCAGTATCCTAGATCACTAGATGTTCCACCAAAAGTGATTAATAATGAAGTTTTAGAATATTAATTTGGATAACCTTTGGACAGGACATAATACAAATTTTCACATATGGATCAAAGGACCTTGACGCTGTAGGCTGCTTATTTATGGACGTGACGAACTCGTACCACAAAAAAAGCTCAAAGTTGGCCCCTCAGTGTCCCAGCTCCACGGCAGAAGTGGTACCTCAGCTATTTTATTAGCTTTAGGATTTATCAGTAAATCCTGGATTCAAATTTGATCTGCGGTTCAGAGCTTCGACAGTTTCACCAACGTTTTTGATCCGCGGTTCAGCCCAATCCTTGGTTTAAGCCGAGATTGTTCAGTGTGCTGGCATTGCTATCCCCAGAAACACCAATCTCGTATTGCAGATGACATGGAGGAGGTATGCTCATCCATGAGTGGTGGATCTGTGATATTTCTTCTATGGATACTTACGTTTTGTCCGCCATCCATTGTTGCACAAAAAAGAAAAGACTCCGTCTTCTAAAGCAAAAACTTAACCCATTCAACGAATGCTGCGACCTTTTTTCAAAATCCAACCAATTTTTTTCGAAATATGAAACCTTACAAATGCCCCAGAAGAACTCATTAAGGCAGTGTGTAAGTTCCTACCGCATACTAAGAAGGTTTGTGTATTAGGTACTCGAGGAAATAAATTGCCATGATGGGTCCGATGTTGTTGCCTACCTGGTTTGGTGTAAAATTACATTTATTACATCTTTGTGGTCCTATTTCTGTTTGGAAAACTAGAAATTCTGATATATCGAGCACGACACTCAGCAGCCCTTCCTCGGGAAGGCGGAACCTCGCCGAAAAGATCGCCGTCATCCCATTTCTGGAAATGGTCGACCCCTTTGCGAATTATCCGCCGTCTTGGCAGGGCCACTTCCAAAAGTTCATTGAAATCTTCATGGGAGGATGACTTGAATGAAACACTTCAAACACTTGTGAAACGATTCATCACACAAAGTGTTTAATGCAAATTTTGAGTACGAAGAAATACAGACAAAAAGTTTTTAAAAATGGCGATGGCCTCGCTAAGAATCGGAGATAAACCGCAGATCAGAGGTTTAAACTACCTGAAAGGAGGTATTAACTTTAATGTGCCGATAGCGCGAGTTATTCCGAGATTAGGCGTTCGTGAAACTGTCTTTTCTCAAAATCGATGGCATAAACCTCGACCGAGATGAATCTATGGATAGTCCGCGTTTGTGAAACCGGCCCTTGAGTACCTAAATTGCTGCTCAGCTTAGAAATCATATTATTTCTAGTGCTAAACAGAGTCCTCTTCTCAGAGAGCACCGTTGAAGTAGGTAACTACTGAATGACGGACGCCGGAGAGACCGTTATCCATGCACTCATTGGCTCTTAGTGTATCATTTAACTTGGTGGAACTCAGCAGTGTCAGCTGCCTGAAGGACATTATGGGTTGGGATTACAACGAGAGGGTAGACAGGTGCGATACAGGGAGGTGCCACTAATAGGAAGGTGCGATTAATAGCAGCAAAGTTGATCTTAAAATACCCAAGTAAAGAGTTTTACCCTTCCAGTAATAGGCATTATCATGCAAAATGGGTTGAAATATAATATAATCATACAGTAAAGGGTTGTTTCATAAATCTGTTAATTATTACGCTAATTACCTATTATATAATTTATTTTCTATTTTCTTACCTACTCTTAAGTTTAGTTTTGCTTCCGAGTCTTCAAGGCAGAGGAAGCTTTGTTTTGACTTTCGAAATGAAAAATTTGTTTGTGCTGCTCCAAAGTCAAAATATCCACTTGCTTTTGCGTTTCAGGGCCTCCTGAATAAATTTGGTTTCGCGTCTGTCTGTCTGTCTGTCCGTCTGTCTGTCCAAATTTCCTTTTGCCACAGCCATAACTTCCACAATTTTGATCCGATTTCAATTAAATTTCCAGGAATTGTGTGGGTTTAGCGCTACATGGTCCCCTATCAGTTTCATCATGATGGAATCAACGGTGGCCTCTGCGCAGGCGCTAGAGGTTTTCTTGTTACGGTCATGACTCCATCAATTTTGAATGTATTTTGGTCAGATTTTCAGGGATGATGCGGGTAAGGTCCCTTGAGGTCCCATACGACATTCATCATGATTGAAGCAGCGGTGGAAATGGCACGTGGCACTGGCACCGCGTACATTCCAAACGTCGAACATTCCAGACCATAGAACTATAAACCTGGAAGGGCGTCTGCGTTGACGAATGCTATGACGGGCTCCGCACCCTGCTCAGCTGATGTGCCAAATTCTCTCCTGTTCAGCCTAGGAAGTTGAAATTTGATAGGGACTCTTTGCGTTCTCAGTTCTATACGTGGACTAATTACTTCATCTTAAAGCATGAATACTAACTTCGAATTAAGAGGTACCCTTTTATTAAACAACAGTTAAATAATTCCGTTAATTAATCTGAACCTTTATGTTAAATAATCCTTTAATTAATCTGAATCATTATGTATGACAATTTAATGGTCACATTTTCTGTGAAGGCCACGAGGAAGCTTCTGTGCCATGTCCTTGGCAGTGTATTTATTGTATAATATATAAGCATGTTTTTTGTTTTGTTTGTAATTGATGTGCGTGTTACCTATGAGGCTAAGGGCCTGATGGCCCCTTCGCAATAAGCCACAATACCTCGGCGTACGCATATTTCAGATAGGGGGATTATTGTTACGATCATGGGATGGTAATAAATATGATTACCAGGCAAGCGTTAGGCGTTCGACGATGAAGAGGGGACACTTGAACTCACGGTTATGTTGTGCCCTGTTATATAGCAATGTTTGAAAGTTAAACCTCTCCTTTCGCAGCCATTTAAACACCGGCAGTTGAGAGAAAATATAAACCTTAACCAAATGATTTTTGAATTTTGCAGTACCTGAGCTAAGGTTAGGCATAATTTAACTGTAGTAATTGTATCTACTGGTTATTTTATTCAAGAACGTAATGTAATTTAAATTTGTTTACCTTCCAATTCAGCCATTGTATGCAACATTTATGTATGCATGTACAATGCTAAAAGAAAACCTTTTATCAATCGCTCCCGAGCTAGGGCGTTTTGTAAAATGCGTCCCCTATTTTTCATGCCTAAAATATGACTCGTAAAAGAGAGGCCGAGATTCGGTCAACTGGACCTGCAATGGGGCCTGCATGCCGAGTTTCTTAATAATTATTGTGGTCCAGTTGTTTTCGGAGGAATGCATATTTGTCAATTAATGATTCACTCAATTGAGTGAATATATTTAATTAACCACAAACAATCATCAAATTATCAGCAATTTTGCTTTCTCACTACCGAAGGTAGAGAAGCCTTGGTTTCGTGACTGAGTAAAAACAAAATTATGTCCTCCAAAATTTAAATGTCCACTACCATTTTGCGTTTCAGACATCAAGGAACATTTTTGGTTCCGTGTCTGTCTGTCTGCCTGTCTGTGGTAATTCCTTGTAACTCCCATAACTACCCGAAATAATGGTCGAAATCGACTGAAACTTGGAGGGTAGGTGCGGGTTGGGTCACAGACGGTCCCGTACAAAAATCATTGAAAAAGTTCAATAGCTTGCGTTTGCGCATGCGTAAATGTGAAATACTTAAACTCCCATAGCTACCTTAAATACCTTTGAAATGAGTTCAAATTCGGAAGGTCGATCAGGAATAACACTCTGATAGGTCCGTATGAATTTCATTAGAATCGTACCGTAACTTTTGTCTGCGCATGCGCGAACATGAAATGTTGACCATTACCTTGTAACGCTTCTAACTACACGAAAAATAGTTGTAGAGAGCTGAAATGTTGAGGACGCACGCAGGTTGGATCGCAAATGGTCTCATTTCAAAATCATGGAAATCGTTCTGTCTGCGCATGCGCAAACGTGAAATACTTGAAACTCCCATAACTACCTTAAATGACGTTGAAATAAGTTCAAATTCGGATGGTCGATCAGGAATAACACTTTGATAGTTCCACATGAATTTCGTCAGAATCGTACTGTAAGTTTCGTCCGCGCATGCGCGAACCTGAAATGCTGACCGTTTTCTTGTAACGTTTCTAACTACGCGAAAAATAGTCGTAGACAGCTGAAATTTTGAGGGTGCACGCAGGTTGGATCGCAGATGTTCCCTATAAAAATGAATCTACCCAACTATTCTATAAGTTCAGGTGATTCAAGTGAGGAAGCTATATTGCCTACTCGAATTGGCAGACGTTTTTCAAATATTCCAACCTTTCATGTCTAATATTCTTTCTCCTACTGCTGCATGAAGTCTGTATACGCCTGATATGCTCTTGAGTAATTAGGTAAATAAAATTGATGGTGAACTTCTTATAAACAGAAATGTATTACTGTAGATACTCTATTATGTGTAACTGGCATGTAACGTGTAACCTTGTATATTTTACATTGATTGGGAATTGCCAGTTATGCATTAAAACCGATAAAACTCAGTTGATAGAGAAACAGCCTACGCCAATCAGTATCTACAGATCATTATGTTGGTAATCTGACATCGACGGGTTATTTCGATTAATGAACTTTTTCCAAGATAGCAAAAATGATGTTGAACATTGGCGTGAGGAATAGAACTGTTTGCATGGATTTCCTTCTACAGACCAGGTGGGTATCATTTATCCTGTTTATTTGCCCTGAGGTCCCAGATATGGATCAGGGGGGGGGGCGTGTTCCTTGGAAGAGGGAGACAAAATGGAGAGGGTGGTGCCGGGAGTGGCCGGTAGGAGCGGTAGTACCGCCCATCAGCCCGCCCAACTGCCCTCCTACCGAACATTCGGGCTCGAAGCTTCAGCCATTACCAGTGAGGTTGCTATCCGTCGGTTCCATACTTCAAACCACGTGTATTCTCTACCCCGCGGAGTGTCATGTAGAAGGAATCATGCCGCGTCCTTGCCGGGAATCTTACGGTGATCAAAAGCCCCCTTACTCGTACATTTCCCTGACTGCTATGGCAATATGGAGCTCACCGGACAAAATGCTTCCGCTGTCTGACATTTATCGTTTCATCAGCGAGCGGTTCCCGTACTACAGGAAAAACACTCAGAGGTGGCAAAATTCGTTAAGACACAATTTGTCCTTCAACGACTGTTTCGTCAAGATCCCTAGGCGGCCGGATCGTCCCGGGAAGGGAGCCTACTGGACATTGCACCCAGCCGCTCTCGACATGTTTGAAAACGGCTCCTTCCTCCGAAGAAGGAAACGCTTCAAACTACCCAAACCGAAAGAGCTGGAGATGGCGTGCAAAAGCGCGGAAGCCGCGTCAACACCTAAACAATCAGCTCCGAGCAAGTCTTTCAGTATAGAGAGCATCATGTCTGACGATAGGAGACCTTCAGCATCACCACCCCGTCTATCGCATCAGCTTCTCTCAGTGTATCAGCCTGCTGTCGCTGAAGCTGCTACCTACGGAGGCTCCGTGGTTGCTCATGCAGCAGCAGCGCAGGCCGCAGCTGCGCTCTACGCAGCAGCGTTACATCGGCTCCTACCGCCGCCGCACTACTTACCTCTCGCTAATGCCGCCCTACCCCCACTTCCACCACCAGCGACCGGTGAGTCTTTTCAATATGTCATATTAATTGATTCCCTCGTCAAAATAAACTGCATAGGTGCCTAATGAATTTTTGGGAAGTCATATGCAAAAGAAGCTGAGTCACTGAGTGAAATAATAATTACAACATGTCACTTCAGTGAACCAGTTTTTGCCACCGAATTTAAAATTGACTGTCGTATACTCGACGTTACATCCATCACGCTGATGCTGTATAATTATACGAGTATTAATCACACAATAATTACTATAATCTTCACAACTGCACATGCTATTCAACGAATTTTTGAAGAAAAGGCGATTGCTATGGGTTCAAAAATTTCGGCTAGATATTTGGGACCAAGGTCTTGCAACTCCATGCGTTACTGAATTCCTGTACTCCCCCATCCCAAACACACAAATTTATTTAGAAACCAATGCACTCCCCTACGTATATGTCGTGTTACTTTTGTTGTTACTGCACAATAATTAATGGAACTGCGGCGCAAATAAATGCGATCGCTTTGGGTGCTTGCCTACGTAAGTAAAAAATTTTTTTTCTTCGAAATTTTGTAATATGGATGGGGATTGTAATTTAGGTTGTGTAAGAAATAATAAACCAAAACAATACTATCTTTACTAAAACATCTTGGAGTTAGTTTCCTAAACAAGATAAAGATTTATGTTTAAGAACCAAAAATTGCAACCATGTATCATGTTTCCACGCGACTCTCCACTATGCATTGTGCGCGAAAAGAATTGACGCTCAAAATTGACTCGCAAAATCGACCCGCAAACGATGCTAGTACCTATCCCAGGGCTCGTTTCCACGCGACTCTCCACTATGCATTGTGCGCGAAAAAAGTTGACGCTCGAAATTGACGCGCAAAATCGACGCGCAAAAAATGCTAGTATCCCAGGGCTAAAACATGATACATGTTAAAATGCGAGTTTGGAGGGAATACGAGAGACAGATTTGATATCGGGATTTCTTCTGGTGTTGTGCGAGCCGAGTTTTCTTGCTCCTTCGCTTGGCCGTATGGCTCTCCCTCGAATCAGTTGTTTTATTAAAACATAAATCGAATCGATAAACAGTTTTATTAAATTTTTCAAATTTTGTTTCGAAGATATTGAGGTCCAATTTGACTGGAAATTTCTGATCCATTGGACTATTTACTTTTTTTAACGGTTGTTAGTAAGAACGAGTAACTGTTCGCTGTCGTGGATTTAAAGCGACTAAACAGAAAAAGCTATTATGCATAGTAGGTAATACAAAAATCATAAATTTGCATAGATAGACAAACAACAGGGGCAATGCCCACTGATAGACAACATTGATATGTGATATTTTTACTTTATGGCCAACGTAAATAACTATGCTTACTGTTATTTGTACTGAATTACGACGAGGACAGACTTACCTATTCCGCTCTTATCTATATGGTTATTCAAAAAATGATAGTGGTATCAGCGAATACTTAAAGTTACCTATCTAACGGATAAATCCGGGTGCAAGGAAGAAGGTAATTTGCGCCAGGTATGATAGGAAGATAGCGATCGGTTGTGGGATGCTTCCAAAGTTCGCCCCTGGTGTACATACTGCTTGACTGAATACGAGATTCGACAGAAGACAAAAGCAGAATTTTCGATCAATGTTTTCCCACGAGTCAGACACAAAGTTTGGCAATGCATTGACCTCAACGGGGTGTTTGAGGCTGCACAAAGAAGTAATGGGAAGGGAGGGGAGCCGGTGATGAAATGACTGCGACGGTAGGCCTGTATTCATACAAGGGGGTGATTTAATGCATTATAAATGCAATTATAATACTATTGCAAATAATCGTTTATTCGAAGTTATGGAGGGCTGAATCCAGTGGAAAGGAAGAGTTTAATGCCGGATGCGATGAGGAGGTTGCGAGCAACGAATGGTTGTGGGATGCCTTGAAAGTTCGCTCATGATCAAATACTGCATGACTGAACATGAGATTCAACAGAGGAAAGAAAGCAGAATTTCCGATGAAACGTTTCCCACGGGTCAGAGTCGGGGATATGGCAGCATATCGACTTCAACGGGGTGTTCGAGACTCCAAAGAGAAGAAATACGAATGGGGGGATGCCGGGGATGAAAAGAGTGTGACATTATATATTCATACACGGGGAAGATTTAATGGCGGAGCCGAGCGTTCCGGGAGCCCGGTGCTGGGTCTTCGCATAATCAGCCCGGGTCGTTAAGCAGAAAAACTTCCAGACATTTTACAAGGGTAAAATGACTCGTGAAATCCGTGACGGGGAGTGAGTTAGCTGCACAACCAGTCGTCTGATGAGGCGATTGGAGCAAGCTGCCCAAATACCTCTCAATCGATCTCCTCCAACCACAGGCTCCGCCGATCCACGGCCCTGTAATACACCAACCAACCGATTTCCCCATCTCACTGCCCATTGTGCATTTGCATATACGCACCTTATGTAGGACAATTTTCACGCCGATGAAACTTTGAGTCATATTTTTTTCGAGCCGCAGTAACTTTTATCGAAGGTCGGCTTGGAAGTGCCCCAAGGCAATCGAGTGGATACTCGGTTCTTCAAGTGACACTTGAATCAAAGCTGAATTTACAGAACGCACATTTAAGCAAAGTTCAGCTTCGTCCGCTCGTCAGCTGATCTTGGGTCGACGTTTTCAGGGGAGTCCAGCGGGAGATGTGGAGCCGAATGCAAAACGAGTCCGAAAATTGCCGAACTAGTTATCAGTCCCCCGTAAGATAAAGACAGGCTGCCCGGCTCCCCCCACCACGACGGGTCAGGAAAAAGAAGGGTACAAAAAACGCTGCAAAGTCCTCATCACATGGGTTTATTATTCTATTGGACGTACCTACAGAGATTTGGCTGTTCATTTATTGTTTCTTTCATGCGCAGTAATTGAAATTATTATTTTTAGATGGTTTCCATGCACCAATTTTTTTTTATTTTTTTTTATTTTTTTAAACAGATTATCTATGAACATTGATAGTGCCACTTAATTGTCTTGATTCACCTGCTAATACTACTTCTAGTGTTATTATACAAATTTATGGTGATTCCAGACAATTTCCCAGATTTTTGACTCATAAAAAATGAATTTCGGGAGCTTAACCTTTGTTACAATATCAATTATTCACTCTTTGGTCAAAACCAACTTATTTGGTCTTCTCGCCCTGAAAAACATGGAAAACGATACATCACAAGCTCGTGTTCACTGAAACCTCAAAAAAACCTCAAAAAACGTCGAAAACCCCTATTTTTACACCCATTTTTCTCCCATAACACCCCCGGGTGTATTCTGATCGGGCTGCCGAGCTTTGGAGCACAACTAGGACACAAATGTGTTTCCAAATGGGGACCCAAACTGTGCGCGGGATAATGACGATTTTAGACAAACATTTAAAATAAATTTAAGGCTGAAACTTCGTTAGAACTTCAATTTTCCACTCATTGGTCTAAACCGACTTCATATTCGGTCAAAAAACTACAGGATAAAAATAGAAATAGTCTATTTCCACGTAAACTAACAAACTGTAGACCGGTTTCGGTCAGTAGCACGATAGAATCGTGTACTGATGATGGTGTAACAACCGAAACCGGTCTACAGTTTGTTATTTTACGTGGAAACTATTTATATTTTTATCCTGTAGTTTTTTGCTATGGATTTCCACTACTCCGCCGCAAGTGATTTTAAGTTATATTCATATTCGGTCTTCTCATCCCAAAAACATGGAAAATGATACCTCAAAAGCTCATGTTACTAAAACACAAAAAACAAAAATTACCTATTTTTACCCCCATTTTTCTCCCATAACGACCCTGGGTATATTCCGATCGGGCTGCAAAGTTTCGGGACACAACTAGGGCCCAAATGGAGCCTGTGTGCGAAAGAACGAATTTTTAGCCCGAAAATGAAGCCGGTATGTGTGATACGGCGGACGGCGGGCGGACATTGCATTTTCTGAATCTACGCACCTTGAAACGTAAAAGAAAAAATTTTGAGGGGGTGTTATAGAAATTTTTTGCCGAGCGTATACATAGGTGCATTATTCCCAGGATAATAAACCAAAATAGTAACGACCTGTGATTCTTAAACATGTGCTTCTTAAAGAAGTGAGAAAATTGTGACCATGCTACCGATAAAATTCAAGATGTACCTATCTCATGATAGTTTTCAATTATTAAAATTTGTTTGCTACATTCCCCAGACCATGTTTTCCTTGATATATCCTACCTATTTCTTTAAATGGATATTTTTGCATTCTCATATTTGAAGGATAGGTATTTTTATTAATAATGGATAGCTAGGTACCTACTTATATTGTTGTATCTGTGAGGATGGATCAGTTGGATTTTTTGTTACGTTAAAGGCGCGTACGAGTAGGAAGGTACCAAGCCAATAACAGAAGTGCACCTGTAAGTACAATCATGCGGTGAGTACTGGGAAAATGAGTTATGAGACATTTGAGTGACATTAGACGAGTAAAATTACCTCAAACGAATGAATTCATTGATCATAGTTGTCAGGTTGCTCGGTAAAAGTTGTTCATTGCTTATATCCTTATATTTTATATATGAATTTTATATGAGGTTCTATATGACGACTCGGCAATGTTCGGGTTCGTTCCCGTTAAAGTTTGGGTCAAGTTCGGCTCCACATCTCTCACTAAACCCTCCTGACATTTTCCATGAATTATCCCAATTCCATCTTATTTAGATAAGTACATACCTTCCTAGGAGTTGACCTCCTTCATTATTATTATTATTATCATTGTTATCATTGTTATCTCATATTTTTCTTTAGGCGCTTTCCCGTTACCTCGAAAGTAACTCAAGAATCACTGGCAAAATGTACAGAACGCGCATGTAGATTTTCAATAACCTAGGTGCTCATAAAAATTTTTTTGGTTCATTATTCTGTGAATAATAAACCTATCTATTCGCTCAGCAAAAAATGTTTATAACACACCCTAAAATTTTTTCTTTAACGATTCAAGGTGAGTAGATTTCAAAAATGCAATGTCCGTCCGCCGTATCATCCATATTATCTACTTTATTTTCGATCTAAAAAATCGTTCCTTCGCAAACAGGCTCCATTTTGGCCCTAGTTTTGTCCCGAAACTTTGCAGTCCGATCGGAATATACCGAAGGGTGTTATGGGCGAAAAATTGGCGTAAAAATAGGTTTTTTTGATGTTTTAGAAACAGGTATCGTTTTCCTTGTTTTTTATATTCTAATAAAAATATAACTTGAGTTTAGGTGAAAGAAAAACACGGTTATTTTACTCTCGTAATTTGATATTTCGATTAAAATATCTAATCGCAAGAAAATCATAATGTTAGGCAAAAGCTGCAGTTTGGTTTTTGGTGTCTGATGATCCTAAGAGGTACCCTTGGTCTGTGCTTCGCTTCCCATCGGCTGATTTTAAAATCATTCGGAGAGTAGTTTTCCTGGGACAATTTTGATATCGATCGATTTGGTGCCTTCTGTTAGGTTCGAAGTTTGCAATGAATAGTAGATCGATAGCTAAGTGCAAGACAAAACCCCTTGGGTCACATGTACAGCGATTTCTGTGGCGAAAAACCAACAGTTTGGGCGTATTCTTACATGACATTTATAAATTACCGTCTGAGCTGGCTCAAATGACTCGTGAAAATCCGCAAAAATCTCGCGATCTCACTGGATGAAACGGGGATGTGAGAAGGTCGCACTAAAGAATACCCCACACTCAAAAAAGCGCCGATCAAAACGTTTTTTGCAAGCCGTTTCATGCGAAATTGTAGTTAAGTGACTCTTCGGGCGAACGCTGAACTAAGGAAATTCGACCGCTTATTGAATCCCCTGTGTTACTATTCGGCCGTTGGGTAGGTATGTGTGTATACGCATAAAGGAATACCCTATCAAATCACGCCATCTAACCGAAGAACTCTGACAAATTTTTCATTTACGTAACTCATCTTGTAAAAATTTACACATACATCAAATTTTAACCGAAGGTAACTATCAAATATACAACTCTTTAATACCTCTGCTCAGTGTCTGATATGCATATGCGCCTTATGCAGTGCCATTTTAAAATCAATGAAACTTTATTTCCTCAACTTCTCCGCTACATGCTTTTCTTGGCGCTCCTGCTCAGCTATGGGTAGACATCAACGCACGCTATCAGCAGATAAACTTTACCAAATCCCTGTAAAAAAACTGTTATTGACCTACCTCATCACTACATACGAACATTCCATACAGAACAAATTGGCTCATACACATACTAAATACACATAAACCGAGGAGGTTGACGTTCTATCATTTAGTAGTGCGTTCACCATTCATGGATCTGACGGCTGTCACCACACTTACCTACTTAGTACACGACCCGCATGACACTCAACTATTATGTATAGTAAAACTAAATTATCTAGCACAGACCAAAACGGAATTATGGAGAACCTACTAAAGAATTCATAAAGATCACAAACGTCAAGTATACCTTATACCTGTTCACTCATGAATAACCGATAAATAAAACTATAATCGATGTTTTATATCCTAATACCTGTGTGACTTGCAAAGAGGGATTACACCTAATGATGCTTCACATCGTGTACTTCGTGATTCCCGTAATTATAATATCGCCATGAATGCCAACGGAGAGAAAATTGCGTCTGCATTATCATGCAGGTGGTTATAGCCCCTCCGAGCATCCATGCGTCTTTTCATCGCTTTGATGTTCGTTCACAGCTGACTTGGTAATTGCACGTTGTCACCGGTGATTGGTGATTATCAATTTGAATCTGCAGTCCTCTATTATAGAGATTTCTCTTTAAGTTCACTTGTGAAAAAAAAAAAAAAATTTACCAGGTTCAGAGCAGGATTTGGAGAAAAAATAAACAGGATTAAACAAAAGGAAATGAATGTTTGCGAGAACATAAACTCAGCTTCTTATTACATTTACCCGTCACACTACCTCATTACCTTTACATTATCTGCTATTACCCACATTACTAAACTCTAGGTACCCAGCACTCTCTTCAAAGATGTGAACAATATTTTAGAAATAAATTTTTAGGAATTCAAACATTCTCATCTGTATACCATTCACACTCAATCGTCGTATGTCATTTGACGAAAACTGTCAATTACTTAGTTCTAAACGGATCATCTGCGCGGTGAATAGGATACCGCCTTTCAGCCCTTGCCGTAGGTGTACAACACGCAGGTCCTCCTGTACTTCTCCGTTGTCATGACGACACTGAAACCATTCAACGCTCAACGGAACCTGTTCCACTTTACTGTACAGATTCTACTAAGTGTGAGTCTGAAATTCGGGGTAATTTCCTTTGGATACCTTCCTATGCCATTGGTCCTTGAAAACTGTGTGTGACCCGACTAATTCATATCGGTGCGTGCGGGGGATCGTAGGTTCCTACCAACCCTAACACTGCCTTGTGAAGGAAAGACGCCTCAACTCCAAAACTGCCGAAAATCGGATTTTCACGTTATCCCCCTAATTCCAACCCCACCTTTCTCATGGTCCAGTCAAAATTTGGAAATTCGACCCGCGGAAGGGGTTGAAATTTTAAGGGTTGAAATCTGAAATATGCTCAGTTTGGAGGGAAAACGCCTCAACTGCGTGTTTGACGTAAGTAGAAACAACTCAACTCACCGTTTGAAACACCCTAACTAGCGTATTTTGTTGAGGAAAAACGCCTCAACTCGCTAAAAACGACGTTGAGGCGTTTTTCCTCCAAACCGTTGGCTTCAGAATCGGGTTGAGGCGTTTCTCCTCCAAATGTTTACGCAGCTGACCGACCGTGAGGTGTTTTTCGTGTAATGTAATGAAAGTTGAGGCGTTTTTGTATCAAAATCTTCCCGAGAAAACCCCTTCAGTGTGAAAGTATCACGCCTCAAATGGGATTTGAGGCGTTTTTCCTCCAAAAACGTTTCAAAACCGGCAAGAAATAATTGATAAACCCCTCGAGTGCCATGAATCAAAGAAAAACGGAGTAATTGAAAAAATAGTCTATTTCCACTAGGTAATACACGAAAAAACGCGAAAAAAAATTAAAATTTTTTTCGTGTATTAGTGGAAATAGACTAGGTATTTTTTAAATAACTCCGTTTTTCTTTGAAATGGGTTTCCACAATTTCTTCGCGAGTGATTTAGTTCGTGCCATAAATTAACTGAAAAACCTGGTATTTGGAGTATTTATCATAACCATCGATATGGTTGAACATAAAACAATGTCTAGCTAAAAAAAATGGTGTCGCGGGAATGATCCGGAGTGAACCTATGGTGAGTTTTTGTTGTAAAACTCACTGGGTAGCATACCAAGGTGAAACATCCTTCGCGCAGTGGACTTTTTCAAAAGGAAGTACAGAAATCATCTACTAACTTGACGCTTCGTGGTGTTGACGCATCAAAAGAGTTGAGGTCTCTTTAACAGGATGAGAATGAAGAGTTTTTCTTCATGGTACGTAAGAGGCTGAAATAAGCGGAAGTTGCCATCTTCAAACATCAAATGGACCCCAACTTTATCGAGGGGAACCCCTCAATTCGCCTAACTTCCTACTTCACTATATAACCAATAAAAGTTGTCATTTCAATTCCTTCACATCTTAATACCTATACCCATAATCTAAATATGCCGTTTATCAGTAAAGGGAAACATTTAGGGAACTACTGTGCAATACAAGCTGCACTTAAATTGGCAAATGCGGTGGAATGAACTCGCGTGAGCTTAGTTTATTATATTGCGGCGAGGTACGTGCAGTTCATCTCAAACTATTCGATCTACAGCTTAGTTGTGAAAGTGACACCGGACCAGGTTTACAAAGATCCTCCTGTGTGCCACATGTGCCACCTATTCGGCTGCTGTACCAATATTAACGTTTCTAAGCTTAGATTGCTGTAGTTTGTACTGCCACCTCGTTATATGTTAGCTTGGACTAGCAGAACTTCTGGTGACCGCAACTTGTCGAGTCGCTAATTTCTGCTGTTTTTTAAATTAAACTTGCGCAACAAATTTTGATTATTACTCCATTTTGACAACTCGTGAGTCTCGACCACTACCTACCTTGAAAACTGATCAAATGACGTGCATATATATTAAACATATATCCAGATAGGTAATAATATGATGTATTACCACTTGACTCGAATATATTGGGTTGCCGTCATCCACGTTGACAACAGGTGTTTAAGAGAGATACAAATATGAGTTTGTGGTTGATCGCACGAACCGCCAAAGTCACCGGTAAGTTATTTCAAGTGGCGTTGATGTTGAAGTTCGACATTGCAATCTCCCTAGCGCTTGGTGGAGTTGCATTCATAAAAGACAACTCACAATGCAATTAAGCATACTAGAGGAAATTTTCATACCTAAAGGAATTCCTAAAAAAAAAGAAGCTTTTATGACAAAAAAAAAATTAAATAATTAGGTTATAAATAATACAATATTAGTAATTATAAAATTTGACCATTCATTGCGATCGAATTTTCCCTGGTACATAGCTCACCGGTATAAATTTATTATTCGACTCTGCCCTCATTGTTACCAAATGCTAGAAGAATGTCAAAGAAAGCTTTCATGCCGACCGTAATTTTGACCAGTTTATGCCGCTCTCAAAATTTCAAGTACATACCCCAGTATTAGAGTGTCTTCTGTCTTTTGGATTTGTAATGCCACTGCCGGTACCTTCGTGGCTGCAAATACGATATAGCAAATGCTGAAGGCTTAATGAGTGTACCCTGCAAATTTACTCTCGTAGAACCCATTCTACAAAACCAGCTCAACTCTCAAATGTTGAGAGTTAAGTTCCCTTGCTGAATAATTATGGAACATAATTTCAGAGCCTTTATAGGACCGTATTACCTTCCTTCTTCCTTCTAAAGGAAGTCCATTTTGGTTTATTATTCTGTGAATAATACACCTATGTATTCGCTCAGGAAAAAATTTTTATAACACCCCCTCTAAATTTTTACTTTTAGCATTTTACGTGCAGTTGTTCGTTTACACCGAAAACTCCGTCAACATGACCGTGAAAGAAACGGTATACAGCCAGCCGAGATATCTTTGCTAGGGAACACCTGATTATAATCACGCATGTCTGTATGAAATCGAGTTGGCTGTTCCGTGATATTATTTAATTTGAAGAACGATGGTTATTTTGGATTTTGTTGATAGGTAATTTTGTAACTTGAACAACGTTATGTTTCATGAATAACAAAAAATAATCAATGGTAGTTGAATCCACTGAATATTTATGTAACTGTCATTCCCTGACCGGCTCCTGTATTCGATTTTGGTCTTCCCCGGTGGAGCACGAGGGTAGTCTTGACCAGAAAACAGCGATCTACGCAGATGGGGCATCTACACAGGTAAATCATAAACCGTTGTGTACTAATTTGCAGAGTTTCGAACTCACCTTCAACACAACCGTCAACTGGCGATAGTTGATTTTGTACTGGACCAAGCTTCTGTTTGGGTGTCGGTCAATCGTGCGTTCAGTCTTGGCTTTGTCTGCAAGTACTTTGTGACTGACCCGAAGTGGCCGAATACGTTTTAATTTATGGGGAACCGAAAAATTGTTACTTAGGTACTCACTTATTCACATCCTCTTCTACTTCTGTCTGCTACCCAATGAATCCTCTGCAACCACTATTATCTTACCAAAATAACAATTCAAAAGAGTGGAAATGTCGAGGGTATGCGTGGGTTGGGTCCCTGTTGTTCCTGTGTGAATTTCACCAAAATCCGACCTTAACTTTTGTCTGCAAGTAGGAAGTACCGTAGATGCACCTAACTTCGGCCACTTTTGAAGGGTTTTCTGAATTTTTGTCAACAAACAAATTTTTTGGAGCCTCAAAAAAATTATGTAGATTCGGGCACTTCAGACCTACTTTTTTACGCCAGAAACAGAATTTTAGGTGCAATCACCGATTTTTTGTAAAAATTCAAAGAGTGGCCGAAGTTATGTACACAAAGCACACAACTTCGGCCACTACGTAAAAATCAAATAAAACCGATGTTGTAAGCCTGGTAAACAAACTTCGGACACACATTTTGGTTTTAAAAATAGTGTATGCATAGAAAAGGCAGATTTTAGGGGGAAAATCAAACAATGGCAATATGAATGAAAATAATTTATTAAAAAATGGGCCGGGATCGTCAACGAAATTTGTCTCGTCGTAGTTCAACAGATGAGTCGGCGGGATCCCTTCGATAGTCTGGGCAAGCTGAGAAAAGTAGTTGGAAATCGTGGTGATTGTCACCTCAGCTCTGACTCTTTTTATATTTTCACAAAATTTCAAGGAAATTTCGTCTCTTTGACGCTGGAGGAATTTTTTCATCCATATTCGCCCGGGTCGGTTTTCATGGAATGCACTTACTGTCTTCCCCGAATTTTCAATGTACATCTGAACGTCACGAGCACGTAGGGGGAAACCCCATTTGGCACACAGTGTAAGACCGTCAACTAAAAATTTTTCTTGATCTTCATTCAGCGTGAATTGACGGCCGACTTTGAGAGGGTGTCGGTTTTTTAATCTATCTTGAATCGTTGATCTTGGGACGGCATAAGTTTCCGACGCCTTCCTGATAGTCATTTTACCGGCACGAACGGCTCTCAATGCGTTTTCGAGATAAACAGGGTTATACCACCTGTAGGGACGCCCAGCAAATTTACGTCTCGACATGGCCGAAGTTATGTACACTTATTGCGAAAAATGACTAATTGACACCACATGAAAAGCACAAAACAGATATAAGCACAGTGGATAACGGGCGGGACTCTGGAGAATCGTATCAACAAGTTGTGATAAACATTAATAACCTTCCCCAGACCGAGTCACGCCGGCAGGAGTTTGTTGCTTAGTATTGATAAAAACCAGGAAAAATGAGCGTATCTTTGAAAAATTCCTGACCACTGAATATACAGAAAAAAATATATAAAAAACATGCATCGGTGCTCCGAAAGAATCAAAGATGACACCAGAGTGCTAGAAGTTTGTTTTCTCCTCAACAGGTAGCGGTTATAGTGGGTTTTACAGCGAAATTCAAAAGTGGCCGAAGTTACCTACCCTGGCCGAAGTTAGGTGCATCTACGGTATCCGATGATATCTTCAAGGGCCGTACAGATGGAGTCTCGCATCATCACTTACGAATTCCATAGTAATCAAAGCAATTATGAATCCTTTGCAACTCCCAAATTTTTAGATGTGTTTGAAAGAATTTGTTGTATACATTAAGATGGCCATAATTTTGTTTGGGTAGCATCCTGAGATGTTTTCCTGCCTGGAAGAACGGTATGCTCAACATTGAAATCTTTTCCACACAAGTGCTGAAGTAAAATTTGTTGATGGGTACACTTCAGCTAATTATTCGAACACTTTCCATTCTTGAACCGAAAACAAACTGGTAGTGACCGGTTTCTATAAATCGATAGGTAGTCCTATCACAGAGCGCTAATGGGGGTACCCTCCATCTACTGAGACTTGGTTGACTTGTTCATTTAGTGGCTGCATAAATCTGTTCATCAGAGTTCCAATTACCCAATTGTCAACGGAACATTGAGATGTTTTATTGCGCTGTTCCGTTATTTCTGTCGGTGACTCGGTGATTAGAAAAGAAAAACTCGCGGCAGCAGACCGCGAAGCTGTTGTGTATTCAAATATTCCGTTCAATTAAATATGGTTCTGATTCCGTGCCGCCTCTTAACGAGTTTACCCATCAGATTTCACTGGGAACGAGCTCGACAACTCGCCTTGTCACCAGCTCATCAACCCGACGCCGACGGCACGCGATTCAACGCGAAACGCTTCGACGGGACCGCTGAACTCTGTCAGTAATTCAAGCAATCGGCCTCATCTTGGTAGGTGAATACGGGTTGAGTCTTTCGAGTCATCCGTAATCTAGCGCTGTCATCTGTTTATGACCGTAACGTAGTGGCAACATTCGCGTCTGATCTATGGAGCATAATAGTTTGAAAATAATCTCTCGATTTAGAATTGAATGTCCGATTTCACATTCACTTTCCATGTACCAAAAACATCCCGTAGAGCAACGCATGTATTACAGTGGTCGTCCCTTACGGTGGTGGATCACTGCAGGTCGTCTAGATTTTGGTTTATTATTCTGTGAATAATACACCTATGTATTCGCTCGGCAAAACATTTTTATAACACCCCCTCAACATTTTCTCTTTTACGTTTCAAGGTGCGTAGATTCCATCCAAAAATGCAATGTCCGTCCGCCGTACGCCGTACAACCACGCATACAAGCTTCATTTTCGTTCTTTCGCACACATGCTCCATTTGGGCCCTAGTTGTGTCCCGAACTTTGCAGCCGGATCGGAATACACCCAGGGGTGTTATGAGTGAAAAACGGGTATAAAAATTAGGTATTTTTTGTGTTTTAGTAACATGAGCTTTTTAGGTATCGTTTTCTATGTGTTTTAGGACGAGGAGACCAAATATGAAGCCGATTTTGACCAAAGAATATAGAAAACCGAGGTTTTAACGAAGTTTCTGCCTTAAACTATCGTTAAATTTTGGTCTAAAATCGTCGTTCTTCCGCGCACCGTTTGGTTCCCCATTTGGGAACACATTTGTGTCCTAGTTGTGCTCCAAAGCTCGGCAGCCCGACCGGAATACACCCAGGGGTGTTATGGGAGAAAAATGGGTGTAAAAGTAGGGGTTTTCTTGGTTTTTTTGAGGTTTTTGTGAACACGAGGTTGTGATGTATCGTTTTCCATGTTTTTTAGGGCGAGAAGACTGAATACGAAGTTGATTTTTACCAAAGAGGAATTAAGGTTGTAACGAAGGTTAAGCTAGATACCGAAATTCATCTTTTATTAGTCAAAAACCTGGGAAATTGTCCGAAATCACCGTAAATTTGTATAATAACACTAGAAGTAGTATTAGCAGAACATGAAGTCGATTTTGACCAAATAATGTAGAAAACCGAGGTTTTAACGAAGTTTCTGCTTTAAATTATTGCTAAATTTGGGTCTAAAATCGTCGTTCTTCCGCACACAGTTTGGGTCCCCATTTGGCAACACATCTGGGAACAAATTTGGGTCCTAGCTGTGCGCCGAAGCTTAAGCAGCCGGATCGGCACACCCCCAGGGGTGTTATGGGAGAAACATTTGTGTAAAAATAGGGTTCTTCGAGGTTTTAGTGAATATGAGCTGGTGATGTATCGTTTTCCATGTTCTTTAGGTCGAGAAGACCGAATACGAAGTCGATCTTGACCGGAGAGTGAATAATTGATGTTGTAACAAAGGTTCAGCCCCCAAAATTCATTTTTTATGAGTCAAAAACCTAGGGAGTTATCTGAAATCACCATAAATTTGCATAATAACACTGGAAGTAGTATCAAAAGGTGAATCAAGACAACTAAACGGCACTATCGATGATCCAAGATAATTTTTAATAAAAATAAATAAAAAAATAAATAAAAATGCGCCTAATTCGTGTTTTTGGGGGGCCATCATTGGCGGGAACCATAAAAAATAACTGTTTCAATGGTTGCATATGAAAGAAACAGTAAATTTCTGTAGGTGAGTCCCATGTGACAAGGATTTTGCAACGTTTTTTTGGTTTATTATTGTCAATAATGAACCATTGGAATCGAGCATGAAAAAAAAAATTCTAAACCCCCCCTCCCTCAAAATTTGATGGTTTACGTTTCAAGGTATGTAGAATCCAAAACTGCAATAAAAATATTTCTATCTGTCCGCCGTACGCCGTACGGGCCACTTTTCTTAGTTACCATGAAACAAAATTGATGAAATTCGGGTTATAGGTTCCGTTGGGGGTCTAGTTGGTCCTCGAAGCTCGACGTTACTGTCAGTCATCTCTAAGGCGTTCAAAATAGGGGTTGAAATTTTCAGAACGCCGTATCTCGAAAACTTTCGATTGAAGGGTATTGTTTTTTTTAACGTTATTAAATTTGTCCTGAGCTAAACAATTTTTTGAGACCACCCGGAGCATTGTACGTCCAGCCGTTCGTGTGCACCAAAAAGCTTCGTCAACACGATCGTGAATCAAACGGTATAAATCCGGCCCAGATAATCATCACTAGGGAGCATCTGATTATAATCAAGGATGGCTGTACGAAGTCGAGTTGTTTGTTCTGCGATATTATCTCATTTGATAAGTGATGGACTATTGGATTTTGTTGGTAGGTACTTCTGAAACTTGAACAAACGTTGATGTATTATTGATGGGTAAACTATTAAGCAATGGCGAATTATTACACAACGGCAAATTATTACACAACGGTAAATTATTACGCAACGGCTCATCTACCCAGAAGGGGCTGGATTTTGCTGATAGGTACCTACTTTTGCAACTTGAACAACCGTTGAAGTATTATTGATGGGTAAATTATTACACAATGGCAAATTATTACACAACGGTTAATTATTACACAACGGTAAAATATTACACAACGGCTCATCTACCCAGAAGGGGCTGGATTTTGTTGATAGGTACTTTTGCAACTTGAACAACCGTTGCAGTATTATTGATGGGTAAATCATTACACCACGGTAAACTATTATACAACGGTAAATTATTACACAACGGCTCATCTACCAAGAAGGGGCTGGATTTTGTTGATAGGTACTTTTGCAACTTGAACAACCGTTGAAGTATTATTGATGGGCAAATTATTACACGACGGTTCGTTATTCTATCTCCGTAGAAGGGGAACCCATACAGGTAATATATTACACAACGGTTTAGGTAGGTACCTAGTAACGAGTACGGGGTTAGGTACTAACCTACGGAGGGTGTGCGATCTACATAATATGTGAATAGTACATATAGAAGGGTTATCTATACAGAGAGCTGTGATCTGTAACAGAAGGGTATTCTGTACGAAATAATAAACCGTTGTGCAGGGATTTGCAGCGTTTTTTTCAAGGATTTGGATTCCAGATGGTCTAAAACGGACTGAATGTGGTTGTTTTCATTCTCAGCTAAGTGTTGTCCACTTCTGACCGGATCAAATACATAAGGACGTCTTTTAATTCTGTCGGACGTCCTAAAAATGAAGACTAAGAGCGCCCCCCCCCCCCCCTCCCACCCGGCTACTTCTTAGTTGAGGGGTTTCATGTCAAATTGCAGCATCGTAGGTGAGGTTAGCCTCATTGCGCATACAGTTCGCCGGGGTACCTCTCTACCTCGTCATTCTCACCCAGTTATACCAAACAGGTCAAATCAAAGTATCTTAAGTAGGTAATTAGTAACTGGCCATAGTATGTTAATTTGAGTTGGGTGCCTACCTACCAAAGATGGAAAACGTCCGCCAGTTCGAATAGGTAGTTTAGCTTCCTCACTTGAATCACCTAAACGTATAGAATAGCTGGGTAGGTTCGTTTTGATACGCGACCATCTGCGATCCAACCCGCGTGTACCCTCAAAATTTCAGGTCTCTACGACTATTTTTCGCATAGTAGTTAGAAGCGTTACAAGGAAACTGTCAACATTTCATGTTCGCGCATGCGCAGGCGAAAGTTATATTACGATTCCAATGAAATTCGTACGGAACTATCAAAGTATTATTCCTGATCGATTCTCCAAATCTGAACTCATTTCAACGGTATTTAAGGTAATTATGGGGTTTCAAGTATTTCACGTTTGCGCATGCGCAGACAGAACGATTTTTATGATTTTCGAGCGAGATCATCTGCGATCCCACCCGCGTGTACCCTGAAAATGTCAGCTCTCTGCGATCATTTTTCGCATAGTTAGAAGCGTTACAAGGAAATGGTCAACCTTTCATGTTCGCGCATGCGCAGACGAAAGTTACATTACGATTCCAATGAAATTCATATGGAACGATCAAAGTATTATTCCTGATCGACCCTCCAAGTTTGAACTCATTTCAACGATGTTTAGGGTAGTTATCGGTGTTCAATGTATTTCACGTTTGCGCATGCGCCGATGAAAGTTGCTGTACGATTCCAATGATTTTGATAAGGGACCATCAACGATCCAACCCGCAAAAACCACCACAATTTCAGCCCATTTCGACCATTATTTCGGGTAGTTATGGGCGTTACAAGGAATTACCACAGACAGACAGACACGGAAACAAAAATGTTACTCGATGTCTGAAACGCAAAATGGTAGTGGAAATTTTCATTTTGGAGAACATACATTTTTTTTACTCAATCACGAATCCAAGGCTTCCGTACCTTCGGTAGTGAGGAAGGAAAATAAGCCTCATTACTCAATAAGCTGATGACGGTGCCTCCTTACCCTGTCATTCTTACGCACTTGCACTAAAGATGCCTCCTGTCAAAATACACAATGCACGTTGTATAGAAGAGCCTCAGTACGCAGGTAGGTCCGTCTCATTACACTTTCGTAAAGGTTTTCGACCGGTGGATCACCGCAAAAGCTTGTACAATGCTGAAAATAGGACTGCAGGACTTCTGACACCGTCATCGACTCGTCACGTTATTCGTTCAACCGCAGTAGTGTGGTAATATAAAATGTAACGAAGTAGGCGAAGTAGGAAATACAAAGCAATGACCTGTCGAATGAATCATTCAGATCGAGAACGGCAAATAGTAAGGTGTGATCCATTCTAAATGACCGGGAGGAAATAGGATGCTACCTGGAGGTATGAGATGGGAACCGTACGAGTTGGCTAGAAAAAGGGGAGAAGGGTAATTGAATTTAAATGCTTTTTTCGTTAAAGGCAACCCACCTGTGGGTTTGCGGTGCCGTTTTGTGTGCCGCGATCGCCTAACAAGTCGAATCTACGTGACAGGGGATAAGGTGAGGTGTTAGCCCGTGGGAACGGGTTAGCCGCAAAGCTCCTTCTGATATCCAACTCCCCACCTTCACTAATAGCTATTGCTCTTCTCTTCGGCTACCTCCCGCTTGCCACCCCGATCTCCTTCCCACGCAGGCCATCTGGAACTATTAACAATCTATCAACCGAAAAACCAAGCTTTCATCCTCGATAACTACATTACCCAGCGACCATTTTGGTCGTGCACCTCACCTTGTTCCTCCGGACCGGCGGTTTTTCTGATGGAGCGGTGAAGCCTGGAACACGCTCTGATAACAGATCACCCACTTTAATACCTACGGAAAAGGATGGAAACCTTTGAGACCGCAGCTCATGATCAGCTTCTCCGTGTTTGATCGAAATCAGCTTACGGTGGGAAACAGCTGCCACGGAACTAAGTACTGATCACAGTGTTCTTTTGGTTTACTATTCTGTGAATAATACACCTATGTGTTCGCTCAGCCAAAAATTCTTATAACAGCCCCCAAAATTTTGGTTTATTATTTTCAATAAAGAACCATTGGAATCGAGCATGAAAAAAAAAATTCTTACCCCCCTTCAAAATTTGATGGTTTACCTACGTTTCAAGGTATGTAGAATCCAAAACTGCAATAAAAATATTTATGTCTGTCCGCCGTACGGGCCACTTTTCTTAGTTACCATGAAACCAAATTGATGAAATTCGGGTTATAGGTTCCGTTCGGGGTCTAGTTGGTCCTCGAAGCTCGACGTTACTGTCAGTCATCTCTAAGGGGTTCAAAATAGGGGTTGAAATTTTCAGAACGCCGTAGCTCGAAAACTTCAGATAGAAGGGTATGGTTTTTTTACGTTATTAAATTTGTCTTGAGCTAAACAATTTTTTGAGACCACCCGGACCATCGTACGTCCAGCCGTTCGTGTGCACCAAAAAGCTTCGTCAACACGATCGTGAATCAAACGGTATAAATCCGGCACAGATAATCATCACTAGGGAGCATCTGATGCTGCTGTATGAAGTCGAGTTGGTTGTTCTACGATATTATTTCATTTGATAAGTGATGGACTATTGGATGTTGTTGGTAGGTACTTCTGAAACTTGAACAAACGTTGAAGTATTATTGATGGGTAAATTATTAAGCAATGGCGAATTATTACACAACGGCAAATTATTACACAACGGTAAATTATGACACCACGGTAAATTATTACACAACGGTAAATTATTACACAACGGCTCATCTACCCAGAAGGGGCTGGATTTTGTTGATAGGTAAACCGACTTGAACAACCGTTGAAGTATTATTGATGGGTAAATTATTACACAACGGTAAATTATTACACAACGGCTCATCTACCCAGAAGGGGCTAGATTTTGTTGATAGGTACTTTTGCAACTTGAACAACCGTTGAAGAATTATTGATGGGTAAATTATTACACAACGGTAAATTATTACACAACGTCTCATCTACCCAGAAGGGGCTGGATTTTGTTGATAGGTACTTTTGCAACTTGAACAACCGTTGAAGTATTATTGATGGGTAAATTATTAAACAATGGCAAATTATTACACACCGGCAAATTATTACACAACGGTAAATTATTACACAACGGCTCATCTACCCAGAAGGGGCTGGATTTTGTTGATAGGTACTTTTGCAACTTGAACAACCGTTGCAGTATTATTTATGGGCAAATTATTACACAACGGTTCATTATTCTATCTCCGTAGAAGGGGAACCTATACAGGTAAATTATTACACAACGGTTTAGGTAGGTACCTAATAACGAGTACGGGGTTAGGCACTAACCTACGGAGGGTCCGCGATCTACATAATATGTGTAGAATAGTACATAATTATGTTATATAGACGGGTTATCTATAAAGAGAGCTGTGATCTGTAACAGGAGGGTATTCTGTACAAAATAATAAACCGTTGTGCAGGGATTTGCAGCGTTTTTTTCTTCTACTTTTCAAGGTGCGTAGATTCAAAAAATTCAATGTCAGTTCTCCGTCAACCGTACGCCGTGTCATCCATATCTACTAGTAAAGTAAAGTAAAGTAAAGTAACAGCCATTTCAGGCTGGGGCTTTTCGTCCGACTGCCCTGCCAGCGTCGCGGACGTGATCAGCTGTCCTCCAATGGAGGATCAGAATTCGATCTGATCATTTCGCTCTTTACTTGGCTACTCATTGCCTCGCCCCCTTGAGTGGAGAGGGGTTCGCCCAACAGCTACATGGGTCATACTTGGACGTGTCACCACGTGTCACGGCGGTCACCCATCCAGGTACTAACCACGCTCGAGGTTTCTTAACTTCGGTGATCTCACGGGAACCGGTCTATTCCACCTGATAAGGCCGTTGGGCATATCTACTAGGTACCTATATTTTCGGTCTAAAAAATTCGTTCTTTCGCACACGGGATCCATTTGGACCCTGGTTGTGTCCCGAAACCTTGCAGCCCGATCGGAATATACCCAGGGGTGTTATGAGTGAAAAATGGGTGTACAAATATTTTTTTTTTTGGGTGTTTTAGTAATTGCTTGTGAGGATTGTTTCCCATGTTTTTTAGGGCGAGAAGACCGAATATAAAGTTGATTTTGACCAAGGTTACGAATTGAGGTTGTAACGAAGGTTCAGCTCCCAAAATTCATTTTTATGAGTAAAAAACCTAGGAGATTGTCTGAAATCACCATTAATTGGTATAACACTAGAAGTAGTACAACAGGTGAATCAAGAAAGTTAAATGGCACTATAAATGATCAAAGATAATTTGTCAAAGTAGGAGCCTAATTCGTGTTTTGGGGGGCCAAAATTGGTAGAAACCATAAAAAATATCTATTTCAATTATTGCACATGAAAGAAACAATAAATAACAGCCAACATTTCTGTAGGTATGTCCAAAAGAATAATAAACCCATGTGACAAGGACTTTGCAGCGTTTTTGTCTTCAAACTACATGGGACATGGAATTCAGGATTCTCTCTCGCCACTTCTAATGAAAGAACAAATGCTTGCGTTTCATGAGCCATACTGAACCAAGAGGACACCCACCATAATTCGATGGTTTCTTGGAAGTGCCATAATCATGAGTAGATGTGCCAGTATGCAAACCATCCTTAAAATTTCCATAGCGGTTAGCGTTAAAATAGATGAAGTGTGTCCGAAATATCGATGCAGGTAACGCGAATTCATTATAATCGTAGTTGTTCAGTTCAAAAATTTCGCTCGACTCTTCGTTCCCAAGCCCGCTTAGAGCGCTCCTAAGCTAGCGCAACCCAGCGGCTGCTAGCGGGACTACATCAGTTACTACTCAGTTGTCTGCTTTTTGGCTTATTATTTTCAATAATGAACCTTTAGAATCTAGCATGAAACAAATTTTTTAACCCTTCTCAAAATTTGATGGTTTACGTTTCAAGGTAGGTTGAATCCGAAAATCGAATAAAAAAATGTCTGTCCGTCCGCCGTACGCCGTACTTCGCACTTTTCTTAGTTACCATGAACCAAAATTAATGAAATTTGGTTTGTAGGTCCTGTTTGGGGTCTAGTTGATCCTCGAAGCTCGGCGTTACTGTCAGTCATCTCTAAGGGGTGACAAGTAGGGGTTGAAATCTCCAGAACGCCGTTACCTTTTTTTACGTTTATTATAAACGGTTACAACGGTTAATTATACTGTCTACGCAGAAGGAGCGTCTGTACAGGTAAATTATAACACAATGTTTTAATGTTTACCTTAGCTTCATGAATAACTACAAGTAATTAATTAATTATTGAATCCCGCGCATTTTTATGAACCGGTTTTTCCCGGGCCGGCTCCAGTACTCGATTTAAGGCTTTCCTGGGGGGAGCTCGAGGGTACTGACCACAGAAAACAGTGATCTACGCAGAAGGGGCACCTATACAGGTAAATAATAAACCTTTGTGTAATAATTTGCAGCCTTTTAAAGTGCGTGTTACCGAGAATTTTTTGAAATTGGAATATGCGCATGGAAAACGTAAAATGAAATACTGGCATTTGTAAGAAGTTCTGAATAAGCCGCACTTCTGAAAATATTGTTCTTTTCATTTTGGGTGGGGTTTTTTCTATTTTCAGTCAACTGCATTATAGATGCACACCTAATTGGATGATTTTTCACGCATCCAAAACGAGCAGAACAGTTAAAAATGATCTTCTTTTGTCGAGGATGAAAAATTTGAAATTCAGATTTATAAAAGTCGCGAGTACACAGGTCCATCACGACCTGGAGCTTCCTGAAAGTCTGTGGTTACCTACATAGGCGTGGAACATAGGCAGCGATCGTTTGTCCCTGATTTGCCTTAAGAGTACCGTTCCTCAAGGTCGTCACACACTTCTGGCATTTTTATCACATAATTATATACAGATACGAAACATGCTATACACTTCCCTATCTTTTCGTGTATATGAAATTCGCTCAAGTTTGACTGATAGCTGGGGAATGTGTCGTGGGACAGTCAATAGTTTTATCCGGTTATCAATGGTTATTTTAAACGAAATGATAAAATGAATATTCTTTCATTTATCAATATCTTTTTCAAAGTCTGTTGTTTGTTTCTTGAAAATCAATGGGCTATATAGGTATTATGCTCTTGTATTCATTTATATATTATTTTGCTTCCGAGTCTGCGAAGCAGCGGAAGCCTTGTGTTCACTTTCGTGAGCCAAAAAATTTTTGTCTTCAGAAATCAAAATTTCCACTTGCATTTTGCGTTTCAAAGCCTACTGAACAAATTTGGTTCCGTGTCTGTCGGTCTGTGAGTCTGTGAGTCTGTGAGTCTGTGAGTCTGTGAGTCTGTGAGTCTGTCCGCATTTCCTTGTTACAGCCATAACTTCCACGATTTTGAATTGATTCAGCTCAAATTTTGAGGGATGGTGCGGATAAGGCCCCTTGAGGTCCCGTACAAATTTCAACATGATTGATCCAGCGGTACGCCCTGCGCATGCGCTAACGTTAAATTCAACAAACACGCATAACTTTCACAATTTTGATTCAATTTCGCTCAAATTTTCAAGGGTTGTTTGGACAAGGCCTAGTGAGTTCCAGTATGAATTTCAGCATGATCGGACCCTCGGTGCGCTCTGCGCATGCGCTGGCGTGAAATAGATTCAATTTCCTTGTTACAGCCGTAGTAACCAAAGATTTCACCCAATTTCAATGTAATTCTCAGGGATTAAGCGGGTAGGGCCCATTGAGGTCCCATATAAATTTCAACATGATAGAGCCAGCGGTTCGCCCTGCGCATGCGCTCTGTCTGTCTGTCTGTCCTTCTATGCACGGCCAAACGGCTCGACGGATATCGACCAAATTTGGCACGAATATCCAGTAGGCTCCCAAGTTGTGCAACGTCGCATTTTCAATTCCCTGACCATAGCGGAACTATGGTCGACCATGGTCAACTCCTGAATGGCTTGATGGATATCGACCAAATTTGGCACGAATATCCAGTAGGCTCCCAAGTTGTGCAACGTCGCATTTTTAATTCCCTGGCCATAGCGGAACTATGGTCGACCACGGTCAACTTCGTTAATTGAAATGGTAACCCCTATTTTTTATCGCGTATTCGTAATCTACGTGAAATTCTATCTACGATCGACCCTTCGGACTACCCCCGCGGTCGACCATAGCGCATCCATGGGCCCCTCCATGGTCGAATCCCGAATTGCTCAACGGATATCGACCAAATATGGCACGAATATCCAGTAGGCTCCCAAGTTGTGCAACGTCGCATTTTTAATTCCCTGACCATAGCGGAACTATGGTCGACCATGGTCAACTCCTGAATGGCTTGACGGATATCGACCAAATTTGGCACGAATATCCAGTAGGCTCCCAAGTTGTGCAACGTCGCATTTTTAATTCCCTGACCATAGCGGAACTATGGTCGACCATGGTCAACTTCGTTAATTGAAATGGTAACCCCTATTTTTTATCGCGTATTCGTAATCTACGTGAAATTCTATCTACGATCGACCCTTCGGACTACCCCCGCGGTCGACCATAGCGCATCCATGGGCCCCTCCATGGTCGAATCCCGAATTGCTCAACGGATATCGACCAAATATGGCACGAATATCCAGTAGGCTCCCAAGTTGTGCAACGTCGCATTTTTAATTCCCTGACCATAGCGGAACTATGGTCGACCATGGTCAACTCCTGAATGGCTTGACGGATATCGACCAAATTTGGCACGAATATCCAGTAGGCTCCCAAGTTGTGCAACGTCGCATTTTTAATTCCCTGACCATAGCGGAACTATGGTCGACCATGGTCAACTTCGTTAATTGAAATGGTAACCCCTATTTTTTATCGCGTATTCGTAATCTACGTGAAATTCTATCTACGATCGACCCTTCGGACTACCCCCGCGGTCGACCTTAGCGCATCCATGGGCCTCTCCATGGTCGAATCCCGAATTGCTCAACGGATATCGACCAAATTTGGCACCAATATCCGGTAGCCTCCCAAGTTGAACGTAGGCGCATTTTTAATTCCCTGTCCATAGCGGAAATATGGTCGACCATGGTCAACTCCTGAATGGCTTGACGGATTTTGATAAAATTGGGCACAAATACCCGGTAGGGTATGGGATTTTTCCGTCGTTTGTTGGTTCCACGATACTGCGTACAGCGAATCTCGGATAGCGAGCGAAGCGAGCTGTCAGGCTAGTTATGTATAATGGACGTAATGTATAATGGAAGTCATGTTATGTATAATATGTATATTTCATGTAATGTTATGTAATGTTATGTTATGTAATGTAATGTTATGTAATATGTATATTTAACGTTATGTAATGTTATGTAATGTTATGTAATGTAATGTAATGTTATGTTATTTTGCTTCCGAGTCTGTTCTATTTTATAATGGGTCACTCTGATTGTGACGAGGAAGCTCCTGTGCCATCACCTTGGCAGTGTATTTTTTTTTCTTCTCTTAAATGGAAGTAGGTTCCATTCTAAGACGTTTGAGACCAACGGCACTCTCCTGCGGTGAATAGTTATTGGTTTATTATTTTCAATAATGAACCATTGGAATCGAGCATAAAAAAAAAATTCTTACCCCACCTCAAAATTTGATGGTTTACGTTTCAAGGTATGTAGAATCCAAAACTGCAATAAAAATATTTCTGTCTGTCCGCCGTACGCCGTACGCCGTACGGGCCACTTTTCTTAGTTACCATGAAAAAAAATTGATGAAATTCGGGTTATAGGTTCCGTTCGGGGTCTAGTTGGTCCTCGAAGGTCGACGTTACTGTCAGTCATCTCTAAGGGGTTCAAAATAGGGGTTGAAATTTTCAAAACGCCTATACCTTTTTTTTACGTGAATCTTTTTACGGTTTTAAATAGTTCTTGAACTTACGAGTTTTTTAAGACCACCCGGAGCACCGTACGTCCAGCCGTAAATTTGCACCGACAGGCATTTTCGACTCCAGTGTGAATGAAATTGTATACAACAGACGAAATCTCGTCACCAGGGACGCGCCGATTTTATTGGTGGGGTACCTAAGAGGGCGAGTTGGTTGTTCTGTGATATTATTTCATTTGTAAAATGATGTGCGTTTCTTTTTGTTAGGTACTGTTTGCAATCGACAGAATTATTTTAGCAACATTTACCTCGTGATTTAGGTAGGTACCTACCTAGTAACGAGTACGGGGTTAGGTATTAACCTACGGAGGGTGTGCGATCCGGCTGGATTTTGTTGATAGGTACCTACTTTTGCAACTTGAACAACCGATGAAGTATTATTGATGGGTAAATTATTACACCATGGCAAATTATTACACAATGGCAAATTATTACACAATGGCAAATTATTACACAACGGCTCATCTACCCAGAAGGGGCTGGATTTTGTTGGTAGGTACTTTTGCAACTTGAACAACCGTTGAAGTATTATTGATGGGTAAATTATTACATAATGGCAAATTATTACACAACGCCAAATTATTACACAACGGTAAATTATTACACAACGGCTAATCTACCAAGAAGGGGCTGGATTTTGTTGGTAGGTACTTTTGCAACTTGAACAACCGTTGAAGTATTATTGATGGGCAAATTATTACACAACGGTTCATTATTCTATCTCCGTAGAAGTGGAACCTATACAGGTAAATTATTACACAACGGTTTAGGGAGGTACCTAGTAACGAGTACGGGGTTAGGTGCTAACCTACGGAGGTCCGCTATCTACATAATATGTGTGGAATAGTACATATTATATTATATAGACGGGTTATCTATACAGAGAGCTGTGATCTGTAACAGGAGGGTATTCTGTACAAAATAATAAACCGTTGTGCAGGGATTTGCAGCGTTTTTTTCTATGATTTTCAACGACTCCACTTCCCACGTCAAAGTTGTCAAGAGGGTCTTCCCCCTTTGCGAGAGGAGTGCAATGACGTAGGAAGTGCTGGAGTCGTTGAAAAATCACAGAAAAAGAACTGCACATCGTAGGAGAGTGCGGTTGGTCTCAAAACTCTTAGAATGGAACCTACTTTCATTTAAAAATTATATAAACAGCTTTCGTCACCCATGCGCATAACCCATTGCCCATGAAAAATATCAATTTAATAGACATCCAATGTTTTTGATCTCACTATAGACTTAACTTTGCTATTTATTGAATATATTAACAGTGCAGAATTGAACACCCAGCAAAATATAGAGAAATTTCATTATCTCGACGTACGTACTTAATTAAATTTAACATAGCTCGTAAATTCTAAAACTTTTCTTCCTGGTATCCGGAAGCCGCTAATCGCTATTATAAACAGGTTAAAGGAACTGAATAATTCTGGACAGATTCTTTAGTAGGTAGGAAAAAAAATCTATTAGCTCATCCCGGGAGAGTAGACTTGCCCTTACCCGATCACAAACGTCAACAATTCATCCCATAACATCGATAATCAACGGACGTCTATTGTGAATCAATCAGTAGGTAATTACAATCTTGCATAATCAATGATAACTTAGATGTGAAAATGGGCAATTGAAAATCCATACCCAAACGGTGAAATAAGTTCAAGAGCCGTAGGCGTAAAGTAGATAAGGAAAAACAGGGCTTTGAATAAGAACAAATTTGTAAGTTAATGAAATTGGGCGGAAAAATATCTTTTGGCATTAGGTAAGGAAATGAGGGGAGGAAACACCCTTAATTTCAATTTTTCATGTTCCGATCGAGTGGGGTATCATTTCGTTCGGATTTTCAATGCTGAATCGAATGAAACCACTTCTATGCTCTATGGATTAACAGTTTCAAGAAAAAACCAATTCAAGTACAAAAATCGTGCGTAAAACGCCATAATAGGGGGGGGGGGGATGCCCAAAATTTTATTTTTGCTGGTTGTGATCGAGTTTGGTATAATTTCCAAAGGTTTTTGCATACCGAATTGAAATAAACCATCTCCAAGTCGTTAGTACTGACCCTTCTAAGGTTAACTGTTACTGAAATGCTGACATACTTGTCCGGAAAGCTTGACATAAATATTACTGTTTTCCACGTTCTCTGGCAAACGCCTGATTTTCTCAGGTTCAGAGGTTTCACACACGGTTTTTGGATTTAAACTGTTTGGCACCATTGCTCTACAGCTCTACACTTTTGAATATCTACACCCTCACGGAAGTTGGAAAGCAAAAACCGAACTGCACTCTGCACGGGTTTAGCTATTCAATCAATAACCAATCATTTCTAACTGCCCTGAAGTTGTATGCATATTCACAATCCGATTTAAACTGAGTAAGTTTCAAAATTTCATGAAATTTTTTGATCAAATTTCAAAATTTCAAAACAAGACTCTCCTAGCATTCCCTCTGTTTATTAGATCCCCATTTAAAGAATTTCAAAATTACCAGATTACGAGGCGTAGCAAAAGGGCAAATTTCGATTGTGAATATGCATACAACTTCAATGCGGTCAATTCTACATATTAATTGCGGGGTCAAAAACCATAAACGCCGGACTCAGGACAGTATAAATCCGAATCGATATTTTTTACTTCGATCTCTGATACCCGGATGGGTTAAAGGAAGAAGAGTCGAATTGATGGTGATACTGGTCTCTGGTTAAATTTTTAGGTCTCACTCTTTACAATTCTTAGTAGAGCGAGACCTTGCAAAAATTCGCCCGAACACTTTCGTCCAAGCCGCGCTTTCGCCAGGGTTAAAAACCCACTGTTCTGCAAATAAAAACGGCCATCTGGTTCTGACCACCTCTCAAAATGAAAATCCGAGAACTCGACAATGTCCGTTTCGTTTGTCACTATTCGCGTCGCAGACTTGCGGCGAAATTGGAAACCTCTCCGAGATCGGAGAGCCGACGTGCGTTACTATGGAAACGGCCCGAATAAACGCCAATTTATTCTGTTGGCGCTTACGGTAAACGTTCAGTCGCGAGCTAAACCGGTCAAACATACTGAAACATATTGAAATATGTTTCAGTTCGCTTTGAAACGTATTTCAAAAACAGGATACCCAATTTGTTGTTCCTATTTTTATCGTATTTATTGTTCCTGTATTCACTGTTCTACCAGTGAACATGTTCCGCTTATTAATCAAAATGTGCGTTTCCAATCTCAATTCAGGTCCAATAATCGAAATTAATTTATCTTTATTGTCATGACCCAACACACACACCAACACATTTGTATATTTCAACGCTTTCATATAATTTCAAATACAAGTTACAAAATGTGAGGACTATACCCGTTTGACCTGAGTCAATTGGGAGCCAATTACCTTCCAATTTATTTTTTCCAATCAACTGATGATACAGTCATATCTCATCAATCAATTTAATTCATCAGTTTAATTCACCTTCATTTATCAGTTTGTCACATTCACACTCAGGAGTTCAATTTCGGGCATCCAATTGTGAGGATGTGAAGTTCCATTGGCAAATGAAGTTTGAAAACTTGGTCTTACATTGGACAGGAGGCTGTCATGGAAGTCCCACGTCAGTTGGACTGCTAAAGACGTGAAGCGGCGCTTCTTTACATGTCGCTAAATCAACCCAGTGTGGAGCTACGGCTGCGAGATTTGGGGTTCGGCTTGCAAGTCCACTGTCAAAATGCTGCAAATTATTACACAACGGTTTATTATTTAGGTCACTGTTTTCTGTGGTCAATACCCTCGAGCTCCCCCCAGGAAAGCCCTAAATGGAGTACTGGACCCGGCCCCGGAATTAAAGTTTACTACAAATGCGCGGGATTCAATAATTCACTAATGAATTATTTGTACTTATTTATGAAGCATAAGGTAAATAATAAACCGTTGTGTAATAATTTGCCTGTATAGATGCCCTTTCTGCGTGGATAGTATAATAAACCGTTGTGTAATAATTTACCCAGTAATACTTCAACGTTTGTTCAAGTTGCAAAAGTACCTATCAACGAAATCCAAATGATCCATCATTTTTCAAACTAAATAATATCACAGAACAAACAAATCTACCTCATACAGCCATCTGTGATCATAATCACGTGCTCCCTAGCAATGATATTTGGGCCGGATTTATACTGTTTCATTTACAATCATGTTGACCAAGCTTTTGGGTGCATTCGAACGGCTGGTCGTACAATGCTCCGGGTGGTCTAAAAAAATGCTGTAGTTCAAGATCAATTTAAAAACGTTAAAAAAACCATACCCTTCTATTGAAAGTTTTCGAGCTACGGCTTTCTGAAAATGCCAACCCTTATTTTTCACCCCTTAGAGATGACTGCCATTAACGCCGAGCTTCGCGGACCAACTAGACCCCTAAAGGGGCCTACAAACCAAATTTCATTCATTTTGGTTCATGGTACCTTATGAAAAGTGCGAAGGACGGCATACAGCGTACGGCGGACGGACAGAATTTCATTTGCATTTTCAGATTCTCGTACATAGGTACCTTGAAACGAAAACCATGAAATTTTGAGGGGTTGTTAACATTTTAACATGGAACATGTTTTTATGGGAGTAAACCAGGCTCGAAAACATCCACGTCCAGTCCAGTCCAGGGGAACTCTCCCCTCCCCGTCGCCCACACAGTTCTCCCTCTACCCCACTCCTGCCACCCAACTCACCTCCCCCCTACCACACGTGGTGCTTTCTCCGAGGGGAGCATGGCCAGACCCCACTCCGCCGACAACTGCCGAGGGGGTTCTACCTACCCTAAAAACGCCAAAAGCAGCTGAGGGCGTGTATTACATGACATTGCGTTAGGTCGCTGGTCCGAGGCTTGGAAATCCTAAGACGTTTTTCTGCTTCCTCACTATCGAAGGCTGGGAAGCCTTGGATTCGTGATTGAATACAAATTTTCAAATGAAAATGTCCAAATAGGTACCATTTTCCGTTTCAGACATCGAGGAACATAAATATTTGGTTCCGTGCCTTTCTGTCTGTGGTCAATTCCTTGCAACAAGTGGGCTGAAATTTCGAGGGTAGGTGCGGGTCGAGTCACAGATGGTCCCATACCAAAATCATTGATAAAGTACCGTAACTTTCGTCTGCACATGCGCAAACGTGAAATAATTGGAACACCCATAACTACCCTAAATATCGTTGAAATCAATTCAAACTTGGAGTGTCGGTCAGGAATAATACTTTGGTAGTTCCAAATCAATTTCATTGGAATGGTAATGTAACTTTGATCTACGCATGCGCGAACATGAAATTTTAACCATTTCCTTGTAACGTTTCTAACTACGCGATAAATAGTCGTAGAGAGATGAAATTCTGAGGGTATACGCGGGTTGGATCGCAGATGGTCCCGTTTCAAAATCATGAATTTAGTCTGCGCATGCGCAAACGTGAAATACTTGGAGTGCCCATAACTACCTTAATTATCGAATTATTGAAATGAGTTCTCATCTGGATGGTCGATTTGAGTTCTCATTGATGGTTCCGTATGAACTTCATTGGAATCTTACTGTAATTTTCTTACCGTTTCCTTATAACGCTTCTAACTACGCGAAAAATAGTCGTAGAGAGATGAAATTTTGAGGGTACACGCGGGTTGGATCGCAGATGGTCCCGCATCATAACAAACCTACCCAACTAGTCTATTCGTTCATGTGATTCAAGTGAGGAAGCTATAGTGCCTAAAGCAGACGTGCCAATGGAAATGGTCCACAACGGTTCATTTACCAAGAAGGGGCTGGATTTTGTTGATCGGTACTTTTGCAACTTGAACTACCGTTGAAGTATTATTGATGGGCAAGTTATTACACCGGTTCATTATAATTGACCACAGGAAACAGTGATCTACGCAGAAGGGACATCTATTTGACTCCACATCAACAATTTTCCTTCAGAACTCCATTATTTGCGTTTCCTTTGCCATTTTAGTTACTGCTTGTCATCGACAGAATTATTTTAGCAACATTAAACTCGTGATTTAGGTAAGTACCTAGTAACGAGTACGAGGTTAGGTACTAACCTACGGAGGGCCTGCGATCTAAATAATATGTACAGAATAGCACATATTATATTATATAGACGGGTTATCTATACAGAGAGCTGTGTTCTGTAACAGAAGGGTATTCTGTACAAAATAATAAACCGTTGTGCAGAGATTTGCAGCGTTTTAAGTTTAATGGGCTGAAATTCTAACAAATGGCTAGGTTCCCCCCTTCATCCACTCCTAATTGTATTGGCTGGGCTAATTCCAGAGGCACCCTGGTGTCGTGAGTACTCTGGTTGGGGGTGGGCTCCCAATTAGTCGCCTCGTACGACACACACGGATTGCGTTAGGGGTATTCTTTTGAGGCCCACCGCTACAGGGCTTATTTATATTATTATTATTTACCTATTTATTTTTATTTTTGTATTTTTATGTTTTATATTTGTTTATGTCTTTTTATTTTTATGTCTAAGGCATTTTTTAAGGGTTAGGTATTGAGAAACATGCCGTGGTTTAATGATAGGTAAATACGTACTTATTGATCAAATAGAAACAAGTAAGACAAGAGTCAATACATACCTTACTTAGTGGGTATTTGAATTTGACTGGGTTGGTACCTATATACCCGTATACATGAAAATTGAATGATTCTTCAGTTTCAGTTGTCAGAAAACTGAGTATTTTAGTTCTTGAATATCAATTTGATCTGATGCAGTACATCAGACATCATAGAGGGGCAACATTATCCAGCCTGAAGTTGGTACGCAAGAGCCGTTTTTCGTCGCATTTCGTCGAATCAGCTTACCTTTTTGTTTAATATCGCACTCAACAAACTGAGTAAAACTGATTGTTTTCGCGGTTTCTGACAAACACTGGACCTTAAAACTGTAGATAGGAAAGATCACGGACAACATCGCGAAATATTATTTAGGTAGTGAAAACTCAAACACGGAAATATGTGCTATATTTATATTTATGCTTTTGCGCTATGTTGCTAAAATAAATCTGTAGATGACAAACAGTACCTAAAATGGCAAAAAGAAACGCAAATAATGAAGTTCTAAAGGGAGATTGTTGATGTGGAGTGAAAAAAGTTGCAAAAGTACCTATCAACAAACTCCAAAACACTCATCATTTTTCAAATGAAATAATATCACGGAACAACCAACTCGACTTCATACAGCCATCCGTAATTATAATCAGGTGATACCTAGCAATGATTTTATCTCGGGCCAATTCCCGATTGTTAGCGCGTCGCTAGTGATGACACGAGTTAAGTGTTGCTAAAATAATTCTGTCGATGAGAAACATAACTAAAATGGCAAAAAGAAACGCAAATAATGAAGTTCTAAAGGGAGATTGTTGATGTGGAGTGAAAAAAGTTGCAAAAGTACCTATCAACAAACTCCAAAACACTCATCATTTTTCAAATGAAATAATATCACGGAACAACCAACTCGACTTCATACAGCCATCCGTAATTATAATCAGGTGATCCCTAGCAATGATTTTATCTCGGGCCAATTCCCGATTGTTAGCGCGTCGCTAGTGATGACACGAGTTAAGTGTTGCTAAAATAATTCTGTCGATGAGAAACATAACTAAAATGGCAAAAAGAAACGCAAATAATGAAGTTCTGAAGGAAAATTGTTGATGTGGAGTCAAATAGATGCCCCTTCTGCGTAGATAACTGTTTTCTGTGGTGAATACCTACCCTCGTGGTCAAGTATAATGCACTTGCCCATCAATAATACTTCAACGGTTGTTCAAGTTGCAAAAGTACCGATCAACAAAATCCAGCCCCATCTAGGCAGATGAATCGTTGTGTAATAATTTACCGTTGTGCAATAATTTACTGTTGTGTAATAATTTTCCGTTGTGTAATAATTTTCCGTTGTGTAATAATTTACCATTGTGTAATAATTTACCCATCAGTAATACTTCAACGTTTGTTCAAGTTTCACAAGTACCTACCAACAAAATCCAATAGTCCACCACTTATCAAATAAATTAAATAATATCGCAGATCAACCAACTCGACTTCATACAGCCATCCTTGATTATAATGAGGTGCTCCCTAGTGATGACATCCCGGCTGGATTTATGCCGTTTGATTCACGATCGTGTTGACGAAGCCTCTTTGTGCACACGAACGGCTGGACGTACAATGCTCCGGGAGGTCTCAAAAAATTGTTTAGCTCAAGATAAATTTAATAACGTAAAAAAACCCATACCCTTCTATCGAAAGTTTTCGAGCTACGGCGTTCTGAAAATTTCAACCCCTATTTTGAACCCCTTAGAGATGACTGACCGTAACGTCGAGCTTCGAGGACCAACTAGACCCCGAACGGAACCTATAACCCGAATTTCATCAATCTTGTTTCATGGTAACTAAGAAAAGTGGCCAGTACGGCGTACGGCGGTCAGATAGAAATATTTTTATTGCATTTTAGGATTCTACATAGGTACCTTGAAACGTAAACCATCAAATTTTGAGGGAGGGTTAGAATTTTTTTTTTTTTCATGCTCGATTCCAATGGTTCATCATTGAATATAATAAACCAAAAACTATCATCATACTGTTTAGGTTAATAGCATATATATATTTATCTGGCCGTCGATAATGTATAGCTGTACCTACGTGTTTAGCCGTAAACGGGAATTGATGGGTATTTACCGGGTCTCATGTACAAATTAATGTTAACTAGGATTGGTTGGATAACTCCCTAAACGGCTGTTTGAATGACACCGAAAAACCCCTTAGTTTAGAAGATGGAGTGTAATTAGAATCAGCTCGAAATTGCCTAGTAGATTCCTCCATTGCGTGTCAAGAAGTACGTTTTATAAAGCGAATTCCGACGACCTGTTGGGTATACCTTCAAATATGCCATGTCGTGAGACCCAAAATTTTTTTGTGCGGAGCCAACTCCGACGCCGCGTTGTGATTCTGCAGACTTTATGGCGCCACAGTGGCACTGACACTATAAATTACACCTATTTATATTCAAATGATAAGTGAAACAAGTAATTTCGGCAACCGCCACTTGGCGCATCTCCAGCCGCAGATTAGAACGAATTATCGTTGCTTGTTTTGTTTGACGACGGTTTAGCGGAGAAACCATAACACGACGGATGAAAAACACAAGCGAACCGACCCTCGCCGTCGCATTAGGGCCCGTGCATCCGGCCTTGGCGCGACAAAACAAGCTGTACTTCCTTTGTAATAGAGGCGGCTTATTGTTCTGTTTGAATGCATAACGCTTAGCCAGCGGGGTTTACGGCGTACTTGATCCAGTTGCCGAGGTTTTATTGTCTTCGCCACTCCGGTCTCGGCTTCTACTCGTCAACAGCTTGTTGGCATTCAGTTAAATGAAACCTCCGACTTGAGCTTCTCAAGTATTTGCCGATAAATCGTCGCCAGTTCTCGTGACTTCCCAGCTCTTTGGGTGACTAGCAATTGATTTCTGTGCTGATGGCGTTATGAAACTCGGTGAACAGGTGGACAAACCCACTTTGCATTGGCTCGTTATATTCCGTACTGGCAAAGTTACACCTAAAAAGGGGTTTGCTTCCTTTTTACCGAATAGGGAAGTCTTCGTATTCATGCAAGGCTACGTCTACCCGATATCTACACACAACACCTGCCGACCTGTGGCATGTGCACACGTTACGGTACTATTCTATACATACATATTATGCAGATCGCAGATCCTCCGTAAGTTAGTACCTACCTAACCCCGTACTCGTTACTAGAATTACGAGTTAAATGTTGCTAAAATAATTCTGTCGACGGCAAACAGTAATTAAACGGCAAAAGAAACGCAAATAATGAAGTTCTGAAGGAATATTGTTGATGTGGAGTCAAATAGATGTCCCTTCTGCGTAGATCACTGTTTTCTGTGGTCAATACCTACCCTCGTGGTCAAGTGTAATGAACCGTTGTGTAATAACTTGCCCATCAATAATACTTCAACGGTTGGTCAAGTTGCAAAAGTACCGATCAACAAAATCCAGCCCCTTCTTGGTAGATGAACCATTGTATAATAATTTACCGTTGTGTAATAATTTACCATTGTGTAATAATGTACCCATCAATAATACTTCAACGTTTGTTCAAGTTTCACAAGTACCTACCAACAAAATCCAATAGTCCATCACTTATCAAATGAAATAATATCGCAGAACAACCAACTCGACTTCATACAGCCATCCTTGATTATAATCAGGTGCTCCCTAGTGACGATATCCGGGGCGGATTTATACCGTTTGATTCACGATCGTGTTGACGAAGCTTTTTGGTGCACACGAACGGCTGGACGTACTATGCTCGGGGTGGTCTCAAAAAATTTTTTACCTCAAGACAAATTTAATAACGTAAAAAAAAACGCTGCAAAGTCCATGTCACATGGGTTTGTTATTCTATTGGACATACCTACAGAAATGTTGGCTGTTCATTTATTGTGTCTTACATGCGTAATAATTGAAATAGCTATTTTGGCCCCTATAGCACAAATCAGGTTCGCCTTTTTTTTTAAAACTATTTTCGATCACTGGTAGTACCATTTAATCGTCTTGATCCACGTGATGACGCTTTTTCCGATGTTATAATACAAATTTATGGTGATTTCAGACGATTTACCTGGTTTTTCACTCATGAAAAATCAATTTTGGGAGCTGAACATTTGGTAGAACTCAATTTTCCACTCTTTGGTCGAAATCGACTTCATATTCGGTCTTCTCGTCCCCAAAAACATGGAATAAGATATCTCAAAAGCTCATGTTACTAACATGTTACTAAAACATAAAAAGTACCTATTTTTATGCACATTTTTACTCGCAACACCCCTGGGTATATTCCAATCTGGCTGCAAAGTTTCGGGACACAACTAGGGCCCAAATGGAGCACGTGTGTGAAAGAACGAATTTTTTAGACTTTTTTTAGACTTTTTAGAATGAAGCCGGTACACGTGATACGGCGTACGGCGGACAGACATTGCATTTTTGGAATCTACGCACCTTGAAACAAAAGAAAAAATTTTGTGGGGGTGTTATAAACATTTTTTGCTGAGCGAATACATAGGTGTATTATTCACAGAATAATAAACCAAGAACCACACCCTTCTATCGAAAGTTTTCGAGCTACGGCGTTCTGAAAATTTCAACCCCTATTTTGAACCCCTTAGAGATGACTGACAGTAACGTCGAGCTTCGAGGACCAACTAGACCCCGAACGGAACCTATAACCCGAATTTCATCAATTTTGTTTCATGGTAACTAAGAAAAGTTGCCCGTACGGCGTACGGCAATTTTTCTTTCATGCTCGATTCCAAAGGTTCATTATTGACATAACCCAACATATTAACCAACAGGCATCATGATGGGGATCATCATGATTCACATGATGTTCTTCAGGGCCCAACCCGCACTCACCCACCATAGTTCAGTTCATTTCGACCGTCTTTCGTATAGTTATAGGTCATGCGCGTTGAACGGAGTAGCTGCAGATAGCTGCAGAGAGCGCTGATGTTGAACTGCGCTGCAATACAGATGTAGAAACCGTCCACCACTTTACCAGGTATATAAAGATTGCCAGATAATTTCACTCCTAGCAGAAATATACTGTTCGCAATAAGCATTTAAATTTCGTAAGACAGAGCAAGGGCAAATCGCAAGGAAAATGGATAGTTCCTGCGATTTTTTATGACATACCTACCTAAATTTCGAATTATTAGATGTGTTCAGATTCTTATGGGCACATCAACTGATGAACTACGTAATGAATTGTTGAAAACACTGAAAATTATTAGAAGAGCTTTTGGTTTATTGTTGGTTTATTATTTTCAATAATGAACCATTTGAATCGAGCATGAAAAAAAAAAAAAAAAAAAATTGTAACCCCCCCCTCAAAATTTGATGGTTTACGTTTCAAGGTATGTAGAATCCGAAAATGTAATAAAAATATTTCTGTCTATCCGCCGTACGCCGTACGCCGTACGAGCCACTTTGCTTAGTTACCATGAAACAAAATTGATGAAATTCGGGTTATAGGTTCCGTTCGGGGTCTAGTTGGTCCTCGAAGGTCGACGTTACTGTCAGTCATCTCTAAGGGGTTCAACATCGGGGTTGATATTTTCAGAACGCCTATACCTTTTTTTTACGTGAATATTTTTACG
This sequence comes from Leptopterna dolabrata, assembly GCA_954871275.1. Classification (NCBI taxonomy): domain Eukaryota; kingdom Metazoa; phylum Arthropoda; class Insecta; order Hemiptera; family Miridae; genus Leptopterna; species Leptopterna dolabrata. Next base: position 16,105,266 of record OX940974.1, read on the forward strand.
GTTTTAAATAGTTCTTGAACTTGCGAGTTTTTTAAGACCACACGGAGCCTTGTACGTCCAGCCGTTCGTTCACAGTAAGACCCAGAAGTTTGCACCGACAGGCATTTTCGACAGCAGGGCGAATGAAATTGTAGACAATTAGCCCAAATCTCGTCACCAGGGACGCGCTAACAATCGGGAATTGGCCTGAGATAAAATCATTGCTAGGGATCACCTTATTATAATCACGGAGTATGAAGTCGAGTTGGTTGTTCAGTGATATTATTTCATTTGAAAAATGATGATGGCTCTTTTGGAGTTTGTTGATAGGTTGTGAAACTTGAACAAACGTTGAAGTATTATTGATGGGTAAATTATTACACAACGGTAAGTTATTATACAACGGTTCATTATACCATCTACGTAGAAGAGACCGGAGTTTGCTGGTAGGTACGTTTGCAAGTTTTTTATTCACTCCACAACAATTTCCCTTCACAACTTCATTATTATTTGCGTTTCTTTTTGCCATTTCAGATACTGTTTGTCATAGATACAATTATTTTAGCAACATTTAACTCGTGATTTAGATAGGTACCTAGTATTTTTTAACGGTTTTAAATACTTCTCGAACTTGGGAATTTTTAAGACCACCCGGAGCATTGAACGTCTGGCCGTTCGTTCACAGCAATGCCCAGAAGTTTGCACCCATAGGCATTTTCAACAGCAGGGTGAATGAAATTGTATACATTCAGCCAAAATATCATCACTGATGACGCGCTAACAATCGGGAATAGGCCCGAGATCATCATTGCTAGGGATCACATGATTATAATCAGGGGCGGATCCAGAATTTTTTTCCGGAGGGGGTCACAGGGTAGAACAATATAAAAAATAACAAAATAACCAAACGAACAATACAAACATTATTTTCAACCTTATGCCTAAACTCGTCCAATTTGTCTACTTACAAAATTAATTGTATTTATTTATAAAATTCATTGTTTATGTAAAAAATATTTTTCAATACCTATCTATTAATTATTTAACTGATAAATGTATTTATTTTCAATTTTCTTCTAAAAAAGTGTCCTAATGTGTTTTCAAACAAATTGGCGCATTTTATGGCAACGTAGCTAACTTCAGAGTTTGCAAATCAAAACATTGAAACCACAACAATCTATTGTTGATCTCAGAGAATTCAGTATCGTTTTTACTGAATTTGGCAGGAAAGAAAACGAGAACAAAACAAAAACAAGATAATAATTAACAAAAATAAGAAGAAATAAACAAGGTGTAATTTGACGGATACACCAAGGCCATTGACATAATTGTATATAAAGTAACATTGGTAGGACCAAGTGTACGATTATATTCGACTAATTTTGACATTTTTGATCAAATCTTTTTAGATTTTTTATAGTTCTTTTTTGTTTTCAGTTTTTTTAACACTGTCTACCGTTTGTGTAATTAGAAATTACAGTAATTAGTGGCGAGGACATTGGAATTTCAATTTGACGGATGTTTTATGGTAAATATTTACACAGTTGTATATGAAGCAAAATTGAGAAGACCATGTGGCCAAGTTCCCAGTTGGAACTTGTACAAATGTAAACAAATCACAAGTGTTGCTACAAACGAAATACAGAAAAAAATCAGTATTCTATAAAAAGTTTATTCGTAATTATTGTTATATTTTGTTTCCAATGTTTTAAGTTAACAATATGGTAAGTTGACTTTGTTCGTTTGGTTTGTTTCTGGTTTTTGATTTCACAAAAACTGGGTTCGTATTCGTTTTTTTTTTCGGGTTTGTGAACAATTCGTTCAGCTCTGCTTTTTGAAATGCAGGCTGATTCTGGGGGGGGGGGGGGAGGGGTCATGACCCCTGTGCCCCCCCCCCCCCCCCCGGATCCGCGCCTGATTATAATCACTGAGTATGAAGTCGAGTTGGTTGTTCTGTGATATTATTTCATTTGAATAATGATGGCTCTTTTGGAGTTTGTTGATAGGTAGTGAAACTTGACCAAATGTTGAAGTATTATTGATGGGTAAATTATTAGGCAGTGGTAAATTATTACACAACGGTAAATTATTACACAACGGTTCATTATACCATCTACGTAGAAGGGGCTGGAGTTTGTTGGTTGATACTTTTGCAACTTTTTTCACTCCACATCAACAATTTCCCTTCAGAACTTCATTTTGGTTTATTATTTTCAATAATGAACCATTGGAATCGAGCATGAAAAAAAAAATTCTTACCCCCCCTCAAAATTTGATGGTTTACGTTTCAAGGTATGTAGAATCCAAAACTGCAATAAAAATATTTCTGTCTGTCCGCCGTACGCCGTACGGGCCACTTTTCTTAGTTACCATGAAAGAAAATTGATGAAATTCGGGTTATAGGTTCCGTTCGCTGTCTAGTTGGTCCTCGAAGCTCGACGTTACTGTGAGTCATCTCTAAGGGGTTCAAAGTAGGGGTTGAAATTTTCAAAACGCCTATACCATTTTTTTACGTGAATATTTTTACGGTTTTAAGTAGTTCTTGAACTTGCGAGTTTTTTAAGACCATCCGGAGCGTCGTACGTCCAGCCGTTCGTTCACAGTAAGGCCCCGAAGTTTGCACCGACAGGCATTTTCGACTCCAGTGTGAATGAAATTGTATACAATTCAAACCAAATCTCGTAACCAGAGACGCGCCCACAATAGGAAATTTGGCGGAGATGAAATCATTGCTAGGGATCACCTGATTATACTGGCGGAGTATGAAGTCGAGTTGGTTGTTCTGTGATATTATTTCATTTGAAAAATGATGGCTCTTTTGGAGTTTGTGGGTAGGTAGTGAAACTTGAACAAACGTTGAAGTATATTATTGATGGGTAAATTATTACTACGGTAAATCATTACTCAACAATAAATTATTACACAACGGTTCATTATACCATCTACGTAGAAGGGGCTGGAGTTTGTTGGTAGGTATTTTTTCTTTTTGCCATTTTAGTTACTGTTTGTCATCGACAGAATTATTTTAGCAACATTTAACTCGTGATTTAGGTAGGTATTTGCTTTCATAATAGCGTCGCGACAAATTATAACATAGACAGATAAACACTATCTTCTTATTTACCAAAGAGGCGACACACTTTTCGTTTCTTTCGTGATAGCAACGCGCCACACTATAAAACATCACTAACGACAACGACATAAAAATATAAACACTATCTTCTGAGTTACCGATGACACGTCACACTTCGTTTCTTTCGTGATAATTTTTTAATTCCCGGTTCCATGAGTTTGTTAGTCGCCCGTTCATATGTTATTTGAACATAGTTACTAAGAAGTATCTTCCGTTTATCCGTACCGCGTCACACTTTTCGTGTCATCACGCAAATTTCAGAATGACCCCAAAAACATATCCATGTTAAAATGTGTCACTGAACTTACTTAAATTAAATGAATTACCAATCACAAAGGTTAAAATAGGGGGACAACGTGTAGAATTCATCATTGAATACTGAATATACTGAAAACTTAACTGTAACTGAACACCTGTACTGAATACTGTAATTGAACTGTGCAACACTACAATTGGCTCACCTGATGTTAAGCAAACGAATTGTTCCCTTCGAGCCTACCAGAATAAGAAGTTAAAGTCTTGGAGGAAATTTACAGCAAGTTTTATTTTTCAAAGGTCGGGTTGCAAGTGAAAAGTTGATTGTTGCCATGGTAGGAGTCTCTTCAGCTAGCTACGAAACAGCAAAGAAATCGAGCAGAATCACCCTAAAGTTTCTGGGGGAATTGGCGAATCATATAAGCCCGATGAACTGTTTTGTTCTCCTGGTTGTTCTTGAAATTAAGGAAAAGATAGGTACTTATTATGATGAAAATTACAAAATAAGGAGTATTTATTAGTATTAGAATTTATTAGTATAAATAATACCGTCGTCTAAATACTACAACTTGACAACTATGAATCAGCAGTTTCGCAAAAAAAGCGTTTGAAGCTTTTTTCAAAATGTTTAATTCGCACTAAAGTTATTGGTTAACATTCGGGAGCAACCCTATTGTGGTTTTTAATTCCCCTACATTCTAAATGTTCTAATAGGGGCTGTTTTATGGAAATGGTGTTCGGTGGGGTCGAAATTGGGGTTTAACCTAAACAATTTCAAGTTATCTAGCTGTTGCTTTCAACTTCGGTAAGGCTTAGCGGTTGCTAGGTGAATTACCGTCGCACTGAAATTGGATAATTCAGTTGTAAAGTTGTAGCATTTGTAGATTCTACAAACGTTCACGACAAATTTGTTCTACAAAACTGTACTACAATATTAGACAGGTTGCAAAATCACGTTGTAGCATGAACAGTTGAGGCGGTATTCAAGTTATCCACTTTGAACATGTCCAAATAAAACCATAACGGTTACAGATTGAATTGTCAAATTGTAGCACAGTACAAACTATGTGTGTTATGGCAGTTATTTTATGATCAAGGAAAACAGGGATCCTGAAAAAATGCAGGTAAAATGACCTCTGGTGGGAACCGAACCCACGACTTCTAGTTATCCACATCAGTGCCATAAACATGTTAGCCACTGAGGGCGTGGCTGAGAGGCTGTGTGAGGCACTGAATGCGTTGAACACCTCATTTCTTCATAGATTCCTTTGTCGGACCCGGGTGGCGACTTGTATCCAAGAAAATTATTTATATAGGTACTTAGTTTTGCTTCAGATTTCCGGCACTGGGTGAGAGGTTTGCGTGGACCTAAGTGACCAGCTGTTCTAAAAGCTTCAAATGCGTGTGGGAAAACCTTATGGGTGATCCACGAGATTTCTATTGCGATCTTGTTGTATAGCGATGGGGATCGGAGTGAGATTGAACTCTGGGAAATCATCACAGAGAAACTCAACATTTCCAACGCGATGCTCGAGGGTGTTGAAAGGGCCCTTTATTTGCTCCACCCTTAGGAGGCCTAGCAGTTGGCTAATCGATTATTTTGGGAACCACGGGTACCGAAATCGGCTAATCTTTCCGATAGTATCGCGTCGGTTAGAAAGATGAACGTGGCAACCATTTGATAGCCGTGTAATTGTTCGTCTTGAGTCCATTCCAGCAGCAGGTGCTCTGGAAACCAGCCCCGTTTTATATAATTATGTGAGGAGCCTACCGACCCGAGTTTCTGTCTTCGTCCTACCTCGTCTTCCCTCTTCATCGTTTCATCTCTTTTAGCTCCTTTTAAAGAGAACAACCACCCATCACCCCTTAACCTCGTCTTATTCAACCACGATCTACTGCTCTTCATTTCACAGCCAACTTCGATGTGGCGTAATGGCGCAATAGGAATACTGTTTCTTACATGAGGAAATCAGAGCGAAGTGCAGTTGAAAGTGGATTTGCCGACCCTTTTGTTTCTTGCACTGTCGGCACACATGACTGTGAGCGTACTGTAAGGAATTTCATCATGAAATCCCCACCTAGTCAATCTACCCTTCAAATGACTATGATATCGAACATTTACCTCAGTTTTTACCCATTAGAAATCAAAATTAAAATGTATTACCCTCCAAACGTTTTTGTTATGCACTGAACAAAATCTTTCCCTCTTTCCTTTATTTTTCAATTTTACGGATCCCCCCCCCCCCCCATATTTTAGCCAATTTTCGAGAAACAACGCTCCTATTCCATTTTCGGAATACGTACCTTGAAACAAAAACCATCAAATTTTGAGGAGGGTTAAAATTTGTTTTTAAGGCTCGATTCCAACGTTTCATTATTGACAATTATGAACCAAAACGTTTGTGTACATCAATTTTATGTCTCTTTGGGCTCGATTCATGGACGACATTTCAGAGAGAGGGACCGCGGGTGGGGGCAATCATAGTTTGCGATATCCAGGCCGGAGTTTTCATCAGATTCCAATAAGCCTTTTGGTTTATTATTTGCAATAATGAACCATTGGAATCGAGCAAGAAAAAAATTCTTACCCCCCCTCAAAATTTGATGGTTTACGTTTCAAGTTATGTAGAATCCGATATTGCAATAAAAAGATTTCTGTCTGTCCGCCGTACGCCGTACGCCGTACTGACCACTTTTCTTAGTTACAATGAAAAAAAAAAAAAAAAAAAAAAAAAAAAATGAAATTCGGGTTTTTCCAATCGAATCGGTTTTGATCAAGCTAGGCAAAGAGCTTGGGGTAACTTTAATGAATAACTGCAATATGAATTATCTCCCCAGCCTCTGGCCAGCATTTTACCATTGGCACTATAAAACTTACGGATTATAAAACCGGTATGAAACTTGTGAGAAGGGTCGGCGCAGTTTAGTGTAAGGCAATGAACAAAAACCCACAGGTACTCAAACTATTTATGACTAGTTATCATTTTACGAAATAGGTTAATGCAAATTCCGATCCATGAGGATAACTTCAGGAGGTTTTTGGTTGAAATCAGTATAATTCAAATTATCACTATCTTTTGCAACAGAGTCTGCAGTCTCGAGGATTCAAATTGATCACGAATCAATTCCGAAGCTTCACTGGAATTTTGTACATTCAAATCTGTCTGGAGGATCGGCGTAAATAGTAATATTGTAATGATTGGTGGCGTAGGTGGCATTAGGCAGTTATTAGCTGATCTCAAATAGTGCACACAAAGTGTCTGGTGTTCCGCAACGAGTAAAAAGAAAAACGCTGCGAAGTCCTTGTCACATGGGTTTATTATTCTACTAGCTGTTGTGCCCGTCGCTGACGGGTAGAACTCGGGGTGAATCCCCCTATGTCCTTCCCCAGTCATAGAAACATTTAAATACGCGAGATGGGTTCGATCCATTGAGCCCTATTCGAGAATTTAATTTTTTTATGTTTCGGCATCCCTATAAACCCCCACCCCTATCCATCGGATCCGGAAGTAAACCCCCCTATGTCCTTTCCCGGTCATAGAAACATTTAAATACGCGAGATGGGTTCGATCCATTTAGCCGTTTTCGAGAATTTAATTTTTTTATGTTTCGGTTTACCTATAAACCCCACCCCTATCCATCGGATCCGGAAGTAAACCCCCCTATGTCCTTCCCTGGTCATAGAAACATTCAAATACGCGAGATGGGTTCGATCCATTGAGCCGTTTTCGAGAATTTAATTTTTTTATGTTTCGGCTTCCCTATAAACCCCCACCCCTATCCATCGGATCCGGAAGTAAACCCCCCTATGTCCTTTCCTGGTCATAGAAACATCTAAATACGCGAGATGGGTTCGATCCATTTAGCCGTTTTCGAGAATTTAATTTTTTTATGTTTCGGCTTACCTATAAACCCCCACCCCTATCCATCGGATCCGGAAGTAAACCCCCCTATGTCCTTTCCTGGTCATAGAAACATCTAAATACGCGAGATGGGTTCGATCCATTGAGCCGTTTTCGAGAATTTAATTTTTTTATGTTTCGGCTTCCCTATAAACCCCCACCCCTATCCATCGGATCCGGAAGTAAACCCTCCTATGTCCTTTCCTGGTCATAGAAACATTCAAATACGCGAGATGGGTTCGATCCATTGAGCCGTTTTCGAGAATTTAATTTTTTTATGTTTCGGCTTCCCTATAAACCCCCACCCCTATCCATCGGATCCGGAAGTAAACCCCCCTATGTCCTTTCCTGGTCATAGAAACATCTAAATACGCGAGATGGGTTCGATCCATTGAGCCGTTTTCGAGAATTTAATTTTTTTATGTTTCGGCTTCCCTATAAACCCCCACCCCTATCCATCGGATCCGGAAGTAAACCCCCCTATGTCCTTTCCTGGTCATAGAAACATTCAAATACGCGAGATGGGTTTGATCCATTGAGCCGTTTTGGCGTGATTGAAGGACAAACAGAAAATCACCTGTAAATTTAGTTATATAGATTGGACATACCTACAGAAATGTTGGCTGTTCATTTATTGTGTCTTTCATGTGCGAAAATTGAAATAGCTATTTCTGATAGTTTCCGCCAATTTTTGCTCCCCCAGAAACTCGATTTAGGCTCGTACCTATTTTTGACAAATAATCTTTGATCAGATAGCACCATTTAATTATTTTGATTTACCTTTTATAGTACTTCCTGTCTTATTATACAAATTTATGGTGATTTCAGACAATTTCTCAGGTTTTTGACTTATAAAAAATGAATTTTGAGAGCTGAAACTTCGTTAAAACCTCAATTTTCCACTCTTTGGTCGAAATCAACTTCGTGTTTGGTCTCCTCGCCTTGAAAAACATAGAAAAGGGTACCTCACAAGACAAAGTGTACGAAGACTTTAAAAATACATAATTTTGCACAAATGTTTCACCCCCTGGGTGTTTTTCGATCGGACTGCCGAGACAGGGGACACAACGAGGGCCCGACTGGAGCCTGTGTGCGAAAGAACGAATTTTTTTGGAACGGAAATAAATGTATAGATAATGGAAGATTTGGCGTACGGTGGATGGACATTGCATATTTGGAATACGCACCTTGAAACGTAAAAGAAAAAATTCTGAGGGGGTGTTCAAAAAATGTTTTGCTGAGCGAATATATAGGCGTATTAGTCTCAGAGTAATAAACCAGAAAGGGTCTTTGTAAACAAACGTTTCGCTTACATAATTACGTTATTTGTGATGCGGTGCCCATTTGCGTGACTGAGGTTGTGTGCATGTGCCGGCGTTACCATGATAGCGCCCTCGCGGTTAATCGATGCGAACCTAACTATCTGAGTGGTACTGATGCAAAGGCCTCGGGCAATGCGGAGCTAATAATACTAAAATAAGAGTTGAGTGCTTGATGAGTAGGAAAGGTGAAGTGGGTGCAATACTAATTATTAGCCTCATTTGCATCAATTTTAGAATGTGCATCGCCTCTGAAAGCAACAATGTGAATTTGTTCGACAGCTAAAATGTTTTATGCGCTGTGAACTATCGATGTGGTTCATAATTCACCTACAAGATTTCATTAGGAAACTAGTGGCGTGTAGACGGGAGTTTATAGATTCCAGTACATATCATTTATTAGACGACAACGAGTTATACAAGTAAACGTATGATAACTCATTGATGATTAGAACTACTCAAGCAATTCCGCTCATATGGCGAAAATCAAGTGCAAAATGGGGTCAGCAGACAACTTGATATTCAAATCCCCGAATCGCCTCACCAACTGGGTTTGGCGGGGCGAAGGGCTAAGCAATTTCACGCCCCACGCGAACCGCTTTCTTCATTCCCTCTATTTCGCTGTTATTTTGGCGAAAACGTCGTTGGTAATAGAACTGTAAATACATCCATAGAAAGTAACAGCTTTCGTGCACGGCAATCTTCCGAGTCTGTAAAGGTTACTCTAAACGCGGAGCAGGTAGGTGTCGGCTGAGCTTTACCATCAAGGTTTCAGCTCCATGGAAATGTCCGTCGCTGAGCCCACTCTCGTCCTTGCGTTTGGCTCTCATGGTACAATGAAGGTGTATACTTATGCCTCCCCCCCCCCCCCCATTACAACAAGTGGCTATGAAAACTAGCGACATTTTTAAAAAACAATGCGAAACCTTCTTTTTGAAGCTATGAACCATGAGTTTCGATGAATGTACCTAATACCACTGGTTCCCAAATACCTGTTACTTCATAGTTATCGAGCTGAAGGATTAGTGATCATTAGCAGATTGAATATCATTGACGTCAACATCACTTTGTTAGTAGTTGAGAATTATAGCATATTGGTACGCATTGCTAACTATAGACGTTTTCTCATTTACTTATCCTTAACTACCTGATAATATTGACAAAAATATTATAAATTGGTACCTATAGTATATCTAGCCATGGCGAAGGCAACGGTGCCGCAAAATACAAAAAGCTGATTTTTTAAAAATCAACAACTTAAAATTTCGAGAGATTACTTGTAGTGAACGAGTAGGTGTGGTTACCGCTTTTCGTGAACGGCGGGTTTTCACGACAGTAGGTTAGAGAGTAGGGGTCACCAGAAAGTCGTGAATTCGTGACGAATGGATAGGAGCAGGAGAGAGATGGGAGTGAGAGAGAAGATGGATGTGGTAGGATGGGCTCCTATGGGGTATTTAGGCTAACTCCTCGCGGTTTTCACCAACAGCAGGAGATCTTTTAGGAATATGCTTCCCGCGGTTTTCACCAACAGCAGGAGATCTTTTGGGGTATGGGAGAAAGGATGAGAGAGAGGGTCGAGAGAGAATTCGCGAGTCGGGGGTCGAGTCGTCGAATGAAGAGCTGGGCCTGAAGAGCTGTTTTTATAGGGACTTTTCCACCCGTCCCCGGTCGACAATAGGCCGTTATGGTCGGTTGAGGCGGATGGCGATTGGGGAAACCCCGGGTTGTTTACCAGCCCGACGTTCTCCGCGTTTATTTGGTAAAATCACACATTACAGGAGTGGATTCTGAGAGGGAATAACGAAATTACTCTTTGGACCAAGGAGCTAATTTCCGGGAGCCCGCTCAATGGACCATCAGAATTTGCTGTATAGGTTAGGGTGGAGCAAAAAAAATTTTCTCTGGAAAAGTCGTGCTCCCCAGGGCTTATATCGTGACATTTGCCACCAAATGGAAGACCTCAAAGTTTCAAGTGTGTAGGTGGTCGGGAAAGTTTGCCAGTCGGGGCTTAAAGTTTTTAAAATTTCCCATTTTTTGAATATTTTCCCCAATATTTTAAAACTAGTTTTTTCAACTCTGAATCGTTGTATCATACTCATAAACCACACTAGAGGGATTAGGAGTTTAAGAAATGATCAAATTAAATAATTAATCAAAATCAGAACATAGCTTCAAGAGAGGGAAAATTTAGGTTATCAATAAGAACCAACAATTTTACCACGAACCGTTTATTTGAAACTTGAATGATTTATATTACAAAATAAATACATGAGAATATATAGGTATCGTGATATTGAATCGTGATATAGAAAATCTTGTTCTCGGCTAAGAACATGATTCAAAAACAAAATAGCTTCTTCTTTCAAAGTCTTCAGCCTTCTATCTTTGATTTCGAGTATGTTGAACTGTTCCAAGTTGGTGGAAATAGCTTTCCAGTTTCCTTGGAATTCCTTAAACTCCAAATTATCGGGGCTCATTGATTGGCCGAAAATGGATTTCCACGCACTGCCCTCAATCAGCTCAAAAATATGGTGTCTACATGCCAAGAAAAATAACTTCCGATCGATTAACTTTTCAAGTCGCACACATGCGCCGTTGGCCCATCCGCTATTGGAAGCAGTAGTATCAAAGCAGAGAGCAACGATATTATCAACAACACCCCAGTCTTTAGTGAGTTGCATTACGCGAGTTGCCTGAGACTCACCCGTGGAATCCGGTAGACTCGGGACGCCAAGAAGTTTTCCTTCTTTGTAATTGGGCATTCCGGATATCAAAATGGCCAGTCTTTCTTCAACTTCGTTGTTCTCATTGTTCATTTTCATTAGCTTGCCATCCCAATGCAACACGCAATACTCAGGTGGAATGAAATCCATCTTGGAAGAATTGGCGATTTCAGTACGCTTTGCGTCACAAGTACGTCTCACCGTGTCCCGACTGAGACTGAAATCTTCCAGACATCCTCCTCCCTCCATAATAACTGAAGCAACTAATCCAGTTCGTTGATTCAGTGAAAGTCCCAACCGATCAGATATCTGAGATATTTTGCGAGATTTGAAAGGATTCTTGGGGAGGCATATAGGAAGTGATTGTGGCTTACTGGAAGAAGTTAAGGGCGTTGGATGAAATTCGGGATCATCAGCGCACGTTTCAGCACAATCTCTCTCATCTTCAGGGTTGAAAGTAGTTTGAACATTGGTGTCAACATTTTTTAATACGGTTTCCTCTTTATATTTCAGTATTCTCTTCAATTCCTGTTCAGTTCGTAGGGTTTTTTTAACGACTTTTTTTGTATACTTTTTATCTTCTGCTGCAATCTTAACATCTTTTCCCTCTATGATTGCGTTCAGGAATTCAATGTCTTCTTCTTTCTGCTTAGCATCTCTCAACTGATCAGTCTGTATAAGTTGCATGGCATTATCAGAGTGAATGAGAAAATGATGGTTCAATGACTGGAGGAAAATATCTTCCTTCGTCTTATTAAAAGGCTGACCTTTACCTTTTTGGAGAGATCTATATTCATCATAAAGCTTATTCAACTTACTTTTAATCTTGTCGTTCCTTGCTGTTGGGATGCCAGCTTTTCGCCACCGCTGAACAGTTTCAATGACGACTTCATCAGCAATATTTCCACATCCATACGCGTGCTTCACAGTTTTCCACGGACACTCTTGCTTTAAAAAAACAAAATATCTCAAAACATCGCCCCTGGTGGGGATGCGTGAAATTGGTAACTGATCACTTAACTTTCCCAAGAGCCAAACCACTGAATCCGAACGCAACTTCGGTTTTTCGCTCAAACTGGAGTTCATAGTTAACTATTAAAAGAAACGATGAAAAGAGATGCACGCACTCGCCAAAAGACAATGAAGGACTGAATATTTCTAACTCAGTGCTTCGGGAAAATCTTGTCGAAACATGTTCAATGTTCATACCGACATGATTAAACAAAACACGTTCGTCCTTCGACCACCTATCGACATTCTGGCTTTTAGGCTCGTTTTCTTATCTAGTACCATAATTTCATTCTAAACTCAAGATGCACATAAGTGGAAACCTACACTTTTATGCGTTTGTAAATGGTATTTACTAAAGGTATGACCTTTTGGAAGTTACACAATTCGTTTGAAAAATATTGGGAAAAATAATCAAAAAATGGGTTATTTCCTCTAAATCTCGAAACTTTAAGCCCCTACTGGCAAACTTTCCTGACCACTTACAGCCTTGAAAATTTGAGGCCTTCTGTTTGGGGGTAAATATCACAATTTAACCCCTGGGGAGGACGACTTTTCAAGAAAAACTTTTTTTTGCGCCACCCTAGTATAGGTGTTCGCGCCACGACGGCACCTGGCAGCGGTTAGAACCGCCTAAACAAACTTTAGGTAGGTCCAAGCAAAAATAAAGGCGCCCAGTTCTAAATTCATTCAGTGTTCAATCAGAACGAAAATAGTTTTAAACTGGTACCTACATAATTGGTAACACGTTGCTCTAAGCTATCACAAAAACGACCATCGGGGCATTAAAAATAATAGAAGGAAGCAAAGTAGCAGCATGGGCGGCGCAATGTGCAAGAACAGCTATTTTGGTGCTACGACTCAAAATTTTACCATTTGGGTATCTACGTGCTGGACTTCATCATAATATTACTTGAGCCCCCGTGGTCTACGGACTCAACAATTTTATTGTATTGAATTGATAATATAGGAGTCGTGAAGGATGGTAGACGTCACGGTACCATTTTAAAATGGTAAGGCAAGCTACACAACGTCATAATCTGCCCATCCTGCAGAGGCCTACCCAACGCCATGCCATTAATATTGGAGAAGTTAGTACCTAACGCAATTACTTGGGGAGCTGGTCGTGTTTATACGCTTATTTGCTGGTCACCATTAACCCGGCCATCAACCTCGTTGATTCAAGTGCTCGACCAAAACACTGCTCTCCCCCTCCAAAGATAAGGGTTGGGAGTTCATCGGTAATTCTGTAAAGATTATCATCAGTCGTATAAAACCTGAGCGACCCTACAACTGCTCACGTTATCTCTGAACAGGGAAACAACGAGGTTTTTTTTCGGTCGCCCGTTAATGGCGGTGGTGATGGCCCGGGTTTTCAAGAGTTGGAGGGGAGGGGGGGGGGGGGGGTGATAATTGGCGTTTGACACCTGTGGAATAAATGTGACGTAACGTTCGGATCGACCAATCGAGTTGGAGAGGGAGAGATGCCTAGGAACCAGGCAGGGCCGACTAATTATTGACCAGTTGGCAGTTGGACATAGACAATGGGCGCCTTGCGCGCCTCTGAGGCAGGTTGGACGGACCGCAGCCTGCTTTTCTTAACTACACCCAACTGCCGCAGATTGATGATGTCTGTCACGAAGGTCGAATGTATTTTTCAAATGACCCTTCCTATAAAATCAGTAGATGCGGTACATTTATTTATTTATTTATTTTGTTGAGTACGGGCAAGCTCAATTACACGGATATGTACAGCGTGGAAAAGCAAACGAGAAAATAATATTATACAACACCATTGGAGCAAACAAATTTAAAATAAATTACAGTAAATGAATTTCACAAACTTGGTGAGGAGGCTATGATTGACTTCAATTTCGTTGCAGAGTCGTTAAAGAAGTCGTAGTCTGGGTATAGATTCAGATGCAGGTTGGCGGACCGGGGAAGACGATGAAAAGGACGATTGAGGTGATAGTTGGTTGCGGAGAATGGCACATGAAAGAGAAGAGGCGAGCGCGACGAGACTCTGGGGATCGAAATGTCTATCTTGGCCCGAAGTTCAGGGCAGGAGATTTTGCCGTTGAGGAGTTTGTGGGGAAACGTAAGATCCGCCACAAACCACCGCTTTTCAAGAGTCTGCATGTGACAAACCTCCAGCAGGTAGGTGTAATCAACGTCAGTCCATAACATATTATGACAACGATAAGGGGAAGTCGGATAATATGGGCGCGCTACTCCAGCAACCTGTTATTCTTACTGTAAATATTTACCCATTTTCTAAATCTTGTAGAAGCACATGACAACATTCTTGTAGAAACATCAGGTGTCGTTATATCTCTGTGCTCAGATACACTTCGTCTCTGCATCTTCACGGACTGTTAGCGTCAGTATGCCTTGGGTGGTGGTCCGATGCGATCACGTATCACATCATCCGAAATGACAAAGAAACAAATGATTCAGTAATTGATAAAGGTAACTCAGCTATGAAAAGTATTCAACAGCGTGGTACCTGACCGAACTGGCTGTGCGTCCTATGAGTATCCAACCCTGTGGTATCCATCCACGTGTGTTCAAGCAGCTCTACGAATCATTCAGTTCAATTCGAATGAATTTACTCAAAGTTCATTCCTCAGGAGCATTCAGCTCACGTCGAATTTGAACGAATTTACGTGGTTGCATGGATATTATAGGAGCTTATAATGTCCATGAGTCCGCACTCAAATGACCGTTCGACCATCAGATTCGTCCGATTACTCGATATTTCTTATAATAATAATTTTGGTCCCTCACTACACATTCGTTTTCAACACTGTTAGAAAAACAACTTCTTCGGCTATTCCTAATATGAATTTATAGCCTGAAGTATTTTTGCATCCGATCTCAATAATTGGTTGTGACGTTCAATTTCAGATTAAAATTCTACTACAAAAATCACTGTTTTCTGTAGTCAATACCTACCTTCGTGGTCAAGTATAATGAGCCGTTGTGTAATAACTTGCCCATAAATAATACTTCAACGGTTGTTCAAGTTGCAAAAGTACCGATCAACAAAATCCAGCCCCTTCTTGGTTGATGAACCGTTGTGTAATAATTTACCGTTGTGAAATAATTTGCCGTTATGTAATAATTTACCGTTTTGTAATAATTTACCATTTTGTAATAATTTATCCATCAACAATACATCAACGTTTGTTCAAGCTGCAAAAGTACCGATCAACAAAACCCAGCCCCTTCTTGGTAGATGAACCGTTGTGTAATAATTTACCGTTATGAAATAATTTACCGTTGTGTAATAATTTACCATTTTGTAATAATTTACCCATAAATAATACTTTAACGTTTGTTCAAGTTTCAGAAGTACCTACCAACAAAATCCAATAATAGTCCATCACTTATCAAATGAAATAATATCGCAAAACAACCAACTCGACTTCATACAGCCATCCTTGATTATAATCACGTGCTCCCTAGGCTTTTCCCGACGATTGACGACATATGTCATTACCGAGCGCTGTGCGTGGGGTGACGACAGATCGCAAATGCCGTTACGAGGATCGATGGACCAGCCGACGATTGATGACAAAAATGTCATTTCTCGCTCCCTGTCGGCATCTTTGCGATTTTTTCTGTTCTACTTGTTTCAAATAAATCCCACTAGAGTTCATTAGTATTCTCAATGATGTTTCTACATGTTTCAAATAAATCCCACTAGAGTTCATTAGTATTCTCAATGATGTTTCTACATGTTTCAAATAAATGCCAATAGAGTTCGTGAGTATTCCACCCATCTTCCCTGGTTGTATTCCGCTGGTGGCATCTGGCGCACGCATATTTCTTTTCCGTACCTTCCTCGCCTCAAATCTCTTTGTTTACAAAGCTGTAGGTTAGCGTGATTCACATTGAGTTTAGTTGTGAGTTGAGTTATGGATTCAGACGAAGATTTCGATTTATTTCTGTCTTCGGACGGCGTGATTCCGTCTGATAGTGATGAAGACGTCCCTTGTTTTGCACCGTTTCGTGGGGACTTTGCTGAGGGAGACTTGACCAAATTCCAAGATTTTCTTGGCCTTCATTCTCTGGAATGTATTACTATTGAATAAAATATAAAACATTTGAATAAATTTGTTGGGGTAATTTTTTGCAATTTTCCTGAAACTTGCTTATTATACCTAGAAAAATATATAAAAATAATGTTCTTCTATGTACAACTTTGGTTCCATTGGATTCAACATCTAAAATTCCATCAGAATCCGTTCAAAGACAAACTTTATTCCCAACACATGAAAGCCAAACTAATAAAGTTTGGAGCGATGCGCGGGAGGCGCAGACTCGGAAATCCTTCGTCGGGACGAACACAGCTGGGTGCGAACCACTTCGTCGCTTGGCCACAGAGCGGCCGCGCGTAGGCTCGTCGGGAAAAAGCTAGTGATGATATCCGGGCCGGATTTATACCGTTTGATTCACGATCGTGTTGACGAAGCTTTTTGGTGCACACGAACGGCTGGACGTACCTACAATGCTCAGGGTGGTCTCAAAAAATTGTTTAGCAAGACAAATTTAATAACGTAAAAAAAACCATACCCTTCTATCGAAAGTTTTCGAGCTACGGCGTTCTGAAAATTTCAACCCCTATTTTGAACCCCTAAGAGATGACTGACAGTAACGCCGAGCTTCGAGAACGAACTAGACCCCAAACGGAACCTATAACCCGAATTTCATCAATTTTGTGTCAAGGTAACTAAGAAAAGTGGCCAGTACGGCGTACGGCAGACAGACAGAAATTTTTTTATTGCAGTTTTGGATTCTACATACCTTGAAACGTAAACCATCAAAATTTGAGGGGGGGGGGGGGGGGGGTTAGAATTTGTTTTTCATGCTCGATTCCAATGGTTCATTATTGAAATAATAAACCAATAAGGTGGAGTTTTTCCTTTGTACTTATTTAAAACGCCTCCCTGGGGAAAATGAAGGGGTGCCTGTGGAGGGAGGGGGTATAGTGCTTTAAGACGAGGATTCTCGTTTAGAGGTTGACAAAATTGGCTGAGATAGGTATTTATGATTCAGTGATATTGTGTCTAGTGCGTTTATCAACAGTGGGTGCATACCACGATGCATCATGACAGCATGGTATAAACATATTTATAGGAACGTCTGCCTAATAATTTGTTTCATTCTGTAACCTCATCTAATGGGCTTGTGTAGCATACTCTATTGCATTGATGATTCGGAATGAATTCCGAATTTCAGCAATTTTTAAGTTAGAAATGACTAATTATATACTGCGCAATAGTGTTCTTGGCTATTGAAATATTTTTCTGTGCACTCCCATCCTACAGTTACTTTGATAATGTTCAGCTATTTTTGGAGACGTTTTAGTAATTTTTGACCATTGAAAACAGATTTAAAAAAAAAACACTTTTGTTATCCATAATGTCTCTGCTGTCAAAATGAGCCGTGCTTGCTGGATATTTTTGGCAAAATGTAGAATTTGTCTCATGTTCCCAAGGTTAGATATCGTATAGAGGGCGTGAATATCGTATGCGTCCACTCATAACTAAACCTGTTAAAACCTAGGGTTGTATTCAGAATGCTCAAGAGGTACAGAAATATTTTTACAAAATCATACAAATAGTTTCTTTGAAAATTCGCTAACAGTATTCCTGGGATTTTATCTTCTTGGAACCCACATCACCTTAAGTTCTCAATACTTGTGATTCATCAGATATACCCACCAGAGTGAAGCAGCTTGAAACGGAATTATCCTCCAACATTGTGCCCCGTGAAGGCTCATTTGAGAAGGTGTGGCGGCTCGTTTTACCTCAGCTCTGATTCTTCATTCAAATTTCCAACTGAGGTTTCTTATTTTATTTTCTCTTTCTCCTAGCGCTTAATCCCCGAGAAGAATGGGGTCCTGATTATTGATTTACCTCTGTTAAAAGTACAATATCTCGTTTACAATTACCCAGCAAGGTCTCGGGGGTTCCATTGAGCACACGGCGCGGCGTCAATAGTGTAAACTTGGTTTATTTAAGCATTGTTCTTCGGCTCACAATCGAACTTTTGATCCGTGCCGATACATTATTTGATAGTTCATTCATGCAACGTGTGTCATCAAGTTAATGAAGACTACCTCGCGAGCTTTGTGCCGTCTCACTTTGTCGGCGTCGGCCAATGCCTTCTTTATTCTTCGGAGAGCGGCTAAAGCTGTTGTGTGCCCGTAATTCCTTCTTTCTATTCTTCACTTGGACCACAAGTCACTTCCGTGTCAAAAGATTTCACTCCCCCATCGACCAACGAACGCTCCAAGCTTAGCATCAGACAACTGAACTAGACAGAGTTCAGCGTAGGAACCGTGCGCAACGATCGGTGCGCTCCGAGCGCCACCCTGGCGTCAAAAATCAGTCACATCCCTATGCTCGCCGCACCTGGAGGGATATAGGGCTGATATTACAGCTGCGGTAATTTCATATTGGTTTATTATTTTCAATAATGAACCATTGGAATCGAGCATGAAAAAAAAAAAAAAAAAAAAAAATTCTAACCCCCCTCAAAATTTTATGGTTTACGTTTCAAGGTACGTAGAATCCGAAAATGCAATAAAAATATTTCTGTCTGTCCGCCGTACGCCGTACGCCGTACCCCATACGCCACACTGGTCACTTTTCTTAGTTACCATGAACAAACATGAACAAATTGACAACAACATGACAACATAACATAACAAATTGATGAAATTCGGGTTATAGGTTCCGTTCGGGGTCTAGTTGGTCCTCGAAGCTCGACGTTACTGTCAGTCATCTCTAAGGGGTTCAAAATAGGGGTTGAAATTTTCAGAACGCCGTAGCTCGAAAACGTTCGTTATTAAATCTGCCTTGAGCTAAACAATTTTTTGAGACCACCCTGAGCATTGTACGTCCAGCCGTTCGTGTGCACCAAAAAGCTTCGTCAACACGATCGTGAATCAAACGGTATACATTCAGGCCGGATATCATCACTAGGGAGCACGTGATTATAATCAAGGATGGCTGTATGAAGTCGAGTTGGTTGTTTTGCGATATTATTTCATTTGATAAGTGATGGACTATTGGATTTTGTTGGTAGGTACTTCTGAAACTTGAACAAACGTTGAAGTATTATTGATGGGTAAATTATTACACAATGGTAAATTATTACACAACGGCAAATGATCACACAACGGTACCTAAGTTATTACACAACGGTAAATTATTACAGAACGGTAAATTATTACACAACGGTTCATCTACCAGGAAGGGGCTGGATTTTGTTGATCGGTACTTTTGCAACTTGAACAAGAGTTGAAGTATTATTGATGGGCAAGTTATTACACAACGGTTCATTATAGGTATTGACCACAGAAGGGACATCTATTTCACTCCACATCAACAATTTTCCTTTAGAACTTCATCATTTGCGTTTCTTTCTGCCGTGTTAGTTACTGTTTGTCATCGACTGTATTATTTTAGCAACATTTAACTCGTGATTTAGGTAGGTACCTAGTAACGAGTACGGGGTTAGGTACTAACCTACGGAGGGTCTGCGATTCACATAATATGTATAGAGTAGTACATATTATATTATAGACGGGTTATCTATACAGAGAGCTGTGATCTGTAACAGAAGGGTATTCTGTACGAAATAATAAACCGTTGTGCAGGGATTTGCAGCGTTTTTTTATTTGCTGTGATTCTAATCCGGTGGAATTTTCACCTGTTATTCCGTTGTTGTTGTTTAGATACATTCTTATAAATACAGCAAAGTCGATCGTGAAATCTCAAACTGTGTATTTCACTTATTTAAATTCTTACTAACTTTAATCCACAACGCCACTGTCGTGTCTTAAGTTATGGTACTACAGTATGTTGCGTTGTAGGAAAGAAACAATAGGTACAAATAATAATGACAGGTGACAATTTGCTTGGGGGAGATTTTTCTGCTTCGAGCCACCAAGAGTCAATCGGAATAAATGTGACTCCGGAAGAACGATGAGATCTACTGAGAGAGAGAAGACCTTCTGATCGTTACGGTAACTGGGGTTTTGTATCCTCTTATGGAAACCGGTAAAACTGGCGATTCACCAAAAACTGTTAAAGATGCGTTGTCAGGACCGAAAAAGGATCAATGGTTAGAAGCTATGAAAACCGAATTTGATTCTCTAATGAAAACGGAGCGTGGACACTCGTTGAAGGCTAACCAAACCAGAAAATTGTTGATAACAGGTGGGTTTCGACACCTAAACAAAGTAACGATGGCTCGAAGCGGTACAAAGCTCGGTTCGTGGCAAAGGGATGCACTCAAAAATATGTGTTAGATTATTTTGAAACCTTCTCACCTGTAATACGAGATTCAAAGTTGAAAGTATAATTGTTGGCTTAAATGGGAAAAATAATATGAAAATGATCATATGGACGTAATAACTGCATTCCTCAATGGATTTTTAGATGATGAAGTACATACCTACGCGGCAAAGTAAAAGGGAGAGAGCATATGGTGTGCAAACTTCTGGTGAATTTTTAGTGTTGCAGGTTTATATGCTGATGATTTTTTGATTTTTTTATAATAGTGAAAAATATATGAAGAGCCTGAAAACGAATATGATGAATCATTTGAAAATGAAAGATGTAAAAATCAGTGAAAATCTTTTTAGGGATAGGATTTGAGAAAATGAAAATGGCATTTACGTTGTTCAAGAGGAATACGTCGATAAGCTCTTGAGTACATTCAACGTGACTGATTGCCGAACTATTTCAATGCCAATAGAACTGAACCAAAAATCCTTCGATGAAGAAATGAGGAAGGCCAGGGACGAGCCATATCGAAAACTGATAGGCAGTTTAATGTATTTGGCAACTGGTACAGGGATGTGTCATCTTTAGCATTCAATGTACTCATTGAGGTTCCCTGACTGCTTTTAGATGGCTAATATTATTAAGTTGAGAAAATCAACCGAAATTAGGTGGATATTAGTGAACAAAAATGAGGCACCTTTAGGAAATTTGTATTCCTCGTATTCGTTGTTTGCAAATCTACGTCTAAGTTGTAAATCTACTTAGGTATCGTAAGCAGAAAACTTCCCTCCACCACGCCGAAAAGAGATATTGTCAGAAAACCTGGTTTTGAATAGAGAAAAGGCAGTTTCTCGGAATTTATATTTTGGTTAGTTTAGTCCACACTATGAAGTCTAAGAAATTTTACTGCTTAGTCGACAGGGTCGAAATTTTTCATTTGCCTCAAGAAAACATGATGAAATGCTGACTGATAAACTGATAAATAATCAATGAAGGACTTCAATAAAACATCATCAAACCCTTAAGAACAAATTCACCTATATTATTTATTAATCAGTCTCACATATATAAATCAGACTCATAGAAAGAAATGAACAGGTAAAAAATATATGTATTATTTCCTACGGAAACCATAAAATCAATATCACACAAAAATAGAAGAATCCTCTTCATCCATGAACGACCAGATCGATGGTTCTGGAGGGGGCAAGAGGGAATGTATTCACCATGGAAAAAAGTGATCTATGCAGGAAAATAATAATTAAACCGTTGTGTAAATAATTTGCAGCGTTTTTGAGCGTCTGATAGCATCCAGACAGAAATAATTATGTTTCCTGTGGCAGGAGGTTGAAGCTGCTTCATCATAATTATGATTTACGATTATATTATATGATGTGGATGATATACGCCGTATGTAGGAGTATGATAGTATGAGTACCTACGACTTATGTAGAGTACTTATTGGAAGTGGAATATGTATGCTATTACTAGTGGGGCGACGCAATTTTGCCCTAGTGACGAGCCGCCCTACGGTGTACCCCTCAATAGTGCTCTCATGATATACAAGGACATGGAATGCTGAGGACACACAACCCCGAATTAATTCAATTTCTCCAGATATAAGGGGGCGTGGTTTGGAAACCACATGCTATCTCTCAATTACGATAGGGAAAAAACCACACCTACCTTCACACTCAACATGCACACACTCCGTTGATCGCAATCCAACCCGAATTCTTGAAGCCGGCGTTTTCGAATCATAAATCGTCAAGTCGCTTTTTCATTTTCCGACTCGTTTCTTCTTATTTGGTCGCTCGGTCGCCGTTTTATCTCAGTTCCTGCCGTTGAATCTGTGGAATAACTCGCGAGCAGATATGAGACAGTTTCAACCCTTCGTGCGAGTGCCCGTGGCGGCAGTAGTGGTGATGTACTGCCGCCCAGACTATAATTTCAATTCCAAAGGGGGCGTATGTCCCGCGAAGAAAATGGACGACGAATGTTTCGGATACGAATAGGCGAAAATACAAGCTCTTGATGTTCCTCCTGTGTGAAAATGTCTGTAGGCCCGGCGAGCATTATTTGAAATTAGTTTGAAACCACTTCGATAACCCATAAATATCACAGGACCTCACCAAAAGCGGCTGTGGAACTTATATTTTCTCGTTGCCACATTCCAATCAGACCGTCAAGACCATCACATGCCATCCGTACGAACCAGCTGGCATTTGACAACATCATACCGTTACTCCTACTCTCCACTGGATGAGACAGTTGGAATTGTTAACGGAGAGTCGGATAATATGTTTAAATGTTGAATCATGGGGGGAAAAAAACTTCTGCCAAGTTGGGTGGGCTCATCTTCCTCACTTATTGTAACATGGACGTGTACAATCAGTTGGTAAAAAAAGATGCGCCAAAATGATTGAATAGCAATAAATATACTAGCAATAAACTACCTAACATGCGTATTAAGATCAAAAATTTCAACATTTTTTCAACATTTCATGTTTGCACATGCTCAGACGAACGTTACAGTAAGATTCCAATGAAATTTATGGGGATCTATCAAAGCACTATTCCTGATCGACCCTCCAAGTTTGAACTCATTTCAACAATATTTAAGGTAGTTATGGGCGTTTCATTATTCTAAGTTTGCGCATGCGCAGACGAAAGTTACTGTACGATTCCAGTGATTTAAACAGGGGACCATCTGCGATCAAACCCGCCAAAACCGTCATAATTTCAGCTCTCTACGATTATTTTTCGCGTAGTTAACAGCGTTACAAGGAAATGGTCAACATTTAATTTTCGCGCATGCGCAGGCGAAAGTTACCATGCGATTCCAATGAAACTCGTAAGGAACCATAAAAGTCTTATTCCTGATAGATCCTCCAAGTTTGAACTCATTGCAACTATATTTAAGGTAGTTACGGGCGTTTCAAGTATTTCACTTTTGCGCACGCGCAGACGAAATTTACCGTAATTTTCCAATGATTTTGCTATGGGATCATCTGTGAGTCAACTTGCACATATCCTCCAAATTTCACCTCATTTTGACTGTAATTTCGGGTAGTTATGGGCCTTACAAGGAATTACCACAGACAGACACGGAACGAAAAATGTTCCTCGATGTCTGACACGCAAAATGGTAGTGGAAATTTTCATTTTGGAGGACATACATTTTTTTTTACTCGACCACGAATCCAAGGCTTCCCTACCTTCGGTAGTGAGGAAGCAAACCCGAACATTTGATTCGAGACTCTAATGAGGGTAACCCCCGGTCAGATTCTAGATTGTAATAAAACCTTGAAACAGAAACCGTCAAATTTTGAGTTGGGGGGGGGGGGGGGGGGGTAGGATTTTTGTTATAATTTTTTCTCATTATCGATTCCAAACCTCCATTATTGAAACTAATAAAATAAAAAAGTGAAAAATGTACGAGTATTTATCTAGTTCACGACGACACTCCTATGGTCTGAGCAAATTACGAAGACGTCTAACAATGTTCGTGGATCATTGCACTTGCCCAGGCGTATGGCGATTGGCTTTCCGTCCCACGTTCGTCTACGACTTGTCCAGTCCTTGGATTTGCATAATTTTGATGGCGCACTAACTGTATACTGTTACGCGATGGGAGAGGTGGTTGATGAACTAAAGTACAGAACGCCGTGGTACAATTCGTGTTTATAAGGTAAAAATTGATGAACATGATATGCTATAATTACGTACAATTAGGAACGCTACAAATTAAAGAGGAAATTCAATTTGCAGTGGCAACCTTGTTATAAGAACTTGAAATTTAGCAGCCCGAAAAACCATTGTGAAAGTTTCAAATTTATGAAGACCAATCCCAACAGGGAAACCAGAAATGAGTTTCTGGAAGTTCCAACACACAGGTCGTCGAGTTACAACAAATCGTATGATGTTTAAGGATTGTGATGAGGTGTATGAGCTGTAATAACCCTAAGGGCGTTAAGACAGGGTAAGAGAGGGCCCAAGGTCCTATGTAGTAGTAATTAAATAAAATCTTCGATTAACCTCCTGATGACCTCACACTGGGCTGCCCGAGACAGATTTTGGGGAAATGACTGTCGATTAAACATTCGTTCTGCCTATGTTTTTGGCGGATTGTGGACTTCTTCACATTCAGTCAGTGCAGTCCACTAGCTTTCCCAGATCCACATTTTTATTCTGTCATACGCAGTTGATATACAATTTATATTAAAGCAGTATTATTAAATGTAAACAAAATCCCAGCTCGTTTTTGGGCCTAAGGTCAGCGGTCCGTCCAGGCCGTTTCCTCTAGAATTCGCAGGTTGTTCTTGACATAACTCATTGTCATTACAGTATTATATTCATTATTACTACGCACTGTGATTATACGTGCAATAAAATATAATAAAGTTATTACTTCTAAAACATAAAGAGCGTCTTAGTTCCAAAGCTCAGAGCTCAAATTTCTGCATAATCATGATTGTGTTTGCCGGAATCATTAATTATTAATTTTTATATTTATATTGCGGTTGTAATACTGGAGGGCACAGAAAATGCTTCTATCGCAGACGCCCTTCACGGGATCTGAACAGCCCCTCATCACTCGCCCATTTCTTCCCTTGATTATGAACAGAGATGTAAAATACCCGGCTATTTAATTCTCGGGGTAAATACCCCAGATAAATATCCGAATTGGGTACTTGGGTACGGGTATTTATTCCTCGAAGATGCAACATATTAAAAGCTTTATTTGAACATAATTCAGCGCAAGTGAATTTAACTGAACGAGCGAATTTAGGAATTAAGGAAAGAGCGTCCACGGCGACCAGAAACAGGTGCCACGGAGTAACGTTGTAAGGATCGAGTTTACTCAAAATACACTCAAATCGCTTTTCATGTTCCAAATGCTAAAATACGAACGCCTATTTCATTTTTTTCTCTTCATTTTATTCACGACCCATTCAACCGCATTTCTTATTTTGAATATTATCTAATAATACCATTCAATGATTCATTCATGTTTGAGGCTTAAATGGTAAATTGAGGATAAGAAGGGGATGAGATAGTTTTCTTAATGTTGGAGTCCTGGCCACAGCCATGTTGTACACATATAATAGAATCGTCACTGGGATAGGGAAGAAAAATAGGGGTGATGAACATCATCGATACCATACCTCTTCAAGGTCCATGTTAGAATTATTATTTTTATTTTATTTTATTTTTATTTTTACAAAAACCAACGAATGCCCACTGTTTAGGTATTTATTCGATACCAGGTTAAATACCCAGTTTTTAAATACCCTACCAACTGGGTATTTAGAAACCGCCACCGCTTGGGTATACCGTGGAATCATTCATTTCCAAGGGGACTTACAAGTTATCGTTTGAACTTCGGAAGAGATCGTTATTCGTGGTACAAAGGCGATTTCCTCACTCAGATAATACCCAAAACCATAACGCAGAACACATCTAACATTCATAGTCAGTGTAAGTAGGTAGGTTTGAAAATTGTTTAGGTAACTACATCCTGTCCATTATAGGAAGGTTCTTGTAATTTAGCTTTAGATTGTGTAGGCAACATATTGTGTAAAACCGAAACTGAAAATGTACGTTCCTATGATATAATATACAGCCATTTAGTGTAGGCTGACATGGGAATCAGATCAAGGGCTGTTGACCGAGCTTTAGCTGATCCCCCCCCCCCCCCTTTTGCGGCCCCGAACATTCCTAAAATGACCATAGGTACAAGATATTAATTTCAAGGTTTTTAGAAATGATTTCAAGTGGTGAGAAGGTAAAGCCGATGAACTTTGCAATAATAAAAAAAACCAGTCATGCAGCATGACTTAATGAGCGAATTTTCAAAGAAATATTCGAATTAATGGCTATGGTTTTGAATAAAGGAAAACTTCGGTCTAAAATTTGGTTTTCTATGTATATTCTCTTCGTATTTATTTTAATTTGTACGTTTTGTCCATCCTGATTCTACCGTTTGTTTATTACGTAATTGTACTAAGTGCTTATTTATTTGATCGCTGTGGGTTCATATTAGGTAGGATAGGGTAGTTAGGACTTTTGACTTACCTACTCAAGAGAGTGCAGTAGGTAAAGGAGTTGTTATAGAAAATCATGAGTGCTTCAAGTGCAGGTTGTTTTTCATGCAGGCTCAATCTTGAAATAAACTATGAAGGAAGGATGTGGTTTCTGGAAGGATCACTTGGAAGAACATGTGGGTTCTCTTGATTGATCTACAAATTTGAACTGCAATGTGAACAATTCAAACACAAAAAAGTATGATGTAATAGAGTTTTTTCGGGCTAGTGAAAGCGTTTGCATAGAACGGGATCAGGCGATCGAGTGAATGAAAGAGAAAAGGAAGCTTGGATGCCGCCGCCATGCAGAAACACAAAGAAGGAATGCCTTTTTAAATTCCCGTCAGCTCAAGAAAACTAGTAGGTAGGCAACGGAAAATATTGTATTAAGTAGGTTCCTTATAATACATAAATTTAGTTAATTTATTGTTAAAAAAAATCACATGATCGGTAGGTAATTACCAATATTGTGATTTTTTCAAAAGAAGGTCAGTACCTATTGGTAGCTTTGGAACATAATTATTAGGTATATTCCTACTAGATGCCCCTGTTACTAATATTTTTTTATTACCTTGATTTCTAATTTATCCATGTGGTTATAATTTGTTATTAACTGCTACGAACTCTTTACACAATCATTTTGTACGTAGGTATTAATTTCATATAATTACCTACGTAATAATTATAAACTGTTATGAGTAGATTCCTTGTTCCTTCTGAATGGCCTTTCCTCTTGACTACGATTTCAGGCCTGGTATCTAAAACCAGTTCAAGATTTGCTCTACTAGGTAGGTAGATCCTTCCTTCTTCATTGATATTATTTTTATCATGTTAAGTACCTACCTACCTTTGAATATCAAATATTCGTATGATACTGATAATAAATTGATAAGATACCTACCTAACCTTCTTCCTCCTACTGTTAGTACCTAAATTGAATAATTTGAAATCGATTTTTTCTTTCGTCTTCCTTCTAGTAATACGTGGGCCGGTACTTGTCTATCTATGAAGGTATCATAACAATTATATGTCAAATGGGAAATTCAAGGAGTTGTACTAATCGTTTGCCACCCCCCTTTTTTGCTTCGAACTCTCGTCTTCAATTAATACTTCTCACATTTTTCAATCTGACCACTCTAAGGGGGTGGGGGGGGGGGGGGGGGTAAGAGTTTAAAGATTATCCTAGTTTTGGGTAATTTTTGCGCACTTTAAATGCTCTAATTTAAGAACGGATTTAGATATCTAAAATCCGATTTCACCATCGTGTTCAGCGTGCAAAAACCTTTAAAATGAGGGGTCACTTGTTAGAAAATAACATTTTGGGGATTTTTGGGTAATTTTTGCGCACTTTAAATGCTCTAATTTGAGAACGGATCAAGATATCTAAAATCCGATTCCACCATCGTGTTCAGCGTGCAAAAACCTTTAAAATGAGGGGTCACTTGTTGGAAAATAACATTTTGGGGATTTTTGGGTAATTTTTGCGCACTTTAAATGCGCCAAAACCCTCCTTAGAGTAGGCCAATTTCGCCCATCTTCGAACTTAGCCTTTCGATTGCCAAGATAGATTTTTTGTGCAAATTTGAGCTGTTTATCTCAATTCTATCGAGAGTTATCGTCTGGAGTGACACATATATAAATATATATATACATATAAAAAAGTGTTAAATTTCAGGAATCGTTTTAGAATGGTCTGAAACGGATTTCTATGAAGAAAATTTCCAAAAATTTATATTATTTAAATTTCGAAGCCATTGCAATAGCTTCATTTTCTTTGAAAATTCGCTAAAAAGTGTTAAATTTCAGGAATCGTTTTAGAATGGTCTGAAACGGATTTCTATGAAGAAAATTTCCAAAAATTTATATTATTTAAATTTCGAAGCCATTGCAATAGCTTCATTTTCTTTGAAAATTCGCTAAAAACTAAAATTACCTACCTACTTGAATATATGAATACATCAGTTTGAGTTAGATACCTGCCGGTTTTTGTGATGCTGTACTGATAGAGTTGCCATAGGACGCACCATACTCAATCGGGCCAGAGAGGAGGGGTATGGGAGGAAATAAAAAGTAAGGGTTTGACTCTTCTAACGAATTTTGGAGCAAACGAGCTGGCAAAGTTTCGAACATTTTCAGTCGGCACATGGACCTATACACTATTTGTGAAAACTTTCGTAGATCAACATCTTTTTTGGACATCTGAAACTATTCCTTGAGTTTACCAGTTTTTCAGATTAACAGCTAAAAATGGTCTTTAGAAGTATGATAGCGTTTAAAATCCGCAGCCGCGGCATTCAGTGTTCTGATTTATTATTTTCAATAATGAGCCATTGGAATCGAGCATGAAAAAAAAAAAAAAAAAATCTAGCCCCCCTCAAAATTTGATGGTTTACGTTTCAAGGTACGTAGAATCCGAAAATGCAATAAAAATATTTCTGTATGTCCGCCGTACGCCATACTGGCCACTTTTCTTAGTTACCATGAAAAAAATTTAAAGAAATTCGGGTTATAGGTACCGTTTGGGGTCTAGTTGGTCCTCGAAGCTCGGCGTAAAGTCAGTCATCTCTTCAAGGGTTCAAAATAAGGGTTGAAATTTTCATAACGCCGTAGCTCGAAAACTTTCGATAGAAGGGTATGGTTTTCTTTACGTTATTAAATTTGTCTTGAGCTAAACAATTTTTTGAGACCACCCGGAGCATTGTACGTCCAGCCGTTCGTGTGCACCAAAAAGCTTCGTCAACACGATCGTGAATCAACGGTATAAATCCGGCCGGGATATCATCACTAGGGAGCACCTGATTATAATCACGGATGGCTGTATGAAGTCGAGTTGGTTGTTTTGCGATATTATTTCATTTGATAAGTGATGGCCTATTGGATTTGTTGGTAAGTACTTGAGAAACTTGAACAAACATTAAAGTATTATTGATGGGTAAATTATTACACAATGGTAAATTATTACATAACGGCAAATTATTGCACAACAATATATTATTACACAACGGTAAATTATTGAACAACGGTTAATTATTACACAACGGTTCATCTCTACCTAGAAGGGGCTGGATTTTGTTGATCGGTACTTTTGCAACTCAACCGTTGAAGTATTATTGATGGGCAAGTTATTACACAACGGTTCATTATACTTGACCACGAGTTTTTCTTCTAGACCAGCTCGAGGACGCCTCAAGAACAGAAAAAGGTCGGTGTTCGAAATTACTCGCCAGCTACGGAAAGAACAGCTAACTATCGCTGGCAAATCGCTGCCATATGCCGCTCGCTTTTCATTTATATTACCTACCGAACCCAAACATTAAAAAAAGTAGGTATCTAGCAATCAGCCCGAAGATTTTTTTCAGAGAGAATAAGGAACCCACCTAATTATGATGTTTCAGACAAATTTATGTTCGTAACTTGTTTCAAATTCGGCGTTCACGAACTTAACAAAAAACAATCATTCAATAAAACCATACTAAACGTTTAGAGTATTAAAGAAAGACTGTCGTCGGTTTGTAAAATCATGCAGCACTCATTCTGCATGCCATGTATAACCTTGGGTATAGAATCGGTGCTCGTCCGTCGCCAGAATGCTCATTCTGTGATGAACCTAATAGTGACGCTGAACATTCGGTCATGGAATGCCGATTCTTTGCTTCAAAAAGAGAAAAATTTTTCATTTTCTGATTGGCAAAATACCATCACCATTTAATTATAGTTGTGTCTTAAGAAACTTTATGTTATACTTTAAGTTTATTACAGACTGTGGTCTGAAGTTTTGATTTAACGATTTTTATCTGTTATTAATTATTTAACTATTGTATCTGCATGGCTGTATTTATTATAAAGTACAAAAAAAACCTTGGGGTGTTTGAATTCATTCTTTCCTGTTGCTGCAGGTTAGCAGTAACAGTAACAGCTAGGCCCATCCCGACTCGACTTGGTTCCGAGTTTCTTCCCTAAACCTAATAAACATATGATCTGAGGTTTACAACTGTTCACCTTCAATGTGAATTGTAGAGTCTGGCCAGAGCCCACTCTGCCGATAACTGCCGAGGGGGTTCGGCCGTTTCCGCATGAAAGTTAGGATCCATCCATTCATCCATATTTCCCTTCCTCGGCGCCGGCGCGGCGGTCGGCCACGTATCCTTATCAGTTTTATCAGTTCACTGCGTCAGAGGTCGGAGTGTTTTATTTCAGCTGAAAAGTTACCTACGCCTGTAAAAATAATGACCCGTTATTATAAGTGTAACTATTACGGTGGCAAAACTTCAAATCTAAAACAACATGAGAAGATTCATTACAAGGAAAGGACTCATGAGAAGTCGTCTTAAGCGTGCACGTTATGCAGGGGAGTCGAGTCTTGTCGGGGTGAATTAGTGGAAAATGGAATGCACGGAAAATGGAATGAAAAAACGCTGCAAATCCCTGCACATCGGTTTATTATTTTGTACAGAATACCCTTCTGTTACAGATCACAGCTCTCTGTATAGATTACCCGTCTATATAATATATATGTACTATTCTGTACATAAATGTAGATCGCAGACCCTCCTTAGCGAGGAAAATTCGTGAGCAAGACTGGTTTTGGGTGTGTGTTACAAAAAAAAAAACTGTAAGTTCGGCGACTATTTTTCTAGGACTATTTCTGTTTCCGAATAAATCTTTGTTATTCGTCCGACGTCCATTCTTAACAGTACCTACCTAAATCACGAGTTAAATGTTGCTAAAATAATTCTGTTGATGACAAACAGTACCTAAGATTGCAAAAAGAAACGCTAATAATGAAGTTCTGAAGGGAAATTGTTGATGTGGAGTGAAAAAAGTTGCAAACGTACCTACCTACAAACTCCAGCCCCTTCTACGTAGATAGTATAATGAACTGTTGTGCAATAGTCTACCATTTTGTAATAATTTACCCATCATTAATACTTCAACGTTTGTTCAAGTTTCACTACCTATCAACAAACCCCAAAAGAGCCACTATTGGTTTATTATTTTCAATAATGAACCATTGGAATCGAGCATGAAAAAAAAAAATTCTTACCCCCCCCTCAAAATTTGATGGTTTACGTTTCAAGGTATGTAGAATCCAAAACTGCAATAAAAATATTTCTGTCTGTCCGCCGTACGCCGTACGCCGTACACCGTACGCCGTACGCCGTACGCCGTACGCCGTACGGGCCACTTTTCTTAGTTACCATGAAAAAAAATTGATTGAAATTCGGGTTATAGGTTCCGTTCGGCGTCTAGTTGGTCCTCGAAGCTCGACGTTACTGTGAGTCATCTCTAAGGGGTTCAAAATAGGGGTTGAAATTTTCAAAACGCCTATACCATTTTTTTACGTAAATATTTTTACGGTTTTAAATAGTTCTTGAACTTGTGAGTTTTTTAAGACCATCCGGAGCATCGTACGTCCAGCCGTTCGTTCACAGTAAGGCCCCGAAGTTTGCACCGACAGGCATTTTCGACTCCAGTGTGAATGAAATTGTATACAATTCAAACCAAATCTCGTAACCAGAGACGCGCCCACAATAGGAATTTGTGAATACGGCCAATCATTGGTAGGGATCACCTGATTATATTGGCGGAGTATGAAGTCGAGTTGGTTGTTCTGTGATATTATTTCATTTGAAAAATGATGGCTCTTTTGGAGTTTGTTGGTAGGTAGTGAAACTTGGACAAACGTTGAGGTATTATTGATGGGTAAATTATTACTACGGTAAATCATTACTCAACGGTAAATTATTACACAACGGTTCATTATACCATCTACGTAGAAGGGGCTGGAGTTTGTTGGTAGGTACTTTTGCAACTTTTTTCACTCCTCATCAACAATTTCTTTTCAGAACTTCATTATGTGTGTTTCTTTTTGTTAGGTACTGTTTGTCATCGGCAGAATTATTTTAGCAACATGTAACTCGTGATTTAGGTAGGTACCTAGTAACGAGTACGGGGTTAGGTACTAACCTACGGAGGGTTTGCGATCTACATAATATGTATATAATAGAATAGTACATATCATATTATATAGACGGGTTATCTATACATAGAGCTGTGATCTGTAACAGAAGGGTATTCTATACAAAATAATAAACCGTTGTGCAGGGATTTGCAGCGTTTTTTTCAAATGAAATTGTCGTGGTTCCTCCCAGACCCACAACCATTGTATTCGCCAACTTTAGATCTCGCAAATAAACACGCAGAAGTGGGGACGAAAGACGCAGGAGGTAGAAGCCCAGCCTGGTTCCCCACCATCCCCTACAAACTAGGGGATGGAGGGAGACAGCCACTGGGGTCTATAAAACCCCGGCGCCTGCCTCTTTTTCCTCATTCTACGCTCTCCTCTAGTTGCTGACTACTCTCTCTCCTCATTACCTCATCTCTCTCTCCTCTCCTAAAAGATGCTGTGTGCGGTGGTGGTACACCCATAACCCCCAGCCAAACCAACCTAAAAGATCTTAGGAATAAGGGTGGTGATTCGCTCATAACCCGCCTGAGCATATCCAAAAAGATCCTAGTGATGGTGGTGGTCCGCCCATAACCTCCTAGGCAACATCCACAAAAGAAGCTGTGTGAGGTGGTGGTATGCCCATAACCCCCAGCCAAAACCAAACCAAAAAGATCCCAGGAATAAGGGTGGTGATTCGCTCATAACCCGCCTGGGCATATCCTCACACCGCTCGTGATGAAATACGCCAATTTAAATTCATCACAGAAATAATATCACAGAGCAACCAACTCGACTTCATACTCCGTGAATATAATCAGGTGATCCCTAGCAATGATGATCTCGGGCCAATTCCCGATTGTTAACGCGTCCCTAGTGATGATATTTGGGCTAAATGTATACAATTTCCTTCACCCTGCTTTTGAAAAAGCCTGTCGTTGCAAACTTCTGGGCCTTACTGTGAACGAACGGCTGGACGTACAAGGCTCCGTGTGGTCTTAAAAAAACTCCCAAGTTCGAGAACTATTAAAAACCGTGAAACAATCTGAGATAACGGCGTCCTGGAGATTTCAACCCCTATTTTTCACCCCTTAGGGATGAGTGACATTAACGCCGAGCTTCGAGGACCAACTAGACCCCAAAACCTATAAACCGAATTTCGTCAATTTTGGCTCATGGTAACTAAGAAAAGTGCGAAGAAAGGCGTACAGCGGACGGACAGAAATTTGTTTGCTGCATTTTCGGATTCTACATAGGTACCTTGAAACGGAAACCATCAAATTTTGAGGGGGGTTAAACTTTTTTTTTCATACTCGATTCCAAAGGTTCATTATTGAAAATAATAAACCGAAAATTGCTGTCCGTCCGCCGTACTTCGCAGTTTCCTTAGTTATCATGAACTTAAATTAATGGTACATTTTATGAAATAGTATTTCAAGAATCGTTGTTATAAGGGTACTATTGGGTAAGCACCTTATAAAAAGTATATCTCAGAAGACCTTATAACAAAGGTTCTTCAGAGAATGGTTAATATAATTATTCCTTAGTTATACCTACTTGGGATCTAGGTTAGATTGACTTGACGCTAGGCAAGTAGGCAATTTCCACCACTCTTTATTGTTTCTTGGCAATCCTAGGTTTGTACCTACCGGAGAGGAGAACGAGCCCAGGTGGGTTTGTTGAAGTACCCTTGCTGGAAGATCAAGAGGTACTTGGGATGTTAATTATAAAAATGATAATATTAGCCTTGACTCACACGAGACGAGGGCAGGACAGAAAATACAATACACCGTCGTAAATCCCAATGGTCCCTGGATGTTCCGCGGGGAGCCAACTTTGTCTAAAATCACTAGGGATACCTCCGACAGAAAATAAAAGAATAAAATTAAATTCACTTCGTCAGTTCGCACTTTCCTTACTTATCGCACAACCACACAATAACAACTCTCGTCCTCCCAGGTTCGCATGCTTTCGTTGGGGGCAGCCATCTAGCTGTGCCCCCTGGAAGCTCTACCTAGTTCCTATTCCAATACTTTTTATAATAGTTCATCAATAATAGTTAATTAATGGCATCACAAGTCCCGAGGGATTACCAACGTGACATTGTTCAATATTAAGATTATGATTCCAAGTCAATAGATAAAGAATGGCTAGACAAAACCATCGTTATGGGTTGATTACATTCATGTGATATTGTCGTGATATTATAATACGGGATATAATATAATACGGTGGACAGACAGAAATATTTTTATTGCATTTCCAGATTCTACATACCTTGAAACGTAAACCATCAAATTTTGAGGGGGGGTTAGAATTTTTGAAAATAATAAACCAAAATAAAATCGTTGTCTTGGGCAATTTTCCACTTGAAAAGTTTTTTCACCGTCAACATTATTGTAACACTAAATACCTGGTTATAACCTAAAAGACACTAAATTTTACGAAGTGTTTTGATTTGATAAGCCTTCTCTAAGAATAAAATTTTTAAGAGGGTGGGTAATACTGAGACTGGTGTTCCATTTGGTCATTATCGTTGATTTCTCGAAGGAAAATACCTATTTATTTTGTGATAATTATTAGAATAGTCAAAAGTTCCATACTTACTAGAGATGTGTAGGTCATGAGTGACCTTGTCTCAAAGACCTTCTCTTTCAAGTGAACTGGTCCCAAATGACCTGCCGAGGGAATTTCGCAGTTCACCCGTTCGCCGTTCACTAAAGTTTCCTACCCTTCACCAAGGTCTCGGGCCCTTCCATCCCACCAACCGGAGCAGGTAGCAGGTCACCAGTTCGCCGTTCCTTTTCACAGTTCAGTTCGCCCTTATCTTCAAACTTTTCTAACTGAAATTTCATTTTTTGTAAAGAGTCATTTTCATAAAGCAACTATCCTGTGATGTGTATTTCATTTGTAGTCCCCAAAAATATGTGTTTTTTGTTATTTTCCTAATTTCGTTATTGAAAAATATACCTATTTTTTTCTTTTTGAGAAAATGGTCGTAGTACTTTTATTGAGTCTCTTACTTAACCTTACTAGGTAAGCTTTAAAAAATATTCATATGAATACAATTTTTTACTAAAGCTTCTCTTTAGATAATTCTATGAATTCAGCAGAAAAATGTTAATAAATGAGGCTAGAGTTGGCCCGTACTGAGAAATTCCTAGCAGGTCGCAGGTCCTGCGCGTTCACTTCAAAGTGAACTGGTGACCTTCTCCCACTGAACTTGTATTCGAACTGAGTGACCTGCTGGGAGTCAACTCACTCAGGTGAACTGGGTTTACACACCTCTAATACTTACTTAATTTCTGAAGAATAAGCTGTGAATTGGAATCTTATAAATGAATAAAACATCATTACCCTCCCTAATATTATCATTTTGTTTCCCTCCCAAATTATGTTGATCAGTGATGAACACTAACTTCCTGTAAAATAGCAGCTGGGCAGCCGAAATCGGCCGAGCACCCTTGGTAGGCTTCGGCTGATCGGGCTGTGGCCAGAGGCTCGTGAACTGTTAGTTGTAAGGTCTCATTCTTTACAATATTCCTAGTAGAATGAGACCATGCAAAAATTTGGTGGGTGTCGCTCAATGGCCATCAGTGGAAGAACCACCATAGCCAGAGCATCTGTCCATGACCATGACAATCTAACGAATCCACGACTGCCTGGTCCAGACCGACCCTCAAAATGAAAATCCAAGAGATTGAGAATGGCCAATTTTCTTTGAAGTTGTTGGCGTCGCAGACTAGCGGCAGAATCGTAAAGCTCTCTGAACTTGGAAAACCAATGCGTTGCTCTGGAAACACAGATTAACCAGTTGGTTGTATCTATCTGTAACCGAAATTGGCCTCTAGACGCCAATAATTGTATAATTCATAGCCAATTTTAGCATATTCCATAGACATTTATTAAGGACATATTTATTAACCAACTTCTGGAATGCAAATAAATCGCCATTTAT
Source organism: Leptopterna dolabrata (assembly GCA_954871275.1). Taxonomy (NCBI): domain Eukaryota; kingdom Metazoa; phylum Arthropoda; class Insecta; order Hemiptera; family Miridae; genus Leptopterna; species Leptopterna dolabrata. The sequence continues at coordinate 16,141,879 of OX940974.1, forward strand.
TTGCAGTTGAAAATTAATTTTTTAGCCAGACTCAATGATCGCCAATTTTGATATGTGACGATTAAAATCTTGGTCCGATATCAACCCCTTCCATTTCTCATAATTTAATTTTAATGCCGGCCAATACTCGCCAGTCCGGATTGTTTATTGCCAGGAAAATTAAAACATATTTCAGAGATACTCAAGCACAGCGCAGTTGATTGATTTTAATTGCCACAAGTCAATTTATTGCGAGCCAAACCTTGACAAGAACACAATACTTGGCACATAATGGCAATAAACTCCCAAGCATTTTTCATCAATATCAATTTTAGTTATGGGCTAATATGCGCCAATTCCGTTGGCGTTCATTGACAATAAACGATAAAAACAAATTTGAAATCAGCTGAATGTCGTGTGCATGGGGATGTGATTCATTGCCTCACGCTAAGGGCTGGTTTCACAACTGATCTCAAATCTCCTGGATCTGGTAATCCACGTTCTAAATTAGATCTGCGGACCAGTTTTTTGGGTGTTTCACCGAAGTATTTCAACCAATAGTCTGCTGGTCCCTGGAACATCCATAGATCAACCCGTCACCAGTTTCAATCCATCATCAGCTTCACATCAGCAGCATCAATCTTCAATCCATATCAGCTAGTAAGGCACTCGGTAATTTTGTTTTATTATTTTCAATAATGAACCATTGGAATCGAACATGAAAAAAAAATTCTAAACCCCCCCCCCCCCCACCATCAAAATTTTATGGTTTACGTTTCAAGGTATGTAGAATCCAAAACTGCAATAAAAAATTTCTGTCTGTCCGCCGTACGCCGTAGACCGCACTGGCCACTTTTCTTAGTTACCATGAAACAAAATTGATGAAATTCGGGTTATAGGTTCCGTTCGGGGTCTAGTTGGTCCTCGAAGCTCGACGTTACTGTCAGTCATCTCTAAGGGGTTCAAAATAGGGGATGAAATTTTCAGAACGCCGTAGCTCGAAAACTTTCGATGGAAGGGTATGGTTTTTTTTACGTTATTAAATTTGTCTTGAGCTAAACAATTTTTTTAGACCACCCGAAGCATTGTACGTCCAGCCGTTCGTGTGCACCAAAAAACTTCATCAACACGATCGTGAATCAAACGGTATAAATCCGGCCCAGATAATCATCACTAGGGAGCACCTGATTATAATCAAGGATGGCTGTATGAAGTCGAGTTGGTTGTTCTGCGATATTATTTCATTTGATAAGTGATGGGACTATTGGATTTTGTTGGTAGGTACTTCTGAAACATGAACAAAAGTTGAAGTATTATTGATGGGTAAATTATTGCACAATGGTAAATTATTACACAACGGCAAATTATTACGCAACGCTAAATTATTTCATAACGGTAAATTATTACACAACGGTTCATCTACCAAGAAGGGGCTGGATTTTACCGATCGGTACCTACTTTTGCAACTTGAACAAACGTTGAAGTATTGTTGACGGGTAAATTATTACACAATGGTAAATTATTTCACAACGGAAAATTATTACACAACGTTAAATGATTACATAACATTAAATTATTACACAACGGTAAATTATTACACAACGGTTCATCTACCAAGAAGGGGCTGGATTTTACCGATCGGTACCGACTTTTGCTACTTGAACAAACGTTGAAGTATTGTTGATGGGTAAATTGTTACACAATGGTAAATTATTACACAACGGAAAATTATTACACAACGTTAAATGATTACATAACGGTAAATTATTACACAACGGTTCATCTACCAAGAAAGGGCTGAATTTTACCGATCGGTACCGGACTTTTGCAACTTGAACAAACGTTGAAGTATTGTTGATGGGTAAATTATTACACAATGGTAAATTGTTACACAACGGTTCATCAACCAAGAAGGGGCTGGATTTTGTTGATCTGTACTTTTGCAACTTGAACAACCGTTGAAGTATTATTGATGGGCAAGTTATTACACAACGATTCATTATACTCGACCACGAAGGTAGGAATTGATCACAGAAAACAGTGATCTACGCAGAAGGGACATCTATTGCACTCCACATCAAATATTTACCTTCAGAACTTCATTATTTGCGTTTCTTTTTGCCGTTTTAGTTACTGTTTGTTATCGACAGAATTATTTTAGCAACATTTAATTCGTGATTTAGGTAGGTACCTAGCAACGAGTACGGGTTTAGGTACTAACCTACGGAGGGGCTGCGATCTACATAATATGTATAGAATAGTACATATTATATTATATAGACGGTTATCTATACAGAGAGCTGTGAGCTGTAACAGAAGGGTATTCTGTACAAAATAATAAACCGTTGTGCAGGGATTTGCAGCGTTCTTCACGATCGTCTTGCCAGTGATTTACCAGTGCTGGCCATTTCATTTGAAATCGGCGGAGATCACTGTTTTCTGTGTTCAATATCTACCCTCGCGCTTCCCCCAGGAAAGCCCTAAATCGGGTACTGGAGCCGGCCGGGCAATTACAGTTTCAAAGATATGGGGTGGATTCAAGAATTCTATCTATCATTATGTATTTGTTGTTAAGCATGAAGCGTAACAATCATGATTGTAGGGTTGTTCAAAAAGTTGGTGGAAAATTCCTCCGCGTGGTTTGGAGAATAATTCCTGAAATTGTCATATTTAATAGAAAAACAATTTCTCATATAAGTTCCTGAGAAATGTAGTATCTCAGATTTCGCGTATGCGCATGCGCAGTGGTCATACCAATTATCGGAGCGTTTTGAAACTGACGGACAGCAGTAGCTACACCGACTACCCACCGAATTCGACCAAAATCGGGCCACTTGTCCGTCGCTCAACCCTAACAACGCGCGGCAAACGTCGAGAAAAACTGATATTTTACAAAAGTAATAGTAAAATGAATCAATTTGTAACTGAAAACAAAAGTATAAAAGTCGGTCGAAGACTGGAGAATATCAGCGGCGACTCTTGGACCGTCATTAACGGGAACTTGCTTCTGGAACACCCCGGATTTCTCCCAGGTCGTATACAAATATTAAGAGCTGTAGTTTCTCCAAAAATACACTTAAGCTTTCACGGTTAAACGAATTACGTTCTGAAGTCTCAATTAACCCTATTGACGGACCACAAAGTCTAATTGGCCAACGTTTTCAGTGAAGAGTAAAGGGCTCCACACACCAACGCGAAAAAAATCGCGACGCGAAATTCGCGGCGGAAAAATTCGCGGCGGATAAAATCGCGTCCGCGAATTCGCCTGGGTCTTCACACCAGCGCGAAAGACTGGCGGTCGCGAAAGTTAACTTTTGCATCAGTATCAGATAGATATTAGTATTTTTGTCTATTTATTTATATGTCACTTCGTACTATATCTGTCCTTGGGTACATGATAAAAACTCCAAATTTCGCAAAATCGTTTGTATTACCAAACAGAAGGATGAATTCGAAGATGGGCAATTTTCAAAAATTCTAGGGGGGTATAATTTGAGTTTTTAGGGTGTCAAAAATCGGTAAAAACAGCTAAAATTGCGAACAATTTATGTACAATCACTGAAAGTTTTATGGAAGGGTGAATAAGTACAGAAAAATACAATTTCGGTGGTTTTTCACCAAAAATAGGAATCAAATTTGGGTTTTAGGTGGTCAAAAATTGGTGTTGAGCTAAAATCAATATTAATTCACCTGACGTGTGGGATGGTGATTCACGTCGAAGGGACACTTTCGATGATAAAAATATTTTTCTCAAAAAAGAGAGGGTCTAATTTGTCTTGGTAAGAATTTATAGAATTTTACGAGAAGTGGTACCTATGGTTTCTCGCTGTACCTATCATCTTTTTACTCAGTAGCATGAATATTTCTTTGAAAATTCGCTCTTACAGCCTTGCTGCATGACTGGAACTTTTATTCCATTTTTGAATTCTACGTAGGTAACTTGAAACGCGAACCACCTGTGGGGGGGGGGGGGGGGTATTGTGTCATGCTCAATTTCGGAGGTTCATTATTGAAAATTATAATTCAAAAAATCTCCCTACTCCTTGTTAAAACAATAAATTCAAAAGAACCAATAGGATGTATGATTTTCTTCGAGTCAAAATTCACCCCTCCTCCGTTCTTTTGGTTTATTTGCAATAATACTTTGGAATCGAGAACGAAATTTTATTTATGATTCCTCAAAATCAGCGCGAAATCAAAGCGGAGGGCGGAAAAAACGCGGCATGCCGCGTTTTTTTTCGCGGCGAAAAAAACCGTTGCCCGGCCGCGCGAAAAAACCGCGTTGGTGTGGGCACCCAGTTCGACGCCTCTGCTTTTGGTTGACGCGGATTTTCCGCCGCGAATTTCGCGCCGCGATTTTTTTTCGCGTTGGTGTGTGGAGCCCTTAAAGGCAACGTATAGGTGCTCGAATAATACTGGATATTTCTTTCGATGGTACACTGTTATTGTGGAGGGAGTAGGCCCCCCCCCCCCCCCCCCCCGACAATTGTTGTAAAAATTTATCTGCCAGGAAACCAACAGCCGCAAAAAGGATTGACACCCATTTGCCCGTCAAAGTAGCATACTCGGTGCTTCGCACCTGGTCTTGGGTGTGCTTATAGAAACCTGTTCCTTACCCCCAAACCTTGAAATTTCTTTCAACGCTGTTTGAGTGTTTGGTGGAGGCTTAGGCTTTTCTTCTTGGGGGCAAAAAGTACTGGTATCAAATCGACGGCCACGGTGAAGAAGTAGGTATGTCAGAAATCTGAAATTTATAGGAGAGCAGTTTTTAAGTTGGACGCTGTCCGTAAAATCAGGTAATTGTGCTACAAATGAGATTATAATTCCAAAAATTTTTATTTTCCTCAAATTTTCAGAAAATTACTATTAATTCTGGAAATGATCTACATTTTGACTCCTAGAAGACTTACCCAATTCAGCACCGACGACTTACCTAGTTATGGCCACAAGTGTGGAGGTATCAAGAAGGTAGAACTTTAAAAAATATGCACTCTTCTTTGCCAAAAACATTATATCAGGGGGGGGGGGGGGGGAATCCATTAATAATAATATAAAAAAAGGATGCTCGGCGCTATTTTGTAGGTACTGCAAAAGTAGATTTAAAAAACGCTGCAAAGTCCTTGTCACATGGGTTTATTATTCTATTGGGCACTTCTACAGAAATGATGGCTGTTCATTTATTGTTTCTTTCATGTGAAATAATTGAGATAGCTATTTGTGATGGTTTCTACCAATTTTGGCCCCCAAAACACGAATTGGGTACGCTCCGTTTTTTTTGTTTTTAAAAATTATCTTTGATCAATGGTAGTGCCATTTAATCGTCTTGATCCACTTTTTCTAGTGTTATTATACAAATTAATGGTGATTTCAGACGATTTCCCAAAATCGAGCCCCTTCTTGGTAGATGAACCGTTGTGTACCTAATAATTTACCGTTGTGTAACACATTACGGTGGTGTAATAATTCACCGTTGTGTAATAATTTGCCGTTGTGTAATAATTTACCCATCAATAATACTTCAACGGTTGTTCAAGTTGCAAAAGTACCTATCAACAAAATCCAGCCCCTTGTGGGTAGATGAGCCGTTGTGTAATAAATTTACCGCTGTGTAATAATTTGGCATTGTGTAATAATTTACCCACCAATACAATAAGTTGTAAGTTAGTTTACCATCGTATAGTAATAATTTACCCATCAATAATACTTCAACGTTTGTTCAAATTTCACTACCTACCAACAAACTCCAAAAGAGCCATCCATCATTTTTCAAATGAAATAATATCACAGAACAACCAACTCGACCTCATACTCCGCCTATAAAATCAGGTGATTCCTAGCAATGATTTTATCTCCAGCCAATTTCCTATTGTTGGCGCGTCCCTGGAGACGAGATTTGGTCTGATGTATACAATTTCATTCACCCTGGTGTCGAAAATGCCTGTCGGTGCAAACTTCGGGGCCTTACTGTGAACGAACGGCTGGACGTACGGTGCTCCGGGTGGTCTTAAAAAACTCCCAAGTTCGAGAACTATTTGAAACCGTAAAAAAATTCACGTAAAAAAAAGGTGTAGGCGTTCTGAAAATTTCAACCCCTATTTTGAACCCCTTAGAGATGACTGACAGTAACGTCGAGCTTCGAGGACCAACTAGACCCCGAACGGAACCTATAACCCGAATTTCATCAATTTTGATTTATGGTAACTAAGAAAAGTGGCCGTTACGGCGTACGGCGGCCAGACAGAAATATTTTTATTGCAGTTTTGGATTCTACATACCTTGAAACGTAAACCATCAAATTTTGAGGGGGGGTAAGAATTTTTTTTTCATGCTTGATTCCAATGGTTTATTATTGAAAATAATAAACCAACACACAAGTTGACTTACCTGGAAAAGATATGTTAATTAGCTGTGCAGAATTGGATAAGAGTAGTTGCCTATGTGTTCAATGAACAGAAACGTTCCGGATATTTTTGGTCAAGTCGACTTGCCTACTTTGGACACTGAAAACTAGTGTGAATAAATGGTTAAGTGACTTATCTTAATTTCAACGTCCCTTGAGAGTGAGAGAAATATTGGACTTGTTGACATACCTATAAAGTAACTCTACTTTCAAAGATATCTAAAAATGCACGTGTGGATAACGCCCTTATGGTGGTCGAGCAGACTTCCCTACTTCTTCACGGGTTGGGGAGTGGCTCATTGAATCGTACTGACCACTTACCCCGATTTGCTCGAAAACTCGACTTACCTACTTCTTCACCGTGGCCGTCGAAATATTCTCTGGTATACCACGTCACTATAAACAGTTTAAACACCAAAAATCTCAAGCAACATAAACATATGAGTTGAAGTTTAAAATCCGTTCAGTGACACTGAACAGATTTAAACAGTGTGCAGTAGTGATGGGCGGTGAATAACGGAACCGCTTAGGTTAACCGGTTATCGACCAAGAACCGGTTACTGAGAATACCGGTTACGAGAAAACCTACGTTTTTGGAATAACTACTTCGCTTCTCCTGGGCAGTGGGCTTGGGCAGTACTAGAGAGACGGTAGGTACCTAACGGCCGCACATAGGTAACTTGCTCTTGCACCCTTTGATTTGGGGATGGTATTGAGTAACTACCTGCCGCCGATAACGCTTTACCTCATAACAGGTTATCGACTTCCTGACAGTTATCCATCAGCTTAGGACCTTTTGGTTTATTATTCTGTGAATAATGCACCTATGTATTCGCTCAGCAAAAATTTTTATAACACCCCCTCAAACTTTTTTCTTTTACGTTTCAAGGTGCATAGATTCCAAAAATGCAATGTCCGTCCGCCGTACGCCGTATCACGTGTACCGGCTTCATTTTCGGTCTAAAAAATTCGTTCTTTCGCACACATGCTCCATTTGGGCCCTAGTTGTGGCCCGATCGGAATATACCCAGAGATGTTATGAGTGAAAATGTGCACAAAAATAGGTACTTTTTGTGTTTTAGTAACATGTCAGTAACATGAGCTTTTGAGGTATCGTTTTCCATGTTTCTGGGGACTAGAAGACCGAATATGAAGTCGATTTTGACCAAAGAGTGGAAAATCGAGGTTCTACCAAATGTTCAGCTCCCAAAATTGATTTTTTATGAGTCAAAAACCTGGGAAATCGTCTGCAATCACCATCAATTTGTATAATAACACTGGAAGAAGTGTCAACACGTGGATCAAGACGATTAAATGGCACTACCAATGATCAAAGATAATTTGAAAAAAAAAAAGGAGCGTACCTAATTCGTGTTTTAGGGGCCAAAAATGGTGGAAACAATCAGAAATAGCTATTTAAATTATTTCCCATGAAATAAACAATAACTGAACAGCCAACATTTCTGTAGACGTATGTCCAATATAATAATATACCCATGTGACAAGGACTTTGCAGCATTTTGTGTTTTAGTAACATGAGCTTTTGAGATATCGTTTTTCACATTTTTGGGGACGAGAAGACCGAATATGAATTCGATTTTGACCAAAGAGTGGAAAATTGAGGTTCTTCCAGATATTCACCTCCCGAAATTGATTTTTTATGAGTCAAGAACCTGGGAAATCGTCGGAAATCACCATCAATTTGTATAATAACACTAGAAAAAGTGTCAACAGGTGGATCAGACGATTAAATGGTACTATCAATGATCAAAGATAATTTGAAAAAAAAAGAAGCGTACCTAATTCGGGTTTTGGGGCCAAGATGGTTGGAAACCACCAGAAATGGCTATTTCAATTATTTTATATGAAAGAAACAGTAAATAAACGGCCAACATTTCTGTAGGTATGTCCAACAGAATAATAAACCCATGTGTCAAGGACTTTGCAGCGTTCGCTTCCCTTTGACGTGAGATGTTAAGGCGTGTAGCGATCACTCTTTACCCTTTCCTAACAGGTTACCTACCTATATTACGATGAGTTCCCTGTATCAACAATTTATTTCTATTATATTTATGGTGAGCATTTGTATGTAAGTCTCGTCTTCTGCTATTTCACCTCGTCCTCCGCTTGTATTCTACTGATCTCTCACGTTTTACTTCCTCATCTACTCTTTTGTTCTAAAATGGTTTTGTTCCTTTTCATTGTGAGTTCAAAGGCCTTTAATTTAGTTCCCTTATTGAATATATTATATTTCAATCCTATTTTTGAAATGAATAAAATTTACAAGTTTACAAACCCCATGTGACAAATTCACAAGATGAAGCACCCCCATCCGTAAACTGGTACCCGGTTATCGGAACCGGCTACGGTTACTAACCGATAACTCTTAGCGAATATTGCGTTATCAGAAAATACAAAATAACGCTTTAGCTCATCACTAAAGTGCAGCCTTCAGTGAGAATTAGGGATGGGTATCGATTAATCGATTAATTGAAATAATCGATTAATTTGGCAAATAATCGATTATTTTTTAATCGATGCCCGTATGTTACGATTAATCGGGTAATCGATTAATTTGTAACGATTAATCGACTTTTTTTCAGTGAGATTTCAAGTTTGAAGTGTTTCATTTTCTTTTTCTTTCATTGAGAAAATTCACTTAAAATGAACACACAACACAACAAGAGTATCCAAAAATTGTGGTCCAAGAGTCTTGACACACCCCGATGCCGAGATGCTGCCGGAACCGGAATGCACGAGGAATTCAGCCTCTACTTGAGATCACCACAGGAAAGGATCCAACAAAATCCAGTTTTATATTGGAAACAGATGGCGGAGACTTTCCCTGTGGTGTCGAAAATAGCATTGAAATATGTGCCAGCAGTGGCAACCTCTGTTCCTTCAGAAAGGCTTTTTTCTGAAGCTGGCCAAATTCTGAGGGAACTGAGGAACCGGCTGACCACTGACATGGCCAACAAACTTCTATTTTTAAAAGACATTAACGATAAATATTGGAACTAGTTTTAAAAATTAATACCACATAGGTACCTACCTAATATTTTTTACATGTAATAGGTAATGTGTTTCTACATTTTTAATGAATTATTTCTTACCTTGAGTTCGTTGTTTTCATAGTACCTACGACCTGCCCAATTTTTTCGCAACCTTTTTGAAATAATCGATTAATCGATTATTAAGACCCCGATTAATCGGTGAATCGATTAATCCAGATGAAATAATCGTCGATGCCATTAATCGATTAGTCGATGGTCGATACCCATCCCTAGTGAGAATTGTTAGGTCTCACTCTTTACAATATTCCTATTAGAGTGAGACCTTGCAAAAATTACGCATCGCTCATCGCAGCGTGGTGGAACCGCAACGCCAACAACGTTGAGGACTCCTTCTCAATTTCACAACCGCCTGGTCACCGACCGACCCTCAAAATGAAAATCAAAGAGCTCGAGAATGACCAATTTTCTTTGAAGTTGTTCGCGTCGCAGACTAGCGGCAGAATCGGAAAGCTCTCTGAACTTGGAAAACCAATGTGTTTATATGACCCAAACCCACCCAATTGACTGGCCCAAACCCCCCAATTGACTGTTTCTAAATGTCAGCCAATTTGGACTGTAGATGACAATAATTGTCAATTGTCAATTGGGAACAGCATATGATAATCACGCGTGGCTGTTGCTGTATATTATAATCGAGTTGGACGTAGTTGGGGTGTTGCTTACAGATGGCTCCCTACGAATTAATCGAATTATTGATGGCATTTACTTGGTTTAGGGGTTTCTGGGAGCCACAGAATTGGCCACAGAAAAGTGATCTACGCAGAAGGGGTGTATATTTTTCATTTTCTAGCTTCCCCTGTCATTCGAGAATTTAGAATTAGTTACTTGCAGTTTGTAGTAAATTCAAGGTCATAAAATTAGCCAGACAATGCCTTATTATGTGGAGGGGGATGTCACTTTGAAAATAAACATTAGGTAGGTCACACTCAACTTTATTTTTCGAAATTCGAAACGCAAAAATCAAATAGAACAGACCGGAATCAATAGGTAAATAATAATCATACGAACAAAATTTAAAAGTAACAATTTGAACATCGATTCAGCTGAATTAATGAGAAGAGTCAGGTGTTTTAGCTGGCACAATTTATTTTGAAATGTTGGGTTTAATTTTGGATATTTGGATAGCTGTAGACGGTTCAGCATCTAACAGCTTCGGTATTTAGTTTTGGTGGCGGCATAGATCGAAAATCCGGATTTGCATTGGTAAGTAAGTGTTGTGGTAAATGGAAGAAGCGTTTTGCTTTTGGTTTATTATTTTCAATAATGAACCATTGGAATCGAGCAAGAAAAAAAAAATTCTTACCCCCCGCTCAAAATTTGATGGTTTACGTTTCAAGGTATGTAGAATCCGAAAATGCAATAAAAATATTTCTGTCTGTCCGCCGTACGCCGTACTGGTCACTTTTCTTAGTTACCATGAAAAAACGCTGCAAATCCCTGCACAACGGTTTATTATTTTGTATAGAATACCCTTCTGTTACAGATCACAGCTCTATGTATAGATAACCCGTCTATATAATATAATATGTACTATTCTATGCATAATTATGTAGATCGCAGACCCTCCGTAGGTTAGTACCTAACCCCGTACTCGTTACTTGGTACCTACCTAAATCACGAGTTAAAAAAATGTTGCTAAAATAATTCTGCCGATGACAAACAGTACCTAACAAAAAGAAACACACATAATGAAGTTCTGAAAAGAAATTGTTGATGAGGAGTGAAAAAAGTTGCAAAAGTACCTACCAACAAACTCCAGCCCCTTCTACGTAGATGGTATAATGAACCGTTGTGTAATAATTTACCGTTGAGTAATGATTTACCGTAGTAATAATTTACCCATCAATAATACTTCAACGTTTGTTCAAGTTTCACTACCTACCAACAAACTCCAATAGAGCCATCATTTTTCAAATTAAATAATATTATCACAGAACAACCAACTCGACTTCATACTCCGCCAATATAATCAGGTGATCCCTAGCAATGATTGGCCGTATTCACAAATTCCTATTGTGGGCGCGTCTCTGGTTACGAGATTTGGTTTGAATTGTATACAATTTCATTCACACTGGAGTCGAAAATGCCTGTCGGTGCAAACTTCGGGGCCTTACTGTGAACGAACGGCTGGACGTACGATGCTCCGGATGGTCTTAAAAAACTCGCAAGTTCAAGAACTATCTAAAACCGTAAAAATGTTTACGTAAAAAAATGGTATAGGCGTTTTGAAAATTTCAACCCCTATTTTGAACCCCTTAGAGATGACTCACAGTAACGTCGAGCTTCGAGGACCAACTAGACGCCGAACGGAACCTATAACCCGAATTTCATCAATTTTTTTTCATGGTAACTAAGAAAAGTGGCCCGTACGGCGTACGGCGTACGGCGTACGGCGGACAGACAGAAATATTTTTATTGCAGTTTTGGATTCTACTTACCTTGAAACGTAAACCATCAAATTTTGAGGGGGGGTAAGAATTTTTTTTTTCATGCTCGATTCCAATGGTTCATTATTGAAAATAATAAACCAAAATTGATGAAATTCGGGTAATAGGTTCCGTTCGGGGTCTAGTTGGTCCTCGAAGCTCGACGTTACTGTCAGTCATCTCTAAGGGGTTACAAATAGGGAACGCCGTATCTCGAAAACTATCGATTGAAGGGTATTGTTATTTTTACGTTATTAAATTTGTCTTGAGCTAAACAAGTTTTTGAGACCACCCGGAGCACTGTACGTCCAACCGTTCGTGTGCACCAAAAAGCTTCGTCAACACGATCGTGAATTAAACGGTAGAAATCCGGCCCGGATATCATCACTAAGGAGCACCTGATTGTAATCAAGGATGGCTGTATGAAGTCGAGTTGGTTGTTCTGCGATATTATTTCAATTGATAAGTGATGGACTATTGGATTTTGTTGGTAGGTACTTCTGAAACTTGAACAAACGTTGTAGTATTGTTGATGGTAAATTATTACACAATGGTAAATTATTACACAACGGCATATTATTACACAACGGTAAATTATTGCACAACGGTAACTTATTACATAACGGTAAATTATTTCGCAACGGTAAATTATTACCCAACGGTTCATCTACCAAGTATGGGCTGGATATTGTTGATCGGTACTTTTGGAACTTGAACAGCCGTTGAAGTATTATTGATGGGCAAGTTATTACACAACGAACGGTTCATTGTCGGTATTGACCACAGAAAACAGTGATCTACGCAGAAGGGACATCTATTTCACTCCACATCAACAATTTTCCTTCAGAACTTCATTATTTGCATTTCTTTTTGCCGTTTTAGTTACTGTTTGTCATGGACAGAATTATTTTAGCAACATTTAATTCGTGATTTAGGTAGGTACCTAGCAACGAGTACGGGTTTATGTACTAACCTACGGAGGGTCTGCGATCTACATAATATGTATAGAATAGTACATATTATATAGACGGGTTATCTATACAGAGAGCTGTGATCTGTAACAGAAGGGTATTCTATACAAAATAATAAACCGTTCTGCAGGGATTTGCAGCGTTTTCAACGAGAGGTTGATATTTCTTGTTTTCCACATGGAACCTAAAATGGAGATAGCAGATTTTACCCCCCACGACGACTCCCGTTTTCCGTTTGTTATTTTCAATAATGAACCTTCGGAATCGAGCACGAAAACAATTCTTCCCCACTCAAAATTTTTATGGTTTCCTTTCAATGAATGTGGAATCCGAAAATGGAATAAAAACGCTGCAAAGCCCTACGCAGTGGTTTATTATTTTGTATAGAATACCCGTCTCTTACAGATCACAGCACCTCCGTAGTTTATTAGGACCCGCCACTACAAATGAATATAATGCGCTGAATGCTCAAGCAGTAGCTACAATGGCAAAACGCTGCAAATCCCTGCACAACGGTTTATTATTTTGTACAGAATACCCTTCTGTTACAGATCACAGCTCTCTGTATAGATAACCCATCTATATAAATAATATGTACTATATTCTATACATATTATGTAGATCGCAGACCCTCCTTAGGTTAGTACCTAATCCCGTACTCGCTACTAGGTACCTACCTAAATCACGAGTTAAATGTTGCTAAAATAATTTTGTAGTGATTGGGAGTCGGATAGACGAGTCGATCGATTACGAGAGAATGGTTATTTATTGATGGCACCCTGGCTCTTTTATATTCCCCTGACAAGACCAGAGGGGGGTCGGGGGGTCCCCACTCTGGGTTACAGCATGTTCAGACACAAATTGAGTTGTGGAGGAGCAGCCGATCACAACACTGCTCCCCCCAGAATTTAAGTAATTTTCAATTTCAATTAAATTTTGTTGTTGTCGCTGTGGCGGTGGCCGGGCGTGGGAGGTGCGTGTGTTGGTTCCGTTTGGGCTGTCCGGGTGGCTGCTGTGGTCGGTGTCGTGGGGCGGCGATGGGTTGCGGTTGATTAGTGGCGTGGGTGCCGGTGCGGGCGCGAAATGTCCCGCCGGTGCCGTATGTGGTTCGTGCGGTAGGTCGGGCGCTGTGGTCGGGGGCGTTGCGGCGTTGGCGGCGGTGCCGGCTTTGGCGACGTCGGCCGTGCCGGAGGCGTGGCGAAGGTAGACGTGCCGAGGGTTGGGGTTTGCGTGGCCCGTTCTGTAGTCGCTACGAGGGCCTTTGCGAGGCTGAGGGCGTACGTTGATTTCGTGGTGACGTCGGGCGAGGCTTGGACTGCGGCAGTGTGTTGCTGGGGGCGGCGTACCCCGTGGATGCAGCAGTCCGAGCACGTCCCTGCGTACGGCGGGAGTTGCAGGGTGACGGTTGTGGTTGACGGGGCGGTCACCGTCATAACCGGCGTGCCTGGCGTGGTAGTCGACGGGCGTGGAGTCAACGGGCGGATGCCCGGCGGTAGCTGACGCGTGGGTGGTTGACGCTGCTGCGTCTTGTTGTCCCGGGGCCGCGCGTGGATAGGTATCGCGCCGGCTTTCGATATGGCCATAGCCTGATGGATGGGGATCGGGCCATACCTGCCCGGTGGTTGCGGCCGAGTTGGCTTCCTTTTCGCCGGAGCCGGAGGAGACGGCGTGACGGCGAGGTCTCGTAGGAGCTGTGAGGCGGTAGGTTGCTTCGGCGACATAGCGTTGTAGTGGTTGATGTTCGTGGGCGGCGCTCGTCTTTATAGTCGCTGCCGTGGGGTGGGGTGCGTTGGTCGGCGTGTTGGGGGTGTTCACTGTGTGCGTGGGTGGGGGTGCCGGCTTACATCGGTCGATTGAGACTGATGGTGTGCGTCGATCGTCCGTGAGGTAAGTTATTGTTTTTCCATCGTTTGTCAACACCTGATGGGGGCCGGTGTAAGGTGGCTCGAGTTTACCCCTTGGCGTGTCTACGCGCACGTACACATGGGTCGCTGTGCGCATAGTTGCTGGCACGTATGACTGTGTGTAGTGGCGGTATGATTCGTTGGTGCGTAGGGGCACAGTTGATGGTGGCGGTTGAGTGAACAGATCCCCTGGGAGGCGTGGCGTGGCCGAGAAGAGGCGTTGGGCCGGTGAGTAGCCGTCGGGGCCCGGGCGGTTTCGTAGGCCGAGGAGGAGGCCGCTAAGTTGGGTGGCCCATGTGCGGGAAGTGGCTGTTGCGAGAATTGCGTCTTTGAGGACCCTATGTAGTCGTTCGACGAGGCCGTTGGCTTGAGGGTGGTAGGTATTTGTATGGTGTACCTCCGAGCCTATGGACGTGCAGTATTTATGGAATTCGGCTGAGGTGAACTGGGTGCCCTGGTCAGTGGTAACGCGTGCCGGGGAGCCGTAGCGGGCGATCCAGTGGTTGTGTAGGGCCGTAATCACTGCGTCGGCGGAAATGGTCGAGAGGGGTGCGCATTCAAACCAGCCAGTGGCGCGGTCAATCATTGATAATATGTATTTTTTAGTAGCCGATGGCGGTAGCGGGCCGAATAGGTCGATATGTAGGTGTTCGAGTGGCGCGGCGTCGGGAAATTCGCCGAGGGGAGCCCTGATGTGTCGAGTTGTTTTCGCTCGGTTACAACTCGGGCAGGCGCGGGTGAACAACCGTATCGACGAGGTCATGACGGGCCAATAATATCGAGCGCGGATGAGGGCTGTGGTGGCCTTTATCCCCGGATGTGTCATCCCGTGTATGTGTTTGAAAACCGCGAGGCGTAGCGGCGTAGGGATGTAGGGGCGAGGCGAGGCGTCGGTAGTTTCGCACATGATCTCGTGGCCTTGTATTCGGTGCGGTGTGAGATTCATTGTAGCGATGTGGTCATCGGCGGCCTGTGCGTCGGCTAGCTGTTGTAGCGTGAAGGGGGTGCCGTAGTCTGTGACTGCGTGGGCCATGTTGGCTGTCGGTGGGAGTCGCGAGAGGTAATCGGCGACGATGTTTGTTGGGCCCTCGGCGTACCTGATGTCAGTTGTGAATTCTGAGATAAATCGAAGGTGCCGTAGCCGTGTTGGTGGGGCCGTATTCGATTGTGTCGCTAGTGAGGTTGTGAGGGGCTTATGGTCCGTATATACGGTTAGTGGGCGCCCTTCGATTTGTTGGCGAAAGTGTACGATGGCGAGGTAAATAGCCAGTAGTTCGCGGTCAAATGCGCTGTAGTTACGTTGAGCCGGGTTGAGAGTGCGTGAGAAGAAACCTAGCGGGCGTAAGTGCGTATTGTCGATGAAATGCAGCGCTGCGCCGACGGCGAAATCCGACGAGTCCGTGTGTAGGACGAGAGGTTGGGTCGGGGCCGGATGGGCGAGTGTGACGGAGGTTTCGAGTAAGCGTTTTGCGTGGTCGAATGCGTCAGCTGCGTCGGTGGTCCACGTGAGCGTGCGTTTGTCCTTTTTCTTCGCGTCGGGTGGAATCATTTCCACTAGGGGGCGGAGCGTAGGTGCGGCTCGTGGTATCGCTCGGTGATAGAAGTTAATGAGGCCGAGGAATGTTCGAAGCTCGTGCACGGTAGTGGGTCGCGGGAATTTCTTAATGAGGTCCGTGCGTTCCGGTAGGGGTGTTATCCCGTCGGTTGAAACGTTGTGGCCGAGAAATTTGACTGAGGGCCGTGCGAGCTGGCATTTGGCTGTATTTATTTGTAGGCCGTATTTAGCGAGGGTCTCGAGGAGCGTGCGTACGTGGGTGTAGTGTTCAGACGGGGTGGCCGAGGCGACCAGTATGTCATCGAGGTAACAGTACACGAAAGGTAGGTTGCGTAGGACGTGGTCCATGTAGCGTTGCCACGTTTGCGCTGCGTTTCGTAAGCCGAAATTCATGCGCTTGAATTGGTAGGCGCCGAAGGGTGTTAAGATCGTTGTTTTTGGCACGTCGCGTTCGCTGATTTTGCAGTGAAAAAATGCACGGGCGAGGTCGAATGTGCTGTACACTGTAGTCCCGTACAGGGCCGTTGTAAAATCGTGTAGGTGTGGGACGGTGTAGCGATCGGGCACAGTGAGTCGGTTCAGCGCTCTGTAGTCACCGACGGGGCGAATGTCACCGTCGGGTTTCGGAACGATGTGGAGCGGGCTGGACCACGGCGCCTCTGAAGGTTCGATGACCCCCGCCGCTAGTAATTCGCCGAAATGGGCCTTCGCTTTCGCGTATAGGTCCGGGGATAATCGGCGAAGTTTCGCGTGACACGGGGGGCCCATCGTGACGATGTGATGTTCGACAGGAGCATCGCATGGTGTCGATGAAGGTTTGTAGGCGTCGAGGAGGGCTTGAAAACGGGGCTCGTTCGCTGTTGTCGTACAGATGGACTGGCTCGGAGGTACGAGGTCTACTGTCCCGGTGATGTACCGCTGCGTGGCCGCGTTGATGAGTCGGGCGTTGGGTAGGTCAACGAGTAGGCCGTGGTACGTCAAGAAGTCGGAGCCGAGGATCGGGGTTGATACGTCGGCGACTGTGAAGGTCCACTCGTACGGAGGGAGATCTGGTAGGTGTACTGATGCGGAGTGTGTGCCGTACATCTTGATCTCGGTGCCGTTTGCGGCACGTAGAGCGCTTGGACGTGTTGTTTTTCGGTTGAGCAGGGTGTTCGGGACGATCGAGACGTCGGAGCCGGTGTCCACGAGGAAGTGTAGCGAGGTTTTTTTACAGCGGATGAAGAGCCGAGATGTTGGTGGGTTACGCACGGCCGTTACGGCTGGTCGGGCCGTGCGTTGTCGTTTCCCGTCGGTTTCGGGCGCCAGGTGCAGGGGCTGCGGCATTTCTGTGCTCGTGGGCCCCATGTGCGGTGGTAGAAACATAGGGTGCTCGTTGTTCGGCGTTTGTTCGTCGCCGGCTGCGTCGGGGATCGCCGTTGTCGTCTATCGTTGATCACTTCGACCTCTTCGGAGACGGTAGCCACCCGAGGAGGCGGGGCGAATGGTAGGAGGCGATCGGCGAGCGCAGCGAGTTTCAATATGTCGGGTTCGTCACGGGCCGCTATGTGTAGACGTATGCTCTCGGGTAGGGCGCGGAGGAAGAGCTGTCGGACGAGCGGTGCGGGTGTGTCAGCCGGAAGTGCTCGGGTGAGTCGGCGAGCGAGGATCGACGGTAGTTCGTCGTCGGATGTCGGCTGGAGGAGGGCGGTGAGCCGTGAACCATCGGAAGGTGCGTGTGTCGCTAGAAGGCGAGTTTTGAGCGTCTGGTAACTACTGGTGTGCGAGGGGTTGATGTCGGCGCATAGATCCGCTTGTCGAGGTTCGAGGGCGAGGAAGGCTCGGGCGAATTTCGCATGTGGCGTCGTGAGGCCTTCGTGTGCGAGGATGAGCTCGAGTTGGGCGAACCAGACGTGCGGGAATGCGGGGTCGAACGGCTGGAGCTTGAGAATCGAAGGAGCGCTCGCTTCGGGCGTTTTTTGCGGTTTCTGCTCCGTCATCTTCGGTTTTCTCTTCGGTGCCAGTCCGGTGAGGTGTCAGCTTGAAGTGTGCTCGGCGCCGGCGTCCGTTTCCTTATATAAGGATCGGTGATGGTGGGGCGAAGTAGCGGGAGGCGCTGCGATAGCCGTCGAGGCGGGCGTCGGAGTGGGGCGCCGCTGTGGCGTCGGTGGGGGCCGCGCGTGGTGGGGCTCGTTGAAGCGGAGGCGGAGGCTGCGACGCTATCAAACGGCGGGCGCTGGCGGTGGAGCTCACACGTCGGATGTCACCAGTGTAGTGATTGGGAGTCGGATAGACGAGTCGATCGATTACGAGAGAATGGTTATTTATTGATGGCACCCTGGCTCTTTTATATTCCCCTGACAAGACCAGAGGGGGGTCGGGGGGTCCCCACTCTGGGTTACAGCATGTTCAGACACAAATTGAGTTGTGGAGGAGCAGCCGATCACAACAAATTTATTCTGTCGATGACAAGCAGTAACTAAAACGGCAAAAAGAAACGCAAATAATGAAGTTCTGAAGATAAATGTTTTATGTGGAGTGGAATAGATGCCCCTTCTGCGTAGATCAGTTTTCTGTGGTCAATACCTACCTTGGTGGTCAAGTATAATGAACCGTTGTGTAATAACTTGCCCATCAATAATACTTCAACGATTTTTCAAGTTGCAAAAGTACCGATCAATAAAATCCAGCCCATTCTTGGTAGATGAACCGTTGTGTAATAATTTACCGTTGCGAAATAATGTACCATTATGTAATAATTTACCGTTGTGTACTAATTTGCCGTTGTGTAATAATTTACCACTTTGTAATAATTTACCCATAAATAATACTTTAACGTTTGTTCAAGTTTCAGAAGTACCTACCAACAAAATCCAATAGTCCATCACTTATCAAATGAAATAATATCGCAGAACAACCAACTCGACTTCATACAGCCATCCTTGATTATAATCAGGTGCTCCCTAGTGATGATATCCGGGCCGAATTTATACAGTTTGATTCACGATCGTGTTGTCGAAGCTTTTTGGTGCACACGAACGGCTGGACGTCCGGGTGGTCTCAAAAAATTGTTTAGCTCAAGACAAATTTGTTAACGTAAAAACGAGATACGGCGTTCTGAAAATTCCAACCCCTATTTTGAACCCCTTAGAGATGACTGAGAGTAGCGCCGAGCTTTGAGGACCAACTAGACTCTGAACGGAACCTATAACCCGAATTTCATCAATTTTGTTTCATGGTAACTAAGAAAAGTGACCAGTACGGCGTACGGCGGACAGAAAGAAATATTTTATTGCATTTTCGGATTCTAAATACCTTGAAACGTATGAGGGGGTGTTAGAATTTTTTTTCATGCTCGATTCCAATGGTTCATTATTGAAAATAATAAACCAAAACATTCGAGAAAATGCGTCCTGGAAATTTCAACCCCTATTTTTCACTCCTTAAAAATGATGATATCTGGGCTGGATGTATGAGTGAGCGTAGGTAAAATGCGGACAAGTTAATCCGTTGAGCTCGCTGGAGGTTGGTTTCGCATAGGTGAAATGCGGACAATTCTGTACTAGTAAAATGCGGACAGAAAATGCTTCAGAAAAGTTGGGCAAGGATGTATAATGTTCAGATGTATTTATGCACAAGGAATGAAATGATACGCAGAACGTGGCAAGAAGTTTAGTTCCCATTCCGCCGCTCGCATTGTCAAGCGATCTGGATGCTCGCTGGCGCTCGCATCTCAAAAAAGATAAACAATTCCAGAAACTATCCCGTGAATGAGCAGGTTGTTTGGGACTTCTGAATAGATTAGTGGAATGCATTGTCAAGCGATGTGGATGCTCGCTAGCGCTAGCATCTCAAAAAAGATAAACAATCCCAGAAACTATCCCGTGAATGAGCAGGTTGTTTGGGACTTCTGAATAGATTAGTGGAATGCATTGTCAAGCGATCTGGATGCTCGGTAGCGCGATCTACGCATCCAGCGCAGATCTACGCAAAGATCTAGCGCGATCGCGCCACAAGTGTGGGAAACTGACAGGACAGACTCGTCCGCATTTTAACGTACATGTTTCAAAAACACCGTCCGCTTTTAGCGAATTTTCGAAGAAAAGATAGCTATTGTTCTCGGTCCAAAATTTTTAAAACTCGAATTTCCGAAAGATTTTTATACCAAAATCCGTTTCAGACCATCCTGAATTCCCTGCCGAAAGACACCAAAAATTATATGTATATATATATATATATATATTTATATATTTATATATTTATATATTTATATATTTATATATTTATATATTTATATATTTATATATTTATATATTTATATATTTATATATATATTTATATATGTATGTGTCATTCCAGACGATAACTCTCGAAAGAATTGAGATAAAAAGTTCAAATTTGCACGAAAAATCTGTCTTGGCAACCGACAGGCTAAGTTCGAAGATGGGCAGAATCGGGTCACCCTAAGGGGGAGTTTTGGGGAGTTTTAGGGGGGGAAAATTACCCATAAATTCCCAAAATGAAAAAGTCTGACAAGTGACACCTCATTTTAAAGGATTTTGTACGCTGAACACGATGGTGAAATCAGAATTGCGATATCTCATTCCATTCTCAAACTGGAGCACTTTGAAGATGAAGGAACGTGGTTATTTCTTGAGATGTTCTTCCTGGTTCGTCTGCTCTAATCTGATAACGGAATGGGATATCGCAATTCTGACTTCACCATCGTGTTCAGCGTTGGAAAATCTACAAACCGAGGTGTTACTCGGCAAAAAATGGAACAAAAAATTGTACCCAATAGGTACCTACTCTTCTGGTATTCAAAACATTTATGATTTCCCCCTCCCCCTCCTTCCACCCCAAATATTACTTTGCGTAAAACTACTCCTGTTTTAATTTTGTATGGTATCAAGTTGGGAAAACATTGGCCGAAAATTAATTTTCAGAAAATTTTAGGCGGAGGAGGAAGATGCCGAAAACTTCGAAAATTCGCTCTTATAGCCATGCTGCATGACTGTGGTTTTTTTAAAATGTTTACTTTCAGGGATTAACAACTTACGTCCGCAATTTACTGCGTCCCGTATGAGTCGCACTCATGTTGACGAAGCTTTTCGGTGCAAACTTCAGGGCCTTACTGTGAAGGAACGGCCAGACATACTTTGTTCCGGGCGGTTAAACAAATCCTAACATATGGAATCAATTCAAAAATGTCATAAAAACCATAGGTAAGTGGAAGTTTTCAAGCTCCGGCGTTGTGTAGATTTCAGTCTCTATTTTTCACCCTTTAGAAATGACTGACAGTAACGGCGATTTTCGCGGACCAACTAGACCCCGAACGAGACGTACAAACCGAATTTTAATTATTCTGGTTCATGTTAATTAAGAAAAGTGCGTGCGAAATCCGGCGGTCGGACAGAAATTTTATTGCCCAAACCTCGAGACAGACTTCTCATAGCTTGAAAATGTGTGCAACCGTTGCAAATGTACGTAACAGTTGTTGTTTAACCAGTCCATTTCGAGTAATGTGGTCTCATTGTTCCATATGGGAAAGAGGACCTTCAAAGCGAGAGGTTGGTAAGACATTCGCAGGTACAGAACCGTTGTTGCTGGCAACTGCTTGAACCGGTGGAAAATGGAATACGTTCATCGACCCGTGCGCTCGTCTACAAGAACAGACAAGGACAATTATTTTGCTTCCGAGTCTACGAAGTCAGCGGAAGCTTTGTTTTCACTTTCAAGAGGATTTTTGTTTTTTCTCCAAAATGAAAATGCTCACTCGTGTTACACGTTTTGGACTTTAGAGCTTTCTGACTCCGAACAAATCTGGTTCGGTGTCTGTCCGTCTGTGTATCCGCAAATCTGCAGGCGAGTTGGGCCCTATGAGTTTTATAATGTGATGATTGGTATAGCTACTGCGCATGCGCAGACGCGAAATCTCAATACGAAATACCATACAAACCTACGGTCAAATTCGATGGATAGTTAGGGTGTAGCTTCTTCTTTCACACGAATTTCATCGTGATCAGATGATTGGTATAGCCAGTGCGCATGCGCAAACGAGAAATCTGAGACATTGAACTTACGAAGGAACTATGGCCCGATTCTATAGGTTCGGGATGGGATTACACTATACTACTATACTACGTGGCCTAAGGAGCGCATTTACCAGTAGCGGGTCCGTTTTAGATTCCACGATATCGTTACAAGGAAGCCGTGTGCCATTAAACTTGGCAGAGGTTTTTTTTTTTGGATTTTTTTCGTATCTTGTGCCTGTTTGGTCTGCTGTGACTGCACGATCTGCTGTCTGGTTGTGCCGCTCCTAGCGTAAAATGTTCCATTTATTTTCTTGTTTGTCTCGGTCGTCAGACTGGTGCAATTTCGCCCTTCGGTTATCAGACCAACCAAATTCAGCTCAACGGTGTTCAACAATGGAATGATCTACGGCCAACCTCGATAAACCAACACATAATTCGGCTGAGGGAGCAACACTTGCGGATACGGTGGTTTTAAATGAGTCCACACCAACTCGCTTATATCCTGCATATACTATTTCCAACTGGCTTGAGATAAGATGAAACACAGAACAAATAAAATAAAGCAAGAGGTAATGGAACAGTGCAGAGATTGAGATCACGGGGCGGCGGGTTGAGCGGCCCATCGGCGCATCGAGTCCGTTCCACTCAGAACTAATCGATTGCTACGGTCTTGTTTTCGCTCAGTTCATCGAAAAGATCGCGGTAGCGCAGACTAATCCAAGCAAGGCCATCTGAAATCACGTAAAATTCCTAGCCCTGAAATCATTTTTCACTGTGCAACCGTGCAAGTAAGTACATATCTGTTAAATGGATGCGAGGAATCATATTTTATTTAGGTATTACTAATGCTGCAGGAATGTTCCTGGCTGATTGGGTGAATTCATAGTTTTGGGTAGTGCTTTCAACTAAAACCAACTTATATGTAGTAGCCAAATTTACATCAAGACACTACCTACTCCAAAACCATCATATTCCAGGTGATTTTGAAATTATCGGGTGATATCAGTAGGTAATTGATGATTTGAAAATTTATCGGTATCAAGCGGCCAGGTTGAGTTTACTGGCGAAAACCACAGTCCAAATGCTAAGTTTTTTTTAGTAAACTTACTAGGGCTTCGACGTGGACGGGGATGATGATGGAAGCACCCTAGGTCAATGGGAAGGGTGAAAAATAGGATGAGCATTTCAAAGCACAAAAACTTTCGATTGTTACATGATTTTGCATTTATACAATTGTTTTCCTCTTTTAATTGTTTTCTCTTTTAATGATTTCTTAATGGTTTCTCGGATATTAGGGAACACCCGGAACATTGTACGACAACCGGACGCACGGACAAAAGACACTGTGACGAATTCCACCCAAGTCTAATCAAGAGCGTCTATAGCGTTCGGCAATTGTTAACTGCATAGGTAGGTAATTTGTGTCCACTGTCAACATACAACAATCAGTGAAAGACCTGGAACTTGAAAAATTCAAGCTGGCCCTATCAGGGGACCAGTTGAGGTCTCTCTAGGAAATGTTTACTGACGTGCATGAGAAACTTGTCGTCGGATTTTGATGAATTTAATTTGCAGCAATCCCGAATTTACCATCAACTTCAGCTCCTCAATACCGTTATATCGTATCGTATAATAATCATACGACCGAACGGTCTTGTGGAGCTGTATCATCGGCTGAAATCTCAACCATCCACCCACCTGCAGAATAATTCAGTTTCAGCCGCCAAAAGTCACGTTTTTTGTCTGCATATGGACGGGCAACCCATTTGCACTATAGCAGTATAGTATAAACAGTTTCATATTCTTAGCAATCCTACTACTGTTGGCTAAAATGTCATCTACCTGTAAGTCAATTTTGGACCTCGAATTCTGTTTTTCAGGCTGCCTCCACACTGGGAACCCACCTGCATAGTAGCAAAACAAATTTTCATGTAAAATCATAGCAGTGATTGAAGGCTAAAATGCCAACTATCTTCCTGCTAGTCCTTTGGGATCAGTTCTGCAGCATATTTGAGTCGGTGCCATCTTGTAATCCATCGGCTTTAGAATAGCAGACGTGCATAATGCATAAATGTATTCTGTATACTCTTGTTAAGTACAAGGGAATTCAATAATTGAAACTTCCCTACCAATCTCCTGTCCATAAATCTCACAGGTGCATACCCAATATTTCCATCTCATTTCAGGTGTTTTGCTGGGGGTTTCATTTTTCCGAATAAGGAGCATCAAAAATTGACTTATTACTCATTGTACGAAGTCTTTAAACAATTTGCTACGTATAATAACAAAAATAGAATCCAAACACATTTGCAATAATGCCACGACGTCTGTCTCTTTCCTACTTCTCTGATTTATTTGTTACTGGGGATCGTACTTATGACTACTGGGAAGAACTGCATAGAATAACAAAGAAGACCAGTGTCACAGGTATAAAAGACTAGAATTATCAGCCTCATGGTAAAACTGAAGTGATGAAGGTTTGCACCATCAACCTCAAAAAATCACTGAAAAAACGAGCCAGTAGTACAAATTTACCAGAACACATAAACAGTTAAACATAAATAAATGTATGCAGGCACATAAAAGATAACTAGGTACATCAGGATTCATCAGAATCACTGGCGGGTTTTTGACACGTGATTTACACATCACATAAATATGTTCCAAGCACAGGCATTCTTCACATTCTTGGCAAGAGTATTTCCTAGACGGCATCGTTCTGAAATGAAGACAATTGTTTTGTATAATTATATTGTATTGTACATTGTACTTAGACAGCAGCAGATAAACCGGAGAAGGGAAAAAATACGCCACTTGTCGCATGCACCTCACGGGTGAAAATTATGTTTTTCGAGAAGAGGTAAATAATTATAACAAATCAAATAACACAGATAAAAGTGAAAACACGAATACATCGTAATAAAACAAAGTTCCCAGGAAAAATTATCTAAAGGTATAAAAGCAAATTTACTTACACGATTGGTCGCATGCATCTCTCAGATGGAACATCGCTGCCACAGCCAAGGGCTGCTTGGGCCAGCAGCCAAGCGCACACTCACCAAAGCAGGAACGGAAGACAGGAAGCTACCTAGAAGCGGGTCCCCCTCCCATCACTCCTTCGGGCGTGGAAGAAAAAAAATGTTTCACTATGCATCTCACAGAAACATGCGACTAACGGAAGGCTAACTAAAAATATAAATGGTTGTGAAAGAATTTGCTTCGTTCTTCAATTTTGGGACGTTAAAATCACCTTGAAACGACAGCTTCAAAATCGGCTCCGTCGAATACCAATCGATCCTAGCGTAGCGACTGATAAGGGTTTCAAATTGGAATTTGCAAGCGAAAAACATCTTCCGAGGTTAACGGGGAATTATCACGTCGGTATGAAACATAATAAATAACAGCGGTGCTACGGTGTGTTTAGCTGAGAACAATAGCGCCGCTCCGCCCTCCCACGACCTAGTTGTCAATCGTTATGTGAGCAGATCTCCTGTCGACATGATCCTATCGCCCCAAAATGATATTCCCCTCACGATAGGGCTCACGTACGCGTACATCCATTACTCAGATATCATCGTCATTCTTCCCTCGAATAACAGTTTTCCGCTTGCCATGTTTTCACAGCCAGCAATTACCGCTGTCTTCTTTCGCCTATAAAAAAAACACAACATTTCGTCAACTTCTATCGGGGGGGAAAAAAACGTGGTTGCTCACAATAACGTAAAGCGGTGTCGGCAGCAGATCGCTAACTCACGAGAGGGTCGTGTTCAGAATGAAATCGCAGACAAGTTTCTTTTTTGGCAAGTAGATGATTTGGCCATCAAACCACCAAATAGGCGATCTCGTGTAATTGCGTGTAGTTAGTGTCACAATTCAAAGACCTCCGTAATTAAAGCTCTCAAACATGACATCTGACTGGAAAGTTTAAGAGTACACGGGTGGGCAATTAATGTTCCAGTCATGCGGCATCGCAATATTTACGACCGAATTCTTGAAGTTGGCAACGTAGTTATTTTTGATCGTTTTCAGCACATTTCCGTCGTCGCGGCGCCCCTACCTGGCGCCAGTGTGACACCAAATCGACAAAGCGAATTCCGACTATGTTTGCTAAGGTACTTTGCGTCACCGTTCACACGAATCCTCTTGTGTAACGATGAGCGAACTCGAACCTTTCCATACTTGAGACGAAACACGCGCTGCTGTCGGTATCTCCGCCTCATTCAGCGTGAATCGAAGGAGGGACGCAGGCTGAGTCGTGATCCTTGTTTCATCGGAGGAGGTCGACATATGGAAGAAGGCGCGTCGTGGAGCACAGCAATGATGTAGACATCCCGCCGTTCGATGAGCCAAATAGATTAATCGTCCGTGAAATGTCGCCCGGGTTCTCCGCGCGCTGCCTTTTGTCAGTCCTCCTTCGACCCCTCTGGAAATCAGCGACGCCCGATTTCCAACTTTAACTGTTTTCCAGACCCAACTGGAGGGACATTCATCGCAGGAAATGCAGTTTCAGAAGTCATCCAGTGGGCGCATAAACCGCTTTTCCAGTCGTTTACATCCAACACGATTTTATAGATGCCTTTCTTGGTCCCTCGGTTACGGCCATTTGTATTCATACACTAAACTTCGCTACCAGTTCTGGTTAAGGATCTCGATTGCCAATTTGTGGTCAGGAGTACTGCGGTAATGAAATGCTGAGGAAACACGTCACTCTGATTGAGAAAAACTTTATTACCTACTTCATGTCAATTGGAATTTAGCATACAAAACCGCTAAAAATGTATGAGCTTCAAGATAACCAAGAAAATTTAAAATGACTATATTATTTTCCTACAGCGAATTGCTTTATTTTCTTAGTAAATTTTAGATTAATCGAATTTTGGTTTACTATTCTGTAGATAACACCCCTCTGTATTCCTCAGCAAAAAAATTTTTATAACACCCCCTCAAAATTTCTTCTTTCACGTTTCAAGATGAAGAGGTACGGTGTCCGTCTTACGCCGTATCATCCATATCTACTTTATTTTCGGTCAAAAAAATTCGTCCTTTCGCACACAGGCTCCATTTGGGTCCTAGTTGTGTCCCGAAACTTTTCAGCCCGACCAGAATGTACCCAAGGGCGTTATGGGTGAAAGAAGAGCGTAAAAATAGGGTTTTTTGGTGTTTTAGTAACAAGAGCTTGTGAGGTATAGTTTTCCAATTTTTTAGGACGTGGAGACCGAATATGAAGTCAATTTTGACCAAAGAGTAGGAAATTGAGGTTCAAACAAGTTTCAGCCCTAAAGTTACTTTAAATTTTGGTCTAAAATCGTCGTTCTTCCGCACACAGTTTGTGTCCCCATTTGGCAACGCATTTGGGTCCTAGTTGTGATCCAAAGCTCGGCAGCCCGATCGGAATACACCCAGGGGTGTGATGGGGGAAAAATGGTTGAAAAATATGGGTTTTCGAGGTTTTTTTTGAGGTTTTAGTGAACACGAACTTGTGATGTATCGTTTCCCATGTTGTTTTAGGGCGAGAAGACCGAATATGAAGGTGATCATGACCACAGAGTGAAGAATTGAAGTTATAACGAAAGTTCAGCTCCCAAAATTCATTTTTTATGAGTAAAAACCTGGGAAATTATCTGAAATCACCATAAATGTGTATAATATCACTAGAAGTAGTATCAACAGGTGAATCAAGACCATTAAATGGCACTGTCAATGATCAAAGATAATTAGAAATTAGATATTTAGATATTCAGCTGCCAGTTCATATTAATTTAACCACTAAGACCGTTGGATGCGACTGATCCATACCACAAGTATACTTATTGTGGGGGTTTCATTTACTGACGTCGTTTCTATGTGTCAAGAAGTTATTCAATGATTTATATGACTTACCATCTTCCAGCAACTAAATTTAAAAAAATGCAGTTTATAAGGTACTCTTCACAGGAGGTACCATGGTCAACGGACGAACGACAAAGAGGCTCTTACGTTATGAAAGCCCACGCCATCAGTGTTCTTGCTGTGTAGCTTTCGGAGTTATGACGGCACCAGAAATCGACGCCATGGCGCCGACAATGGACCAACAAAATCCCAAAAACACCTAATTTTGAATCTTAAGACCAGAAATTTTTAGGGTAGTTAGGTACACTTGCTGAACCGATTACCTTTTACGTTCGGGACTAACTACTTTTAATGTGGTGAATAATTGTTAATTTTGGATACTTGAAATTTGAAAGGTATTTAGTGTATAGGTGCACACACCTACACTTGACAATGGGTGATGCCACCAGTGGCGCTACTGCTGCCGGATATACGTCCTACATCGAACTCTATACATTAAGATATTCAGCATAAAGGGTTTTCCAGATCCAACTGTTCTCAAATCCATCGCAAGAAATGCAGTTTCAGGAGCCATTTATTGGGCACATAAACGGGTTTTCAAGTCTGTTACTTCCACAGCGACTTTACGTCTCTCGTCGGCCTCTCAGTTAGGACCGTTTAGTATTTCCTACGCTTCTATATGTCTGGATCAATACTGACAATTTGTGGTAAAGGATAACTGCGGTGTTAAAGCTCTGGAAAAGCTCTTCACTTTGACTAAGAAAACCTTCCTGTCTTCGGGACTCACCGTATCTACATAAATGTAACCGCAAGAAATATACCTATAACCTTCAAGGTAGCTCAGAAAATTAAAAAGTGTTTGCTTGGAAAAAAATACAGGCAAAATTAATCCCATGACTTGAAATTGTGAGGGTCTACTCGTTAGACCATCCGCATTCGCTTTACTGTTATTTTGGTTCACTAATTTCAATAATGAAACTTTGGAATCGAGAACCCCCCCAATGTGAGGTTTCCGTTTCAAGAGAATCCGAAAATTAAATAAAAACATTTTTTGTCCGTCTACCCTACGTCACACTTCCTTCGGTTACCATGAACCAAAATTAATGAAATTTGGTGTGTAGGTCCGATCTGAGGTCTAATTGGTCCGCGGAGCTCGGCGTTACTGTCAGTCATCTCTAAGAGGCGAAAAATAGGGGTTGACATTTTCAGAACGCCGTAGCTCGAAAACTTTCAACAGAAGGTAGGTACCTATGTATTTTTACGTTTTTAAATTGATCTCGAACTTGAGATTTTTTTTAGGCCACCCGCAGCATTGTATGTCCAGCCGTTCTTTTGCACCGAAAAGCTTCGTCAACATGATTGTGAATAAAACGGAATACATCCACCCAGATGTCATTGCAAGGGAACACCTGATCATAATCACGCATGGCATTTACGAAATTGAGTTGGTTGTTCCTTGATATTATTTCATCTGAAGAATGATGGTTATTTTGGATATTATTGATACTTGCTGGATATTGTGTGATAATTGTTGGATACTTTTGTAACTTGAAAAAACGGTACCTATGCTTCATGAATAACAACAAATAATTAATGATGGAATTCTTGAATCCACTGCATATTTATAAAATATGATTGCCCGGCTGGATCCAGTACTCGATTTAGGGCTCTCTCGTGATCTACGCAGAAGGGGCATCTATATAGTTGAATAATAAGCCGTTGTGTAATAATTTGCAGAGTTTTAGGACGGTGCCAAGGGGTGACCCACGGACCCTGTATTGATGCCTCAGAAATGAACCGGCCCACGAAGGAAATAAATAAAGGTTACAGCTATCACTGCGTGACGCCGTACTGGTGGATGACGGTGCCAGTAGGAAGAATACGTGTTTCGTACTTGATTATACTATTTTCTGGAAAACGGGATTTTAAACTGTTTTGTTAAACTCGAACTGATAACGTGTCAAGTTGTTTACGGCAACCACCGGTGCCACTGAAGGCAGTAGAAAGGTTTATTTAATGTATTGTCTTTCTTGGCTTTCGTGAGGCTCCTGGTCAGCACTGAGGCCAATGATAATTTTACAACTCATCTTCATGTTGTTCAAATGCGACTCGTGTGACTATTCACATTGACTTACGACTCATCTTCCAATTATAACTGGATTTCCCCTTGTTGATTTACGTTACGTTTGACTGAACACCGTTTCGGTGGCCAACGAGCTGAGAGAAGTTGATGAGGGACAACCAACGCACTGTCAAAGCCTTTAAGAAATAGCTACAAAATAAAACGGAGTTAGTAGCACTTGATTACCCATGATGACTGGACGGAGACCCGCAGGTAACGGGACCGCTTCCACTGAGCAAATAGAAGCGGCCACCTCTGCCGCCGACCAATCATTCAACACTAGGTGGCTTTTTAATGCCCGTTGATTCGGCTTATGTCTACAAAAGGAAGGACCCTGTCTGGCGGGACTTTCACGTCGTTATCCTCTTTGTCTGAAGAGATGCAGCTGTTATTATCATCAGATTGCGTCACCCGGGCTTCAAGAGCTCTCATTATACTTTGGAGCTAGAGGTCAACAAGAGTTTCACTCATGATCTCCCCAACACTGGGTTTCTCAACTTGAATGTTGACCGTGAGCGACTGTGCAATCAATTGATTAGACTGCAAAATACCACATTGTTAAGAAAAGGAGGCAGCAAGCAGGGCCATTTTCATGCGGCCATGGCAGAGGAGGGACTTTCAGCCTTCTCATGGTCTGAGTCACAAAATTGCAAGCCCGGCTAACCCGCAATACGAACCAATACAGCTGTGTTTTCCAGGCGCTCATCTCACGCCGCTCAGCAGTTTTATCAAAACTGTAAATGTAAACGGTTCGGCTTCTTAGGTACAACAGGAGGCAATTTAGGTACACCGGGATGTAAACCATTCATGCCAAGCCTACGGTTTTGCGACGCCAACTCTAATTTTAAATCCTCGTCAGTTGTATAATTTGAGTTCAGTTGTTAAATCCTACGGAAACTGTACAAAAGTGAAACTACATGAGTTGGATAATCGTGGTTGTCGTGAGCCGGTGTGTTGTGCTCACGACATGGCGGGTGAGTAGGATCAGGATGAGGCTGAGAGGTTGGATGAAGGTGGATGAGGATGGATGAGGAAGGTCGTGCTCCGTAGGAGTCTTTTTACTAACGCCCCGTGGTTTTCACCACATCAGCCGTTAGTTGGAGGGAAGGTTAGCTCCCCGCGGTTTTCACCACAGCAAGCGCCTGGGATGTGGAGGCTAGTACCCGGCGGTTTTCACCACAGCAGGTGCTAGAGGAGAGGAAGGTGTCCCACGTTCATAGTAATCTCTGGCAGTTACCAACCTATAAAACAGCCATGCCTCCAAATATATAAATTCATTTATTTCCAAATTTAAGGTCAAATTCATAAATGCGATTAAAGTATTTTTACTTCTTATCCTTCGGTATATAAATTTAATAAATCATTTGGTAAATATGAACCTTACAAGTGAGGAAAACTTGTTTTACTGCGATAATACGACTCTTACCCCCACCACATTTCCAAGCCCGAATTCACTAGAAAAATATTTCATTCGATAACTTCTGATTTCATGTGAAAATGTATCTGCTCATTGATTATCTTCCATGGACTAGGAAGTGAGGACAAAAACTCAAATCAATAGTTTTCTTGTCAGTTTAACCCAGAATACGTCGAAGTGTAAGTAGCGACAGAGATCAGAAGAAAGTTCCAGTCGTGCAGCAAGACCATATGAGTGAATTTTCGAAGTACCATCCTATAACAATTTTGGTTATTGAATAGCAGATTTGGTTATTTTTCATAATTTTTACCAGTTAAAAGAAATTTATGAACAACGACTCTAACCACCATTTAATAAGTACAGCATTTGGAGAAAACCTGTATGAATATCTGGTGAAATCAGACCATTTGCCCAATAATTAGCAAGTTTTGAGGCCAAATTACAAACAACTCTATTTAATGGACGCCAAGTTCTGTGAAAAATATGTACGATGATGGAGGTGATAGTATATTCTTCTGTCACTAGTCTCCATTCCTTACCAATTTTTATGAATTTTAACACTTACTGGTGACCCACCTGTTGCCTTCGAAAATTGGCCATCTTCGAGCTTGTCCTTTCGTTTGCTTTTACAAACATTTAGAACAAATTTTGAATTTTGTATTTCTTAAAAAAGTCGTTAGTTTCACTTCATACAAGTCAGCGAAGTACCTGCCATCCTATAAAAATTTTAATTTAATAGTAGACAACTAATTGTTGGTGAGTTTTCGTAATTTTCTCCAATACGAGAAAATCTTGGGGGGAAAAAACAGGCTCGATGTAAAAATTTGTAGAATAGGTATCTAAATGAATATTTGGTAATATCAGACCGTCTGGCTGATAATTAACAAGTTTTGAGACCAAATTACCAACAACTCTAATTACTGGACGCCCAGCTCTGTGAAAAATATCTTTGATGATGGATATGATAGTATATTCTTCTGTCGCAGTCTCCATTCCTTACCAATTTCGGTGCATTTTAACGATTTTTGGTGAGCCATTTTTGCCTTCGAAAACTGACCATCTTCGAACTTATTTTGCTTCCTCACTACCGAAGGTAGGGAAGCTTTGGATTCATGATTGAGTTAAAAAAAATGTATGCCCTCCAAAATGACAATTTCCGCTACATTTTGCGTTTCAGACATCGAGGAACATTTTTGGCCCCGTGTCTGTCTGTCTGTCTGTGGTCAATTCCTTGTTACGCCCTTAACCACCCAAATAATGGTCAAAATGGGCTGAAATTTGGAGGGTAGGTGCGGGTTGGGTCACAGATGGTCCCACACAAAAATCATTGAAAAAGTAACTGTAACTTTCGTCTGCGCAGGCGCAAACGTGAAATATTTGAAAAGCCCGTAACTACTTTAAATGTCGTTGAAATGAGTTTAAACTTGGAGAGTTGATCAGGAATAATACTTCAATAGTTCCACATGAATTTCATTAGAATTGTAGTGCTTGTAACTTTCGTCTGCACATGCGCGAACATGAAATGTTGACAATTTCCTTGTAACGCTTCTAATTGCGCGAAAAATAGTCATAGAGAGCTGAAATGTTGAGGGTACATGCGGGTTGGATCTTAGTTGGTCCTGTTTCAAAAACGTGGAAATCGTTCCGTCTGCGCATGCGCAAACGTGGAAACGCCCATAACTACCTCAAATATTGTTGAAATGAGTTCAGATTTGGAGGGGTCGATCAGGAATAGTAATTTAATAGTTCCATACGGGTTTCATTGGAATCGTACTGTAACTTTCGTCTGCGCATGCGTGAACCTGAAATGTTGACTGTTTTCTGGTAACGCTCCCAACTACGCGAAAAATAGTCGTAGAGAGCTGAAATTTTGAGGGTGCACGCGGTTGGATCACAGACGGTTCCGTATCAAAACGAACCTACCCAAATATAACTTAAATCACTTGCGGCGGAGTAGTGGAAATCCATAGCAAAAAACTACAGGATTAAAAAAAAAAAATGAAATAGTCTATTTCCACGTTAACTAGCAAACTGTAGACCGGCTTCGGTTGTTACACCATCGTGAGTACACAATAGGATTCTATTGTGTACTAACGATGGTGTAACAGCCGAAACCGGTCTGCAGTTTGCTAGTTTACGTGGAAATAGACTATTTTATTTTTATTTTATCTTTATCCTGTAGTTTTTTGAACCTACCTAACTTTTCTATACTTTGATGTGATTCAAGTGAGGGAGCTAAACTGCCTAGGTACTCGAATTGGCAGACGTTTTTCGTTTGCTTTTACAAACATTTAGAAAAAATTTTGAATTTTGTATTTCGTACAAAACTCGTTAGTCACACCTCATACGTACAAGTCAGACCCTGTTTATTATAATAAAATAGCCAAGTAGGTGTAGCCATTTAAAAACTTGTTGGTGTGTTTAGAGGAGGGGGGGGGGGGGGAGATGTTGATTGGCGCCGTCGGAAATGACTGCTAACGAAAAGCCTAAATCACGTCGATCAGGTTCGCCAAAGCTTTCACGAAGAGATGACGGGTAGTTTGATTGTGAGAGTGAATATAAGCGTTAATTTACCGGTCGCAACAGATAACAAGGAGCTGTTGGAGGATATTTCATGGAACCCGCGGCCCCCGCCTCTCGCTACCCGAGCCGCCAATTTGTTTGATGTTGAGAGTGTGAACTGGGCAATTATAAACTTTCTAAACGCCGGTAATATGTTGGAAGGGAAATGAGGAGGGCCCTCATTAATTGTTGGAACAGGTTATATCGTTTAATAAAAACATATTAGAATAAAGCTGGGGGTTTTGTGGTTGTTGAGGGGCACAGGGGGGGGGGGGGGGGTGGATGGTGGTGGTAAGGAGGTGTGATTGAAGTATCCGAAGAGGGAGGCTGGTTTGATTTCTATCAGAGGCTCCGCCACGCCCACCTCCCCCCGCGGGGCCGAGCCGACAAAAGGCTCGGCCGCCCGACCGCAAATGTGTTTGAGTTATCCGTAATTACAGGTTTAGAAGGTTAAGGAAGGAAAGGAGGGGTGGAAACAAGGAACGTTTACTCTGGCATCCTGGAGCACCTCACCGCCGACCGACGATACTACCCTGCTCGAAAACGTACGTTTTTTTTTTCTCAAAGCGGGCTCTCAGGGCTCCTAAGTCACGTGGTGCGAGGGGTCCTTTGTAATCTGGACCTTCATCTTCGAGCCTCCGCGCTTGAACGCTGTCTGGACCTTGATTTCTCTCTTTCGAGAGGAGGGTGGTTCCTGACTGAACTACTATTGAAGAACTGACTCCGCCAACTGAACTACTTCTCGACTTGGCTCACTTCACTGAACGTTCTTTCGATAGGACAACAGAGTAAAAGAATCAAGGACCCGGTGTCTAGAGATGGATATTGGATGTAGGAAGGGGGAACTGAAGAACCATCGTTCTGTGCATTATGAACTAAGAACTGAAAAACTCACTTACAAGGCGTCTGAGTTAGGTTCTTTAGTTCATACGAACGATGGATACTACATGAGGAGTTAGTTCATTAGGAGTCATTCAGACGGGGTGAATTAATACTACTGGAGGAGTTGATAGTATCCACAGAACGACAGTTCCTTTGAAACACGTGAGGAGTTGGTAGTATCCACTGGACGATAGTTCCTTTACTTCATTAGGAGTCATTCAGACGGGGTGAATTAATACTACTTGAGGAGCTGATAGTATCCACAGAACGAGTTCCTTTGAACACGTGAGGAGTTGGTAGTATCCACTGAACGATAGTTCCTTTAGTTCATTAGGAGTCATTCAGACGGGGTGAATTAATACTACTTGAGGAGCTGATAGTATCCACAGAACGACAGTTCCTTTGAAACATGTGAGGAGTTGGTAGTATCCACTGAACGATAGTTCTTTTAGTTCATTAGGAGTCATTCAGACGGGGTGAATTAATACTACTTGAGGAGTTGATAGTAGAGAGTTTTAGCAGCCCACGGGTCCCGTCAAGTTAACCGGGCCCGTGAACTTCTCCTAGAACGAGCAAAGTGAGATGCTAACGTTATCTGGCGTCTTGGGGAGGGACACCCGTTTCGATTGAAGTTTCAAGTCACGTCAGTTGTGTTGATTGTGATTCCAAGCCTGTGATTGTGATTTGTGTTGCTCGTGATTTTTTATTCATCTTTTATAATGGATATCGTTTACTTACTAAGGTATTTGGTACTACATACCAACTGACCTAAATGAAAGAAATAGTACGATTTATTTCTAATGATTCTCCTGAATCAAAGGAGCAGGATAATGTTCCTAATAAGAAAAGTACACTGCTACAGCCTTTTAGGGTTACATCATTTTAGGGTTTGATAGAACGTGTACTTACCTGTTCGCTTTCCATTTTTCAAAAAGTGAAAGACAAAACGAGAAGAAAATCAACACAAATAGAGAACGGAAAATAACCCCACAAAAAGTGAACGAAAAACACGGGTAACAGGATAGGTGGTGGTGGTGGTAGTGTCTCCAATTTTGTTGCCTTGGTAGTCCGTGAGGCTAGCAGGAGAATTGGCGGATTGAATGTTGGTTATAACTTGGGAAGGTTATGGATCTGCTGGGGCCCGCCGCTGAGTTTGCAACGTCGCCCGCTGAATGTGCAAGTTTAACGTGGCCTGTTTCCCAAAGACCACGGGGCCCGGCACTATAGTATCCATGACGTCGCCTCAACAGGCCCCATTGGTGGCTTGCTAAAACTCTCTAGTATCCACAGAACGACAGTTCCTTTGAAACACGTGAGGAGTTGGTAGTATCCACTGAACGATAGTTCCTTTACTTCATTAGGAGTCATTCAGACGGGGTGAATTAATACTACTTGAGGTGCTGATAGTATCCACAGAACGATAGTTCCTTTACTTCATTAGAAGTCATTCAGACGGGGTGAATTAACACTACTTGAGGAGTTGATAGTATCCACAGAACGACAGTTCCTTTGCAACACGTGAGGAGTTGGTAGTATCCACTGAACGATGGTTCCTTTAGTTCATTAGAAGTCATTCAGAAGGGGTGAATTAATACTACTTGAGGAGCTGATAGTATCCACAGAACGATAGTTCCTTTAGTTCATTAGAAGTCATTCAGACGGGACGAATTAACACTACTTGAGGAGTTGATTGAATTCACTGAACGACAGAACCTTTGCAACACGTGAGGAGTTGATTGAATTCACTGAACGGCAGTTCCTCTGCAACACGTGAGGAGTCGGTAGTATCCACTGAACGATGGTTCCTTTAGTTCATTAGAAGTCATTCAGAAGGGGTGAATTAACACTACTTGAGGAGTTGATAGTATCCACAGAACGACAGTTCCTTTGCAACACGTGAGGAGTTGGTAGTATCCACTGAACGATGGTTCCTTTAGTTCATCAGAAGTCATTCAGAAGGGGTGAATTAATACTACTTGAGGAGCTGATAGTATCCACAGAACGATAGTTCCTTTAGTTCATTAGAAGTCATTCAGACGGGACGAATTAACACTACTTGAGGAGTTGATAGTATCCACAGAACGACAGAACCTTTGCAACACGTGAGGAGTTGATTGAATTCTCTGAACGGCAGTTCCTTTGCAACACGTGAGGAGTTGGTAAGTATCCACTGAACGGTAGTTCCTTTAGTTCATTAGAAGTCATTCAGAAGGGGTGAATTAATACTACTTGAGGAGTTGATAGTATCCACAGAACGACAGTTCCTTTGCAACACGTGAGGAGTTGATTGTATTCACTGAACGACAGTTCCTTTACAACATGTGAGGAGTTGATAGTATCCACTGAACGATAGTTCTTTAGGTCATTAGGAGAAGTAGTGGTGCCTGGGCTCTGAAAACAGTGAGGCGCCAAATCAGAACAAAAACCAACAGTTTTTTCTACAAATTACCTCAAGGCAACAACACCCTTACCATTATTTACTGAGTGATATTCACCAAAGGCTTATCTCTTCCTAAACGTTTAATCAACACTCTATTGTGGTACGAAAACGTCGAAATTTTGAATGTAAATTAGCCACAGAATTCATATAGTACAAAAATGTAGTAAATTAAAATTCAACGAAATAAGGACCCGTCGCCAGCCGGTACCTACTTGAATGGAGAAGCTCCTACTTATCTGTGTGTTACGACGCCTATCAATTCACAAGACCACAAACAGCAAAAAAGCTGTAAATCCCTACACAACGGTTTATTATTTTGTGTAAAACCCCCTTCTGTTACAGATCACAGCTCTCTGTATAGATCACAGCCCCTCCGTAGTTTAGTACCTATTCGCCATTACAAATTAATCTCATGCGTTGTATGTATAAGCAGTAGCTAAAATGGCAAAAAGAAACACAGATGTAGTTCTGAAGGGAAGCTGTTGATGTGAAGTAAAAAATATTCGGTCCCGGAACTGGAATTCGAACCTTTGATTTTAAGTGTAAGAGCTCGACGCCTAGACCACTCCGCTACGACAGCCACCTGGCCGAGAGACAACTGATGTGCGCTCTCAACCCAGCTTCATGCTTGCATATACGCTCCTCTTCAGGTCAAATTTCATAGCAAATTTTATGGCGACATCGTAGAGTGCTCCAGTTGGTCTCAACAATTAAGAAAAAATCGTGCTATTTAAAAATGCAAGAAAACCCACCCCTCAAAAGAAGATTTTCCGATATAGGGATACTCTGGATATTTCAACCCTTATTTTTCACCCCTCAGAGTTGAGTGACAGTAACGCCGAGCTTCACGGACCAACTAGTGCCCAGACGGGACCAATATCGGCGTATGGCGGACGGTGGACTGCGGGCGGTGGACGGCAGGCCGTGGACGGTGGAAGGACGGAAATATTTTATTCGATATTCGTATTCTACGTCCCTTGAAACGTAAACCATGACATTTTGAGAGGGGTTAATACAATTTTCATTATTGAAAATAATAAACCAAAAGAACAAAACGCATGTAGGTAAGTACCACAAATCCAAATCTGTCACCGGAACCGGACCGAACGCAAGCGCACAGAATTCGACGCAAAAAAAAGGAAAAAGACAACAGAGAAACCGCATGTGATTCACAAGACAACAAAAAAAAATCGGAAGGCATACTAATTGTCGTGAGTCCCTCCCGGGAACACTCCTATAATATTAAGTTCTCACCAATATCCAAACGCCAAACTAAAAGCTCCGTATAAATAAACGCATGAGTGGGGACACGAGCGACAGAACCCAGGGTGCTCAACCTGGGGCCCCACTACCAGCTCCTTGCAAGGAGTTGGAGGGAGAGGCCCCCAAGTCCTATAAAACCCTGGATCCTGGAGCTCAAGCTTCATTCGACACTTCCTCTAACCAGCTCTCTCTTCTCTCTCTTACCTTCCCTCTCAGATGATCGGTTGACTACAGCCGCCTGAGAATTTTACCTCCTCTCCTCCTCCTTGTCTAGATGATCGGTTGACTACAGCCGCCTAGACAAGGGACCTCTCCTTCACCTCTCCTTTACCTAGATGAACGGTTGACTACAGCCGCCTAGGTAAAATTCACTCATCCACCTCCCTCTCCTCCCAAGTCGTAGATGTTCGGTTGACTACAGCCGCCTGCGACTTTTCCTCCTTTCCTTTCCTTTACCTAGATGAACGGTTGACTACAGCCGCCTAGGTAAAATTTCACTCATCCACCTTCCTCTCCTCCCAAGTCGTAGATGTCCGGTTGACTACAGCCGCCTGCGACTTTTCCTTCCTTCCACGCCACCGTGATGAGAATTTTAAATTCATCACAGTGGTGAACCCGACGTTCACTCAACCTTCTTCCTTCCCACCTCATGTGTCGCCCCAGTCTAGTTCGGTGTCCCCAATTTTAAATTCAAATTTCAAACAGTCAGTGTAAATTCGCAATTCTTGGCCCAACCTCACCGCTCAACTCTCAACGCACCTCCGCTTCCGCCGATTGCGAATTTCAAAATTCAAAACTACCTCAAATTTTTGAATTTTAGTTACAGCCATGGACCCGAACTCACCGACGCCGCCGCTCCTCCGGCCATCCCTGCTGCAGCCGCCGACCGCTGCGACAACTGACGCAGCCGACAACCCCTTCACCAGCCTCTCACCACCCGGCTCCTCCGCATCCGCAGCAGCCACCGCCGCCACCGCCGCCGCTACGGCCGCGGCCGCCACCGACGTCATGACGGCGTCCGCATCCTTCCCTCTGTCGCTGCCCCCCTTCTACGCGCACGACCCCGCACTATGGTTTTTCCAAGTGGACGCTGCATTTTCGGCCGCTAACATACGCAGCCAGAAAACTCGATATTCCCGGATCATTTCACTGCTACCATACGATATCCTGCTCCAGACTTCGGATATCTCCCCCGACGCCGCCGCTGCGTACGACGACCTCCGCAGCCGCCTCATCAACATCTACCAGCCGTCGAAGATCGCCCGAGTCGCCGCCCTCTCCCAACCTCAACACCTCGGCGACCTCAAGCCCTCCCACCTCTACCGACGACTGCGACACCAGCTGCAGGGTA
This sequence comes from Leptopterna dolabrata, assembly GCA_954871275.1. NCBI lineage: Eukaryota > Metazoa > Arthropoda > Insecta > Hemiptera > Miridae > Leptopterna > Leptopterna dolabrata. The sequence goes on from OX940974.1 coordinate 16,182,068, forward strand.
TTATGACCGCTGACATCGCACGTACATTCTGGTTGCGTGCCCTCCCCCACCCCATACAGATGGCCCTGGCCAGCCACCTCGACGGTCCCGACGAGCCCCTCCTGCGACTCGCGGACACCGTTCACGACTTGGCCGCAGCGGCCACCGTCGGCGAAGTGCGTACGCCCCGCCACCCCCCACCTCTACGTGACCGCACCACGTCCCGAGACCGCAACCGGCCCCCCTCCCTCGACAGGCGTCGACCCGCTTCGACGGATCGCAGACGCGACCCCTCCGCCGACCACCGCCGCCAGCGCTCACACGAACGCCGCAACTCATCCCCCCCTCGGCAACGCAGAGGGCGGTCTCCGGCCGCGGCGGGCCCCTCCACCTCCACCCGCCCCACCAAAACTACCTACCTCCCAGCGGACCCCCCCCACCGATGTTTCTATCATGTTAACTTCGGTGGGGAGGCCCGCAAATGCCAACCCCCCTGCTCCTTCACCCCTAAGCAGGGAAACGCAGCCGCCCGCCGGTAGACCCGGCGGGCCCCCCTCCTCGCCAACACGGGGGGGACCATGACCAAACCCCCCCCGCCCGCATTCATACCACCACCACAAACCCTCACTACCCCTCCTACGCCGCCGCCACGGCGGCCAACCTCCCGACCGCGCATGCCAGCGCCGCCAAACCCCTCACCCCACCGTTAACCGTTCCCCCACCTCGGAACATCCCCTCCACGCCCGCCTCCAGGGCAGCCACCCTTCCGGCCGCCACTCACGCCGCCGATACCGCTCCTCCACCACGGAACGGCCCCCCCCACTCCCGCCTCCAGGGCAAAACCCCCTCCGGCCGCCACTCACGCCGCCGCTACCGTTCCCCCACCACGGGACGGAACCTCCAACCCCACCCCCAGGGCAAAACCCCCTCCGGCCACCACTCACGCCGCCGCTACCGTTCCCCCTTCCCGGGACGACACCAACCCACCTCCTACCAAGAGGACCAGCCCCCCGGCCGACACCACCGTTCCCCCCCTCCGGAACGGCAAGAAACCGTCCCACGTCTCCTTCGAAGAGGACCACCCACCGCCAGCACAGTTACCCACCTCCGCAATCCTGCAAAACGCCCTCCCTACCCACCAGCGACTTTTCTTACGATGTAAGAAAACAAACATCCCTTTCCTGGTGGACACAGGGGCGGCGCTTTCAATCTTCCCCAACAACATCCTCCGGCGTCAGGCGCGCTGCCACCGGCAGCTTCTCTACGCCGCCAACGGCACCACCATCCCCTCGTACGGGACATACCGCTCATCAGTTCACATGAGCGGTCTCGCGTACGAGTGGGACTTCACCGTGGCGGACGTGGAGAAGGCAATCCTGGGGGCCGACTTCCTCGCCTATTTCGGCCTCCAGGTCGACGTCCGGAATGCGCGCCTGATCGACCCACAAACAAATAAACCCATACCCGGGTTTATTCACGCAATAAACCACCCCCCCACACAATTTGAACGCCTCCTCCTCAACTACCGCCCCCAGCGCCGCCCCTCTGCCCACATCTCCACCGTCCAACATCACATCGAGACTTCAGGCCCCCCCATCACAGCGAAGGCCCGACGACTCCACCCCCTTCAACTATCAAAAACTCGACAGCACTTCAACAAATTGATAGCCGACGGTATCATCCGCCCCTCGAAATCCCCTTGGGCTTCTCCACTCCACATCGTGCAGAAGCCCAATGGGGATATTCGCCCCTGCGGCGACTACCGGCGCCTAAACGCTAAAACTACACCAGACCTGTATAACGTTCCCCACCTACGGGATTTCTCGTCCCATCTCCACAGTACCACTATCTTCTCTACCCTCGACATTTCCAGAGCATTCCATCATATTAACATCCACCCCCCCGACGTCCCAAAAACCGCAATCATTACCCCGTTCGGTTTATTCGAATACGTGAAAATGGGCTTCGGGTTAAGGAACGCAGCACAGACATGGCAACGCTATATGGACAGCATCCTGCGAGGCCTCCCGTTCGTCTTTTGCTTCCTCGACGACGTCCTTGTAGCCTCCAAAACACCGGAAGAACACCTCACCCATCTCCAACAGATCCTCGACATCTTCTCCGCCGAGGGCCTCCTCATTAACACCGAAAAATGCGTTCTCGGCCAACCCTCCGTCCGCTGCCTCGGCCACCAAGTCTCGTCCGAAGGCATCAAGCCCCTCTCGGACAAGGTCCACGCCATCATTGATTTCCCACAACCCCGCACTGTGACGGAACTCCGCCGCTTCCTGGGTATGTTAAATTTTTACCGCAGACACATAAAACACGCAGCACAACATCAACAGCCACTCATACACGGATTCCAACACCCCGTTCCGGTCTGTCACCCAAATTTGTACATACTATTCAAATATTGTAGATACTCCTTCATCTCATCCACGCCGATCACTTTTATAAATGCTCAATGTTTATAAATACTGACCACTCTTGTAAATATCATCCTGTAAATATTCTCATCATCCTGTTAATATCATCCCTATAAATATTCTCCTATTCTCCTACCAACCTTGTAAATATTCGTCAACTCAGCACCATTATCACCCTGTCAACTCATCCTACTTACTTGCTATGCTTACTACCTATGCTTACTACTATTCTTACTATGTAACTACCTCCTACGCTTACTATTCCATGTTCATACTACTTACTTGCTATGCTTACTACTATACTTACTATGTCACTACTACCTACGCTTACTATACCATGTTAATCCTACCTATGCTTACTATACCATGTTACTCCTAGAATTAAGACACGCCTTCAGCTCACCCACTTGTTTGCACCGGCCCTCAGCCCCTGTCACCTTGCGCCTTCAGCACCACCTCTTGTTTGCCGTAGCCCTCAGCTCCTGTCACCTTGCGCCTTCAGCACCACCTTTTGTTTGCCGTAGCCCTCAGCTCCTGTCATCTTGCGCCTTCAGCTCCACAAATATTGGTTCAAACTGGGGGGACCTCTGTCGTGAGTCCCTCCCGGGAACACTCCTATAATATTAAGTTCTCACCAATATCCAAACGCCAAACTAAAAGCTCCGTATAAATAAACGCATGAGTGGGGACACGGGTGCTCAACCTGGGGCCCCACTACCAGCTCCTTGCAAGGAGTTGGAGGGAGAGGCCCCCAAGTCCTATAAAACCCTGGATCCTGGAGCTCAAGCTTCATTCGACACTTCCTCTAACCAGCTCTCTCTTCTCTCTCTTACCTTCCCTCTCAGATGATCGGTTGACTACAGCCGCCTGAGAATTTTACCTCCTCTCCTCCTCCTTGTCTAGATGATCGGTTGACTACAGCCGCCTAGACAAGGGACCTCTCCTTCACCTCTCCTTTACCTAGATGAACGGTTGACTACAGCCGCCTAGGTAAAATTCACTCATCCACCTCCCTCTCCTCCCAAGTCGTAGATGTTCGGTTGACTACAGCCGCCTGCGACTTTTCCTCCTTTCCTTTCCTTTACCTAGATGAACGGTTGACTACAGCCGCCTAGGTAAAATTTCACTCATCCACCTTCCTCTCCTCCCAAGTCGTAGATGTCCGGTTGACTACAGCCGCCTGCGACTTTTCCTTCCTTCCACGCCACCGTGATGAGAATTTTAAATTCATCACACTAATCATCTCGCATCGAGATGACAAGTTCAATGGAAGTATCGAACCGACTGTGAACAGAAACGATTTTTGGGGTGGAAATCAGACTCTAGGGACAGGACCCAAAGTGGGCGTCGCTAACTATATTTTTACTCGACTGAGCATGCGGGGACGAGCCACTTCTCTCAGTTGCCATGGGAACGCTAGGTCCCAGGACCTGCCAGTTTCAGGATCCTATGTTTCGATTACCGTTGCAGGACATCGATTACTGTCGCTCTATTCCGATAACATGCTTGGTCTTCGGAGCTACAGGGCAGCTCACATCCACGAAGGAACCACCATGGATGCTCTAATAGAATACTGAATATCCATAGCCAGAGAAATCTAGGGGGTCGCTGCTTAACTTTGTGACAAAACCTAGGTGCAGTCTAAAGAAAGAAATTCAAATGCCAACTGAACACATGGTTTTTCCCCCCCACCACTCTTCAAATAAAATAATATCACAGAACAACCAACTCGATTTCTAACAGCCATCCGTGATTATAATCAGGTGTTACATTTAATTTATAAACGTAAAAAAAAGTACCCTGGGGGCCTACTTATTCAGTAAGCAAAAAGATTTCTCTTTTCGGTCCAACTCTCTTTTTTTCGAAGAAGAAATTTTTATAGTATCCATGACAGGGTTATTCAGTAACTTCTAAAAGAGATAGTTGGCGGCCATCCTGGAATTTCCTATCTTTCCAAAGATACATCTGATTATATATGTTTTTCTTGAAAGAGATAGTCTCGTTTGTTTGACCGTGATATGTCGTGTATCATCTGATCATCCGCTACCACATCGTTCATTTTGAACGTGTATGTTTTTTATCTCATAAAGGTAAGCCGATTGTTCATTAAAAATATATATATTATCGATTCATTAATAAAACCGCGTAGGTACGCGTTGAGGTATGTCACGGGAGCTGTTCAGTAAAACAGACGAACCCGGGAGACATCGCAAGAGTCTCCCCCGGGAGATTTTCAAAATCTCACTTTTCACGATCTCTTCTGGACGGCGTTCTGGACATTTCAATCTATATTTTTCACAACTTAGAGATGACTGACAGTAACGCCGAGCTCCGCGGGCCAACTATAGACCCCAAATGGGGCCAAACCAAATTTCATTTATTTTGGTTCATGGTAACTAAGAAAAGAACGAAGCTCGGCGTACTGTGGCGGCAGAATTGTTTTTAATTGTTAAACTGCATTTTCGGATTATACGTACCTTGAAAAGGAAACCATGGAATTATGAGGAGGGGTTAATTTTTTTGTCATGTCCGATTCCAAGGTTCATTATTGGATATAATAAACCAAAATCCCGGAAATCCACCTTTCTCCAGATTTGCAAAAAACAGCTACGTCGTCCGGGTCTCTTATTAAATTTTTCGGGGTAGGGCGTTTTGAAAAACCCAACCCCTATTTTTCGTCTATTTTATACGGCCGGCAGTAACACCGAACTTCAAGGACCAACTAGACCCCTAATCGGATCTTCTTGCAGAATTTCAATAATTTGCATCAATTCGGATGCTAAGTTGCATGTTTTTCTCGTATCACTCATAAAACCTCCTGTCGCCTCTCTTAAGTAACACTCTCTTTGGAACAATTCGTTGAGCGAGACATAATTCATTCAAATGCACACTGGGCGGCGGCGGCGTGTAGATAGTACATAGGTAGTTCATAGTACTCGCAGTTCGGATTTCGCTATAAATGATATTTTTAATAAATTTTTAAATAACGGCTAAAATTTTAACCCGGAACCCCTCCGTTACAGCCGGTTGGACGTTACTTTCCGGGAACGCTATCTGTCAGCTGGAGTCAGGGTACCCCGAGTTCATAACTCTCCCAACTGACTCTAGGCCCCTAATTCCTTAATAAATATAGGTATGTTTCGTATTGTAATGAACTACACGCCTTCGAATCGTTGGCTATAATTAGAACAAGTTCTGGGATGCTGGATAGTTCCATCTATCAAAACAGCTTAATTTGCACTTTTACTCTGATTTTTTTTTTTCTGCGTGGGTTATATTGGACGGACGGACGAAGGCCGCTACCCGCCGTTGGACGTAGGGGCATAAATCACGCGGTGTGTCCATGGAAAAAAGAAGTGGGGCTATTGTTGAGGGAAATTGTGAACACAAAGAGAAGAAGAACAAGAAGAGGGGAAAAAAAATCGGCGAACGAGTGAAAAAAAGGAGCGCGTAATTCCCTGTGCAAAGAAGACGATACAACGCGAGAAAGGAGCGTGAGAACGTGTTGAAAAGCGATGCAGACAAACGATGGACGAGCAGTTTCCAAGATGCCAGTTGTCTACTAAAAGGATGTGCGGTTTTCGACAATAACCGTAATATGGGTTTTGGAAAAATCACAGTTTCTATTTTCACCTACTGTTCCCTGTCTTCACATGGAGAGGATTCGATGCTGATTCATCTGCCTTCTATAATAATTATTGTCTATCAGCCACGGCCAGGGTTAAGAAATAATTTGGCTTTCTAGCTATATAGATAGTAGTATTTGTTACTGTCTCTATCCAAGTACTATATTAGCAACAATCTTGCAGTACCAGTGCCCAGCCTCCCCATAGCAGTCCCAGTGCCCATAATAACTACCACTGTCTCTGTCTGCCGTTTCCTTTGGGTCCAGTATTAGAATATTTCAGCGCCCAAATAATATTTTTGAGTGTTTCTGATCACCATGCTAGCTCTGTCTCTGACAAACGAGAAGTGACCCGTGCTTGCAACTCTGGTTGTAATCACGACAAAATTACCAGGAGTTTTTTTGGTCAGGGTCAGGTTCCTAATATGAATTTCTCCCTTAGAACTCCATCTTTTCAGCTATAATGATGGCCCTAAGACATGAGATTACCCGTAACATAATTTATTATTGTAAATAAAATATGTTAAACTTTTATTATGTACTCCAGTAGGTATATATTATGTTTTCCTTCTAAATTATGTTTATGCCCTTCAAGGAATAAAATTCATCCATTCATTCATTCATTCACATTGCACAGACTGCAACCTTGCATTGGGAAACAAACCTGACAAATTTGTCCAACCAGTAATCAGTGAAACGTGTCTCATGTACGGTGATGATTGTTTCTGAATAAAATGTTCCTCATCCCAATTTTTAGTTACGAGTACATTTGTTTTCTTACTCATTTCTAGTAGGTAAATAACCACTTCCATTATGATACCAGTGAGTCATTTTAACCACCGCTCACAGGTTGAATGGAAATTAAAATGCTATGTGGGAATTTACATTTTCCCAGTAGCCCACATTTCTACCTCCTCCGAAAAAGGGGCAGTTCTGAATAACGGACGGAAAATTGGCGACCACCGGTGTCTGCTATGTGGAGGTTTTATGTACCTATACGAGGAAATTACGTCTACATATTGAAAGACATTTTTCGTCGGAGTTAGCTAGAGTTTGTGATGGGAACTGAATCACTCGCGATGGAATCGTGGATACCCATTTCAAAAATTGAGTTATTGAAAGAAGATGATGGTGGTTGGGTGGAGATGATGGTTATTGGAAGACGATGTTGATTTGAAGTAAGACAGCATTTTTATGTGTTGATGGAAATATACAGCCATCAATACATATAACTCCTTTTTTCAATTTATTTTTTTATTTCTTAATTTCATGGTGGGTTTATCCTTGCTTGGGTATCTATAATAGAAAGTAATAGCGATGGTTGAACTATGAAATGGTAAATATCCTTCGGTACATAAACAACAAGTACTTGATATGAGTTGTTTGAGGAAATAAGAGTTAATGGCCCCGCATCGCCTGTCCCACAGTTGTGGCGTTGAAAAAGAACTTAAAAAAGCGTTATCAGAGGGTTTATCACTTGGGTTAACGGCTGCAGTATGTGGATACACCTCTGGAGCCCGTAAGCTAACAAAATGGGGAAAATTGCAGTCAGCGGCTCGAGATAATACGTATTTCAACTAACACTGCCCGGTCGGGTATCGCAATAAATTTCTTTCTCTATCTCTGTGTGGTTACTTAGCGGAAGCCCTCTTGCTCGAGCACACACATAAATATTTTAAACGTTACACATTCAAGTTGTTACGTAAAACAAAATACAGTTATGACGGTTTTTGTAAAATTGATACTGTAACGTTAGGCCCAAGATAATACCAAATTTTCTGCAAGACTCCAGGTTCCTACTCCCTAAAAAATTGTCATTTCTTGAATGCAACTGGTTAGATGATATCGGGTTGAGACCTTTGTAGTGTGAAATTAAATTTTACGTTGCTATCGCCAACGGCTACTGCGAAAGAGTTCTATAGTGGACCGTCTACTCAATAAATTATTACACCTAATGATTACTAGAAGACACATTTATAACATTTATTTATAAGAAACATTTATAATAATTTATATATAGTCGTACAAGAAGTATAGGTATAATAAAAATGATTATATTGTTATAGAAAATAATAAGCAGAAAACGTCGTTGTAAAAGGTTACGAGATTTAACAGTCCATGTCATTTCAAATGTATAAACCAACAGTTCCATAAAACCCTTCGGAAACGCAAGTGGAGTTGAACATCCTCCACCCTTAGTGTCTGTGGCGGAATCCCGGCTGATGTCGAGGGAGATAGTGGAATGACTGAATGACTACGAGGCCCGCACTATTCGAAGTGATGCGCATCTGACAGACAGCAGGACAACTTTGCTGGTATCTCAGGATGCGCGACGAATCTTTATCAGGACCGGTAGCGACCCGTCAGATGGTAAAGATCGGCAACGACCCTCCAGCACTGGTTAATAGGCAGTTTCTCAGACTCCGGGATGGTCGATTGTCTTTGCTTGGTGCATCCGTTCTTCGGCACTTCTGAACATGAGCGGTTAGGATTGATTTGTTCGTGTCGCATTTCCCGTGCCTTGTTTCCTTCCAACAATGCATCGGTTCTCAAGGGCTTCGTACAGGCAGTGAGCGGTTTGGTGGTGGTGACAATGTCGCCCATACCTCTTGTGTAATCTGCTTATCATGGCTTGACATACACCAAATCCAACAGAGGGGTAAACGTTCTTCGAGAGGATGCTAATCGTTTTTCCATCAGTCACTTCATGGGTGTATTGATTATAATATTCAGCCGCTACATCTGCCGAGGTTGCCATTGTATCATGAACCACACATCCGAACTTGGTTCTGCTGGCTACCATACATTTCCACGTTCCATAAATGACGTGATGGGGAATTATTACCGGGCCATGGGCCATTGTCATGCATTGTATCCACAAAGAAACTTTTGGTACTGATTTTATAATCATCAACAAAGTCCTGTTCTCGACCACTTGAAATTAAACTATGGTGGGGGTGGATTCTGGAGGATTCGTTGGAAAATAAAAATCATTTTTACGCCAACGTTTCGCTTTATTTGTAAAGCATCCTCAGGGCTGAGAAGTACATTCTGTTAGAGGCTACTGTATCTATACATTTTGAACTGATAGATACAAAAGCCTCTACTAGAATGTACTTCTAAGCCCTGAAGATGATTTACGAATAAAGCGATACGTTGACGTAAGAAGGATTTTTATTTTCCGACCAACCCTCAAGAACCCACCCCACCATAGTTTATAATCATCTTCCTCTACGCATTTGAAAAAGTTGAAAAGCCGAAGGAAAAGTTCCTTTATGAATGAAGAAAAACACGCAAAAGAAAAAGGCGATTCAAAGAAGCCGCTTGCTTACCTCACACGGATATACCGCTTCACGCGTTAACAAACCATCTTCCATATGCTGCCACTGGCCAGCCAACCAGAACCCATAACCGTACGTCACAGGCAACAGAAGGGCCCTTTTTCCCGTCTCTTTTTGAGATCTTGAAGTTTGAAAGTATCTCAAAATATGAAGAAGTCATATTTTACTATTTAGCCCTCACATCTTAAACTATTAAGCAAACATGCAAACAGAATTCATGATAATTGCCCACTGTCCTGCCCTATAAGTAGAGCAGGTTTGGTACCAAAGTAGGTACGATGACACTATAACACTGAGGTTCTTGGTGTGAGCGTAGAGCTGTTCCAACGCTGTAATATCGACGGTAAATAGTTGCATCAATTTGGACACCATCCAGACGTGAATTCGAAGCATCCTGGAATTTTCATCCGTACAGTAGTTCCAAGATTGTAGGCCTTTAGTTATTAGATATCTGTTCTTTCAGTCCATGTGAACTGAATACTGGAACAGCTCAGTAAGCGTTCGCCCTTCTGCCAGTTTCATCCTGCATAATTGCCGAAAAGCCATCATTCAAAATCGCAAAACATTCAAATTCACCCTTGGGACCTTGGGATCGGCACTACCTAAAAAATTAGCCTTGGTTCTGGTAAAGCTTCATGATTTATATGAGTTGTGGCTTCGCCTAATGTGTACTCTAAATTGTTTGAACCATGTGTGCGATGTTTGCTTTCACCAGTATCATATGCAACTATGGATGTATGCAAGATGATTATGGATGGCCTGTTTTCAGGAATGTGAAGCAAGCCATATTCTACATTCTTGAAATTAGAAAATTGTCCCAATCTGTGAGATGTGATGGCACAAAATGTAGGTAGATACATACAGGTACAGACCTTGGAAAACTTGGTCTATCGGCACTGTGGTGTGGGCGATCTTTCTAGTTTGAATAATTTACTGTGATAGGGGTTGAATAATACAATTTATGATCCAAAATTTTGGCACCAGTAAATTTGAATTCAACAAAGAACAGAACATCCCTTTTTTCATCCAGTCAGTAACTGAGGTGATCTAAATCGTGTATTCACCTCGTTGAATTGTAAAAATGGGTTGAATAAAAAAGCCTCTATTTAACAACTTTACCATTAATATCCTCCATTGAGTTTTCTGCTCACTGGCGTTTGACTTCCATGGGATTCCTAAGTTCGAAATGAACCTCAGAAGTCGACCATCAAATTAGATGACAGCAGGGATTCTTAGCGTAAAATTATAACAGCCGTGAACTGCCGTTTGAATGTCTCTGGATGGAAACGCAGCTACTGCCGTTCGAATGTCTCCCGACTGACGATGAGATATTTCCCGCAACCAATATCCAAAACGAAAAACAACAAATACTATTCAGAGATCTGAGGAGTCATCCATTTTGTGCAAACATTCCCTGATTCATTGCACCTCTGCACCACTGGTGAACCATCCAATACCGTAAGATGACGGTGATGTAGAGCACTAGGTGTGGACTCATTATTTCAAAGCTGGATGTATTTTGCTATTAGAGATCCTCTCTCTTCGCTCTCCGAGCCCTACCAGTGGAATGGAAAATTCACCTTTCAGTTCGAAAATCGTTCAAACAGAATACGTGGACACAGGAGTGTCGGGTAATACCGCCGTGTCACTCAGAAAATTCAAGCATCCAGCTACCAAGAGGCAATTTCCTGGGATGAAATATGTGAGTGCTCTCCAGCCGGCATGATTGATTGTCGCGACGTATTTCACGCGGTCCGCACGCCTGGTGTCGGCTCTCGTGTCCGCGTAGAAACGCCGTAATGGATGTTTCCTGTCGTCGTGAGCTGGTCATCGCTTCGACGTTCTTTTCGTATCCATTATTCATGAAGGATCGCCTCGGATGTTACTTTTGAATTGTTTGCCTGTTTTTCCCTTCAGGATGGAAGCGGTCGAGATAGGTTATGTACAGTTTTGTAAACAATAATGCAGCGGGAAGTATTAATGGCAATTAATGCGGGTGCGGGCCAATTAAAAGCGCGAGCACTACAAGGCGTGTAAAAAAAAGTGACAGCCATGGGAAACTGATCCACGCAGTAGGAATCAAGAAGCGTTAAGTAACATATCAAACTACTCGCAACAGTCAACTAGCCTGCAACTGAAATGCAGTAACATGCTGGGCCATAACGCTGGTTTTTTTCGTCGCCTGTTTTCCATTTTAAATACATTCTGGACTTTATGTTCTACATTGTGTGCTGATGATATCGGCTGGGGGACCCATTATGATAATTTTTCTAAAAGACGTATAACACGTCATTTGAAATAAGCGCGTTTTAGGTATGACGTGTGAGCCAAGATTACATGACAAGCCCGCAGCGTGGCGGCCCATTGTTTACTCTCTCCAGCCCCGCACACCTTTTGCCTGTTTATTTCTGGACGGGCTTAATGACGCTTGATTTCCTTACGGATTTACATTTTTCGAAGGTTTTCTCAGACTTGTCGTGTTCGGCGGAGCGAACTCCCATTTTTTTTCGAGGTGCTTGAGAGTTGCTCTCGGTCCCTAGCCATCACGGAAATACCACTCCAATCCAAAGGTCAGTGACGGCGATACATTTGGCAGCTTGTGACTGTAATATCTTGTGCTCCAGAATTCTGAACCGGATAGAATCTTCTCATCGATGGGTTTCGCTCATCCACGTTTCCTCTGTAGGTCAAACTGTAGCTATTTGCACCTGGAGCAGGTTCAACGGGTTTCCACTTCGTCGAACATCAGACAAACAACAGACTAACAGCAACGTCTGCATTCGAGCAGGCAGTACAGCTTCCTCACTTTTATCACATGAACGTATAGAATAGTTGGGTAGGTTCGTTTTGGTACGGGACCATCTGCGATCCAACCCGCTTGTACCCTCCAAATTTCAGCTCTCTACGACTATTTTTCGCGTTATTAGAAGCGTTACAAAGAAATGGTCAACACTTCATGTTAGCGCATGCGCAGACGAAAGTTACTTTACGATTCCAATGAAATTCATATGGAACTATCAAAGTATTATTTTTGATCGACCCTCCAACTCTGAACTCATTTCAGCGATATTTAAGGCAGTTATGGACGTTTCAAGTATTTCACGTTTGCGCATGCGCTAAGAAAATTAGAGTACTTTTTCAATGATTTTAGTATGGGATCATCCGTGACCCAACCCGCACCTACCGTCCAAATGTCAGCCCATTTCAAACATTATTTCGGGTAGTTATGGGCATTACATGGAATTACCACAGACAGACACGGAACCAATAATGTTCCCTGATGTTTGAAACGAAGAATGGTAGTGGAAGTTTTCATTTTGGCGTGCATAACTTTTTTTTTACTTAATCAAGAATCCAAGGCGTCCCTACCTTCGGTAGTGAGGAAGCAAAATAGTGAGTGATTTCGTTATACATATCAATCTCTGGTGCACTGTGGTTGGGACATTCGGGTTGCTTGATGGAAATCTTCGTCATTTATATTGCTACATTATGAACCCAATGATGACTACTTCGGCTAACAACTCCCCTGCCACCCCCACGACTGGCCTTCCGGTTTCCCACTAACATAACTTACTAGTATAGACACTAGAGTTAGTAAGACGCGTTACTGATCTGGAACTGGCTCATCAGTTAAATCTGCACTAGTTGGATACACATAACATAAATAACCAGAACTAGCCAGAATTCTACAAGCTGAGAAACGCGCCATCCCCACCATATTTCAAAAGCCAACTAGTACCACTACTTTCAAATTCCTCTTTTCTCAAGTATGAAATCACAAGATCCATCGAAATTGTTGTTTTCAACAACAACAAACGCTCCAAAATTTGAGCTTTCATCCCATTTTCATATTTTTTCTTATTGATTTTTCTCTTCCTTTTTTTCTCAATTTCTATCAGCTTCAGAAAATATTAACCTAGGCGATGCAGGAAAATGTGAGAAGAAGAAATAACAGATAAACGACTAGCAATAAACTTTTATTATTCCAAATATACATGTTGTACATATCTAATGTAAATGATAATAGCAATTTTCAACATACATACATTCAATAAATTACTTCAGTGGGGAGTATGGATTTGGATCTCCTCCTCTTTCGGCCTGGATAGAAGAGAAGTAACTTCACTATGCGTATCATCACAACATTTTAATAGTACCTGTAGTTTTTCCTGGTTCATATTTTACTAGGTAACGTGGTTAATATCGGTGTGTAAATAAAAATATTGATAGCTATAAAACGTCCGAAGTAAATCATAGATGGGGAAAATTATTTCATCGCGTGAAATCAACAAATTTCATCTTTCATGGTAGTTAGGTACTCTTACATATATTGTAGTCCAAATTTCAACAACTTTATATGATATTCAATTCTTACTTTCAATTAAGTTATCTTACTGGTTCAGGATAGTTTGTTTGATTTAGCTGCCTGGTGTTTAGTAATGATTTGCCACATTTATCAGCAAATGATTCTGGTGATTCAATTGGGAGAAGTTTCAATCTTGCAACATGACTTTTGGTAAGCGCTCTACTTCGAAATTGGTCTCATACTCTCTTATAGGTGGATACTCTTGTTTTGACCCTCTGAATGGCTAGGAAGATTATAGGGTTCACTCGTTCAAGCTCTGAAAGTCACTTATCAACACCTTGTAAACTGGTTTTATCTCAAAATGCTTGAGCGTTGACGCATAACGGACCCCAGATTCATGTTGAGTCCAATAAGTTTGTGATTTTCATGATTCGCAACTTGAACGCCTTTAATTCTAATGGCACACTAATACTCGTAGGTAATTAATATACGTTTCAGATACAAACTAAGTCACTCGCGACCAAATCGTGGAAACCCATTTCAAAGAATAAAACGCTGCAAAGTCCTTGTCACATGGGTTTATTATTCTATTGGAAATACCTACAGAAATGTTGGCTGTTCATTTATTGTTTCTTTCATATGAAATAAAGAAATAGCTATTTTTTCTGATGGTTTCCACCAATTTTGGCCCCCAAAACACAAATTAGGTAGGTACGCTCCTTTTTTTTCAAATTATCTTTGATCATTGGTAGTGCCATTTAATCGTCTTGATCCACGTGTTGACACTTCTTCCAGTATTATTATACAAATTGATGGTGATTTCAGACGATTTTCCAGGTTTTTGCCTCATAAAAAATCAATTTTGGCAGCTGAACCTTTGATAGAACCTCAATTTTCCACTCTTTGGTCAAAATCGACTTCATATTCGGTCTTCTCGTCCCCCAAAACATAGAAAAAGATACCTCAAAAGCTCATGTTACTAACATGTTACTAAAACACAAAAAGTACCTATTTTTACACACATTTTCACTCATAACACCCCTGGGTATATTCCGATCGGGCTGCAATGTTTCGGGACACAATTAGGGCCCAAATGGAGCATGTGTGCGAAAGAACGACTTTTTTAGACCGAAAATGAAGCCGGTACACGTGATACGGCGGACGGCGGACGGCGGACGGACATTGCATTTTTGGAATCTACGCACCTTGAAACGGAAAAGAAAAAATTTTGAGGAGGTGTTATAAAAATTTTTTGCTGACCGAATACATAGGTGTATTATTCACAGAATAATAAACCAAAATGGAGTTATTGAAATGTTGTCTATATCCACTAGTACACGAAAAATACACTGTTATACCGGTTTCGGTGATCAAACTATCATTAGCAGTAACAGTTAAGAGTTATTGTCTGTTACTGACGAGGGTTTGATCACTGAAAACGGTATAACAGTGTATTTTTCGTGCATTGGTAGAAATAGACAACCTTTCAACCTCTCTGTTTGTATTCTTTCAAGTTTCAGAGCTGTCTCAAAATCTGCGATTCGGGGCTGTCAAACTGTCGGGGTCTGATAGTCTTGAGCGTCCACGAGGAGTCGACTGCTTGAGCGATGGTGAAGATGTAAAAAATCCAATAGCCTCACGGAACATGTTGGCGTGCGTGCACTTCTCCGAGTCGAACAAGGCCAAGCTCGGCGAGTGGGCACAGGCTTTTAACGGCTTCATAATATAAACCAGGTGTGAGTCGTTAATAGGTAGGTAAGTGCTATAAGAAGAATGACTCCGCTTCGATAGCTGGTTATGAAGTATCAACATTAAACTAGTTTTGGCATGGACAGTCACCGCGGGTCAGCTGCCCCTAGATGGCTTTCTCGGTGCGTGTAGCCGTTTTTAGGGCACTTCCAGAAGATTAGGCGCACTTTTACGGTGCGTTTTTAGGGGGCTTTAGCGGCTTTCCATATCCATGTAAAACATAACAGATTTCCCAGAATAAGTACATTCTTTTAGTTTATTGGGGAAATCTCCACCATTGACATGCCATCCTTCTTATTTACGATTCATCACCAACTCTTACTAGGAACGTCCATATTTTTCCTCCTCAGTCTTTCTCGAGCATAATCTCCGGGTCAGTTGAAGAAAAAAAGTAATGTTTATTTGTATAAGACCATTACAAAGTAATATACCTTAATATAATCTTCCTTAATACAATATATCCTTCACTGTTTGTATTGCTTCAAAAATTAGAAGGTCAATAGCGGTAAAAATGCTTTAGAAATAAAAGTTAACAAATCAAAAATAATAAAATCATATCATTATTGCTGGAAGGAATGATGGTGATGAATCGTTATAGTGGCGTGGGAATTCCAGTGGGAGGACTTCGTATGGTGAATGACCATGGAGGACAGTGGGTTGGTGTTGTTTCTGGTTGTGTTTCCGAAGCTTTCCATGATCTTGTGTCGGAATTCATTTGGGGTTTCCAGCCCAAAATCATCATAGATTAAGGCATTACTGACTAGCGGAAGAACGTGAACAATTTTTTTTGTGGAGGATTTGTTTGCTGCTGTTTGAGTCGGCGGAATCGTGAGGAAGTTTATTTGTTATTGTTATTAAACTGCAATAAATGCCAGTCACAGAATATAAAAATAATATAATTTTAAATATTATTATCAACTATAGGTTCCCCATATCAACCGTGGGTGGTGGGTGGGAGAGGGGGACCATGGTCTTGTAGGTAGACCAACATATATACGATTCTCAATTGAAAAATAAGTGCTGTGGAGAAGGCGTGCCAAGACCTCTTTGTCTCAGATAAATTCTGCTGCTACCGCATCCTTATCATCTCTTCCAACCTGCTACTTCTTTCTATTTGAGTTGCGAGTATTTCATTCGCAACCAGCGGTACTGTACAATGCAGGACAGTTCATAGTGAACATCACAAGAAGAATTCGCCTCCGATTCAACCAGACGCTGATTCGTATCCAAATCTTCACCAGCTGGCATCATTGGCAACAAATATGAAACTCCACCTGCTCCCTCATTTCAACTCAACGCACTAAAACATATTATCCCTTATACCTGAACGAATGAAGACGTCAGATTCCTTATTCGTCCAGGAGCGCAACAAGAAACAACCGTGTGGAGCTACAAAATTTACTGATAGGTGAAATTGGCGGCAGTTCATGCTGCTGGTTTCACAGCACGCCGCATCGAAACGTCCAAAATGTTGCGCACACACACCTCCTTCGTCTTCACATATCGACTCCTGCCATTCTCGATGTGGTTGCATTTGATGGAGTAATGTTCAGCCCACTTTTCTCATTCCTCGCTGCGAGCAGTAAGAGAAGATTACAGCCTACTGAAAATTGTTATTGGCTGTCGCTTGTCGGTCATTGATAGCTACCCATTCAAAGGGGTGAACTGCAGACATCATGGAATGCTTGTCTCTCATGAATGAATCTCATTTCAAAAAGTGGCCCGTACGGCGGACAGACAGAAATATTTTTATTGCAGTTTTGGATTCTACATACCTTGAAACGTAAACCATCAAATTTTGAGGGGGGGGGGGGGGGGGTAAGAATTTTTTTTTTCATGCTCGATTCCAATGGTTCATTATTGAAAATAATAAACCAACATGGTCGAATTTCGGCGTGAATAAGTTGCGGTAAATACTGACTTGTGTATAGGGTATTTCCCAAATACTTAAATAGAAAATTGATTCTCTAACGAGGTTTCGGTTTCTTCTTAGGGATCACTGCTGAAGTTGCGCGTAAAAATCACATTACGAAATTTTGCCACTTCCTGCCAAAAATCAAAAGGGCGACTTTTCAGCTTGTCCTATAAATTATTGTCATTTTCAACATTAATTAGCGTAACACATTTTACAAGTTGTTGAGGAGAAGAAAACCAGCAATGACCTGCGTTATTTTTAATATATTTTCAACAAAGGACCAATTGGAGCAAGGCAAATAATGACAAGGTCGTTTTCTACCCAACTTCGGTAGTATCTTCCATTATGAAGTAGGTGGGTACGTACCAAAGGGTCGACACAACAAATATTTATTCGACAAAGTTTTATGCAACATATTCGAATGCATAATTAGTTGAACCTCGTTTGTTTAATTCCCCTCGTTTCCCTCCCTTACCGCATGCATCATTATCTACCAGATCTCGTAACCTCTGAATATCTCAAAATAAGCAATCTCTAATACAGTAATGGTGTAGCTTGGTATTTTAGAACGTCCTGCAAACGGCCTTTCGTAATGCGCCTAGCTACAGAAGTAGAAATTGCCTCGCACATACGCAAGGTTGTCAGCCATTCCTCCACAATTTCTTCTTCTCATGCAGATATTCCAGTTTTATATTGCCGTCCACTCATTCTTCCATCCTTCTCCATCATCTCTTCCATCCATCTCTTATCTCTTAAAAAATAAAATATGATGACTGTGCTATTATTAAAATATGTTGGCGGATAAATTACTTCAGTTCAAAACTTTGCTGTACTGAAAACGATGCTGTACTACACATTTATATTTGTATATATACATATATCAGAGTCTTGATTCTGTTTTTGCTCGTGAGAGGTGTGTTTTATAATCGTCAAATAATCTTCGACCTGATCGTGATGTAATACTCGAAATATGCTTAGTGTTCAATAGATACAACTAAGTGATTAATTGTAGTAATTTATCCTCCAACACATTATAATGTTGGAGTTAGACTAAAACATCTTGATAATAAAAATAAAAATTTACATAACATTCATATTAGAAGAAGAAGAGTTTCAGTTAAATATTATGTTATCTTCCACCTCGATAAATTTAGAGCGAAACAAGGGGAAATTATAATAATTGGGTATGAGGTTTGCGCATGCGCCGAGGCAACAATAATGTGCTATGGTTATGAAATAAGTTCATTCTTTCTGAGATAAACCCCCCAACTACTCACCAAATTAGAGGGAACTGGCTTCTTAGTATGCACCTTATTGGTATCCTGGATTTTTACGAATCATCCCATCGCGACGAAATTCATAGGGGAGCATCTGGAAAATACACCCCGACTACCCACCGAATTTGAGTGAAATCGGGCCACTTGTTGGTAAGAAATTACCTTGAATTTGGTGTTTGCTCATGCACAGTGGCTAACCGATTGTCCAATCGTGATCAAATTCATAGGAGACAAAATGGGCGCTACACCCCCAACTTCCTACTAAATTTGACCAGAATCGGGCAATTGACCCGTGAGAAATTAATTGTCTGGCTTGAGTTTTGTGCAGGGGTTTATCCGTTCATGTTTCGATATTCCATATTAGGTACCTACCTACCTAAATTAGCATTGTTGTGGAATAATTCAAATTCAAATTCATTATATTTTGGCAATAAAACAGTAACAATGTACATGTTATATGGGTATCTATACATGAAGAAAAGATTTCTCATAATATAAATGTTTAAAAAAAATATATCATACATCACTAATAGCATAACAGGGAACTCAGTCATTGCCACCATGAGAATAAGTTCATCAGAACTTGTGCTCTCAGGTGGAGCTCGTCCAGACCTCACTCGAAAAACACGTTCCCTTCCGTGTAGTTACTTAAAATGAATCGAACTGATCTAAAATTAAAATAAAAAGTGAAAATAAAAAATAATTGAAAAAAGTAAAAGATAAAAGGGAGAACCTAACTAAGAGCATCCTTCCCTTGAAGAACCTGCATAAATATTAGAGGTAGGTACATTCTGAGATCCAGAAAACCTGCAATGACCTGCATTATTGTTGATATCTTTCCAATTTAGGTAGTGCATATACCTAATAATTATATAGTGTATATAATTATTACAAAACAATTGAACATTTAAAATTACGACAGGGTAGGTAGTTATCTACTAAGTTTGGTTTGGTAATGTCTGCGTTTTCAGAAGCGTTTTCAGTGAGCGTAGGTAAAATGCGGACAAGTTAATCCGTTGAGCTCGCTGGAGGTTGGTTTCGCATAGGTGAAATGCGGACAATTCTGTACTAGTAAAATGCATTGTCAAGCGATCTGGATGCTCGCTAGCGCTCGCATCTCAAGAAAGATAAACAATCCCAGAAACTATCCCGTGAATGAGCAGGTTGTTTGGGACTTCTGAATACATTAGTGGAATGCATTGTCAAGCGATCTGGATGCTCGCTAGCGCTCGCATCTCAAAAAAGATAAACAATCCCAGAAACTATCCCGTGAATGAGCAGGTTGTTTGGGACTTCTGAATAGATTAGTGGAATGCATTGTCAAGCGATCTGGATGCTCACTAGCGCTCGCATCTCAAAAAAGATAAACAATCCCAGAAACTATCCCGTGAATGAGCAGGTTGTTTGGGACTTCTGAATAGATTAGTGGAATGCATTGTCAAGCGATCTGGATGCTCACTAGCGCTCGCATCTCAAAAAAGATAAACAATCCCAGAAACTATCCCGTGAATGAGCAGGTTGTTTGGGACTTCTGAATAGATTAGTGGAATGCATTGTCAAGCGATCTGGATGCTCGCTAGCGCTCGCATCTCAAAAAAGATAAACAATCCCAGAAACTATCCCGTGAATGAGCAGGTTGTTTGGGACTTCTGAATAGATTAGTGGAATGTAATGTTAGGTATGTAACAAGACTGTTTAATGCCTTCGAAAATACCAGAAAAGAAGACAAGTAGAGCAGGAATTACAAAGATTGTGAGATTCAGTCAGGTTATTTGAACAAGTGTGGGAAACTGACAGGACAGACTCGTCCGCATTTTAACGTACATGTTTCAAAAACACCGTCCGCTTTTTAATGTTTACTTTCAGGGATTAACAACTTACGTCCGCAATTTACTGCGTCCCTTTTCAGTGCACAAACACACATTGTTGAATGAGATATGAAGAAAAGATATCTAGCATTTGTAAGTCTCTTCATATGTTCCAACGTAGATAATAAGACGCAATGGAGGTGAGGTACACCCACGTATTGAAAACCACCCTCTACTCTCGATAACTCGTATTACTTAATACTCAAAACAAAGGTTGGGTCCCTTGGAAAACTCCTGTTCAATAGAATACATACTGGATAAATCGTATATGTTTGGCGCACTTTGTAAATCGAACTTTTCCAAAATTTCCATAATTCGAGTTCAGTAGCTTCCTCATTTTTACCAAACCCACGTACCTAATAGTTCGAAAACCGCATGTGAAGTTGGAGTTTTCTGCTGAGGTTTCGGTATCAGCAGTACATCCATTGTGGATGCGATCATTTTTCCATCTTCCAAATGCTTTGAGACTGTGATGAGACCCAAGGCTCGGGCAGCCGCTGGAGTCAACCTCTTTTGACGGCTTGTCGAAAAACAAATCAAACCGTGAATCAATTTGTCCCACGGTATAAATCCCGAGGTAACAATGACCTAACCATATGTTAATCGGCCGGCGGGAGATGAAGTTGGGGGGCGGGGAAGGGGCAAGCGTTCCCATTTACATCCGTAATAACGCTCAAGTCCTGAAAGAGAGGCCGCTCGGCATTAATCGAGTGTGTCATTTGTAGTGTAAAACATTTCTCTAACCAGGGACTCGAAGAGTGTTGTGATTGCTTTTTCGAGTCTCACCTCACCCCGTCACTCCATCTCGCTCATTCCGAGACGATTTGAGCGGGTACGGACCGTGAAAACCGGCCGGTCCCAGCCATTTAATTAGACGTTGCTTGACGTCACTGCTGCCTTGTTGTCCTTCTAGACGTTAGTTATGGGACCTCGTTGCGATGAGCAAACCTCAGCCTGCGCACCGCCGTCGTCCAATCGATTAGCGGTAATAGTTTTCGAGTTGCCACACAGCCCTTTCACCTTTGGAGGTAAAGGAGGTTCAGCATCGAGCTACAGAAGTTGAGTTGGATAAAAATGCCCCGGTCGAATGGTCAGATTCATTTAATAATAATAATAATAATAATAATAATCTTTATTGCGCATGAGACTTTGCAGTCTATATGAAGCACACATGAATTACATGAAAACAGACACTCATTAATTCAAAAGGCGCTTTACACACAAAAGAAGGTAGTTATTTGAATTTAATTAAAGGAGCATAAAAAAAGGAAGGGTGGAGGTGCATTTGTAATAGGTCCTAGGTTACTAATAATTACGCATCACTTAGATGCTTACGCACAGCTGCCAAGAAACGACCCAAGGTGGGCAAAGACCGCACAGAGACAGCTAGCGCGTTCCAGTACCTATAGCCCCCGAAACTCCGAAAGAGTGAGCTATAAATCTGCTCCTGTGTTGGGGAATCAACAAAGCATTTGAGCGGTTCGAAGAAGCCAGGCGAATAGTCGTATGAAGGTATGGAGGGAGATTTGCGTTGCGAGGATTTTGCGAATGCTCATGAAATTCCGTCAGAAAAATTTCGGGTCCAACCCGCAACTCCCCTCGAAATATCAGCTCTTCACGACCATTCTTTTGTACCTACAGGGAAACGTATCTAAATTAGTATGATCACACTTCCAATTTGGGACACTTTCGTTTCTTTCTGTAATGCCGTCTGGCGGCCAATCATTCAACTATTATAACTTAAATCACTTGCGGCGGAGTAGTGGAAATCCGTAGAAAAAAACTACAGGATAAATACACTGCCAAGGTGATGGCACAGGAGCTTCCTCGTCACAATCAGAGTGACCCATTATAAAATAGAACAGTGACCCATTATAAAATAGAGGATTACATAACAACGCATAACGTGAAATATACATATTACATAACATTACGTCCATAATACATTACGTCCATTATACATAATTGCGAAAGTTATGCGTGTTCGAAGAATTTCACGTTAGCGCATGCGCAGGGCGAACCGCTGGATCAATCATGTTGAAATTTGTATGGGACCTCAAGGGGCCTTATCCGCACCATCCCTCAAAATTTGAGCTGAATCAATTCAAAATCGTGTGGCATGTTGAAATCTATATGGGACCTCAATGGACCCTACCCGCTTAATCCCTGAGAATTACATTGAAATTGGGTGAAATCTTTGGTTACTACGGCTGTAACAAGGAAATTGAATCTATTTCACGCCAGCGCATGCGCAGAGCGCACCGAGGGTCCGATCATGCTGAAATTCATACTGGAACTCACTAGGCCTTGTTCAAACAACCCTTGAAAATTTGAGCGAAATTGAATCAAAATTGTGAAAGTTATGCGTGTTTGTTGAATTTAACGTTAGCGCATGCGCAGGGCGTACCGCTGGATCAATCATGTTGAAATTTGTATGGGACCTCAAGGGGCCTTATCCGCACCATCCCTCAAAATTTGAGCTGAATCAATTCAAAATCGTGGAAGTTATGGCTGTAACAGGGAAATGCGGACAGACAGACTCACAGACCCACAGACCCACAGACTCACAGACCCACAGACCCACAGACCGACAGACACGGAACCAAATTTGTTCAGTAGGCTATGAAACGCAAAATGCAAGTGGAAATTTTGATTTCTGAAGACAAAAATTTTTTGGCTCACGAAAGTGAACACAAGGCTTCCGCTGCTTTGCAGACTCGGAAGCAAAATAGAAATAGTCTATCGATGTGGCTATATGCAGGTACAGTACATACGAATAAAAAGCTATTTGCAGGTACATTGCCTAAACGATGAAAACAGGCTTGTGCTGTTGTAACCTAATAGGAAGCGAGAGTTCGGAAATGTTATGAAGAGGGGTAAATCACAACCTGATATTTATTGACCTCTGTCTATTGACCTGTTTCATCTCTCCAAGATACCGACCATTTGGCCGGATTCCCACCAACGATGGTCAGTTACAGACGAGTAGTCGTTGAGATGGATGTTACTCCCGAGAATGGTGACGAGTCAAGCAACGACGTTTCAAGTGTTCCGAGGGCAATTGAAGCAGGCCAAATTTTCAGTTCTTACGATGAATTTTCAGTGGTTTTCAAAAAGTTTTGAGCCGAAAATTTTCAACCCTTTATCGTTACCACGAACAATGCATGTCAAGTGACCATCGTTTGTAGGCATGGGTACAATCGACCATGAAAAAGCTCGGGAAAGCGTACGAAGCTGCATTACAACTACATCGGATGCGAGGCTAAGATAACGTGTTACAGAATAATTTCGTGAGTTACCACAAATATACTTTGTTGAAACCGTACCTGCAAATAGCGCTTTATTCATAGGTACTGTACCTGCAATAATAGCTCTTTATTCATAGGTACTGTACCTGCAAATAGCTTTTTATTCATAGGTACTGTGCCTGCAAATAGCTTTTTATTCATAGGTACTGTACCTGCAAATAGCTTTTTATTCATAGGTACTGTACCTGCAAATAGCGCTTTATTCATAGGTACTGTACCTGCAATAATAGCTCTTTATTCATAGGTACTGTACCTGCAAATAGCTTTTTATTCATAGGTACTGTGCCTGCAAATAGCTTTTTATTCATAGGTACTGTACCTGCAAATAGCTTTTTATTCATAGGTACTGTACCTGCAAATAGCTTTTTATTCATAGGTACTGTACCTGCAAATAGCTTTTTATTCATAGGTACTGTACCTGCAAATAGCTTTTTATTCATAGGTACTGTACCTGCAAATAGCTTTTTATTCATAGGTACTGTGCCTGCAAATAGCTTTTTATTCATAGGTACTGTGCCTGCAAATAGCTTTTTATTCATAGGTACTGTGCCTGCAAATAGCTTTTTATTCATAGGTACTGTACCTGCAAATAGCTTTTTATTCATAGGTACTGTCCCTGCAAATAGCTTTTTATTCATAGGTACTGTGCCTGCAAATAGCTTTTTATTCCTAGGTACTGTACCTGCAAATAGCTTATTATTCATAGGTACTGTACCTGCAAATAGCTTTTTATTCATAGGTACTGTGCCTGCAAATAGCTTTTTATTCATAGGTACTGTGCCTGCAAATAGCTTTTTATTCATAGGTACTGTACCTGCAAATAGCTTTTTATTCATAGGTACTGTGCCTGCAAATAGCTTTTTATTCATAGGTACTGTACCTGCAAATAGCTTTTTATTCATAGGTACTGTCCCTGCAAATAGCTTTTTATTCATAGGTACTGTCCCGAAAATAGCTTTTTATTCCTAGGTACTGTACCTGCAAATAGCTTTTTATTCATGGGTACTGTACCTGCAAATAGCTTTTTATTCATAGGTACTGTGCCTGCAAATAGCTTTTTATTCATAGGTACTGTACCTGCAAATAGCTTTTTATTCATAGGTACTGTGCCTGCAAATAGCTTTTTATTCATAGGTACTGTGCCTGCAAATAGCTTTTTATTCATAGGTACTGTGCCTGCAAATAGCTTTTTATTCATAGGTACTGTACCTGCAAATAGCTTTTTATTCATAGGTACTGTCCCTGCAAATAGCTTTTTATTCATAGGTACTGTGCCTGCAAATAGCTTTTTATTCCTAGGTACTGTACCTGCAAATAGCTTATTATTCATAGGTACTGTACCTGCAAATAGCTTTTTATTCATAGGTACTGTGCCTGCAAATAGCTTTTTATTCATAGGTACTGTGCCTGCAAATAGCTTTTTATTCATAGGTACTGTACCTGCAAATAGCTTTTTATTCATAGGTACTGTGCCTGCAAATAGCTTTTTATTCATAGGTACTGTACCTGCAAATAGCTTTTTATTCATAGGTACTGTCCCTGCAAATAGCTTTTTATTCATAGGTACTGTCCCGAAAATAGCTTTTTATTCCTAGGTACTGTACCTGCAAATAGCTTTTTATTCATGGGTACTGTACCTGCAAATAGCTTTTTATTCATAGGTACTGTGCCTGCAAATAGCTTTTTATTCATAGGTACTGTACCTGCAAATAGCCTCAACCATAGTCTACTCCACGTCAAACTAACAAACTCAACGTCAAAATTAATTATAATTTGTTTTTTGTCAGGACCTGGATGGATTTAAATTGTTTGGCTCTCAATGTAGATAAAACCTCTCTAATTAGGTTTTCTTTTTCTAATCGCGATGGCTCTAGCCATTCTGGGGTGACTTTTCATCACTTTTCTTGTTTTCATAATTCCAAACCATGTAGGTAACTGTAATTTCTTACCATTGACTGAAAAATGTAAATATCTTGGAGTCATATTTGACCATAATTTGAAATTCAGTTTCCATATTGATGCTTTGGTCTCTCAACTGAGAAAGTTAATTTATGTTTTTTCTGTCTATTGTGCGGCTGAGGACTATTTATTTTGGCTTAGCTTTTTCTTTGTTGAAGTACGGTATTTTCGTATGGGGAAGTGCGGGTAAGGCAAAGCTAAGATCCTTGCAAGTTACGCATAATATTGCTTCCGAGTCTGCGAAGCAGCGGAAGCCTTGTGTTCACTTTCGTGAGCCAAAAAATTTTTGTCTTCAGAAATCAAAATTTCCACTTGCATTTTGCGTTTCAAAGCCTACTGAACAAATTTGGTTCCGTGTCTGTCGGTCTGTGAGTCTGTGAGTCTGTGAGTGTGTCCGCATTTCCTTGTTACAGCCATAACTTCCACGATTTTGAATTGATTCAGCTCAAATTTTGAGGGATGGTGCGGATAAGGCCCCTTGAGGTCCCATACAAATTTCAACATGATTGATCCAGCGGTACGCCCTGCGCATGCGCTAACGTTAAATTCAACAAACACGCATAACTTTCACAATTTTGATTCAATTTCGCTCAAATTTTCAAGGGTTGTTTGGACAAGGCCTAGTGAGTTCCAGTATGAATTTCAGCATGATCGGACCCTCGGTGCGCTCTGCGCATGCGCTGGCGTGAAATAGAGTCAATTTCCTTGTTACAGCCGTAGTAACCAAAGATTTCACCCAATTTCAATGTAATTCTCAGGGATTAAGCGGGTAGGGTCCATTGAGGTCCCATATAAATTTCAACATGATAGAGCCAGCGGTTCGCCCTGCGCATGCGCTCTGTCTGTCTGTCTGTCCTTCTATGCACGGCCAAGCGGCTCGACGGATATCGACCAAATTTGGCACGAATATCCAGTAGGCTCCCAAGTTGTGCAACGTCGCATTTTTAATTCCCTGACCATAGCGGAACTATGGTCGACCATGGTCAACTCCTGAATGGTTTGATGGATATCGACCAAATTTGGCACGAATATCTAGTAGGCTCCCAAGTTGTGCAACGTCGCATTTTTAATTCCCTGACCATAGCGGAACTATGGTCGACCATGGTCAACTTCGTTAATTGAAATGGTAACCCCTATTTTTGATCGCGTATTCGTAATCTACGTGAAATTCTATCTACGATCGACCCTTCGGACTACCCCCGCGGTCGACCATAGCGCATCCATGGGCCCCTCCATGGTCGAATCCCGAATTGCTCAACGGATATCGACCAAATTTGGCACCAATATCCGGTAGCCTCCCAAGTTGAACGTAGGCGCATTTTTAATTCCCTGACCATAGCGGAAATATGGTCGACCATGGTCAACTCCTGAATGGCTTGACGGATTTTGATAAAATTGGGCACAAATACCCGGTAGGGTATGGGATTTTTCCGTCGTTTGTTGGTTCCACGATACTGCGTACAGCGAATCTCGGATAGCGAGCGAAGCGAGCGGTCAGGCTAGTTATGTATAATGGACGTAATGTATTATGGAAGTCATGTTATGTATAATATGTATATTTCATGTAATGTTATGTAATGTTATGTTATGTAATGTTATGTTATGTAATGTAATGTTATGTAATATGTATATTTAACGTTATGTAATGTTATGTAATGTAATGTAATGTAATGTTATGTTATGTTATGTTATGTTATTTTGCTTCCGAGTCTGTTCTATTTTATAATGGGTCACTCTGATTGTGACGAGGAAGCTCCTGTGCCATCACCTTGGCAGTGTATTATACTTGGGATAGCCCTTCGGAAGAGCTCTCGATACCCTACTATACTGCTTCATCATGAGTTTGATGTGCTCAATGTGAAACATTTATTTTTACTTCAATCGTGCTTGATGGTATATAAGACTGGTATTCAGCCTGACCATAGAGGCAGTGTCACGCATACGCGTAATGCAGAGTCGTCAAATGTTAAGTTGCCTAAGCTCAAAACCGAGCGTGCAAAAAATAATGCATATTATAATGCTTTAAAGTTTTTTTATGCTTGTAAAATTAATCCTGACATGTTCAGTAGTTTTATGAATTTTAGGGGACAAATCCTTAGCAGGATAAAGAAGTTTCATTAATTTACGGTGAGTTTCTGGTTTGAATCTCTTTGGGTACATGGCATTTGTTTCATTATGTTTGATTGCTTAAATATTTTTGGCTGAGATCTGCTCCACCAGCCGCCACAAGTTCTTATGAACTTAGGCTGGTGGGCAGAATGAAATTGACTTCTTTTGTGTTTTTATGTATGATATTTTTTATGTACGATATTTTATATGTATGTGCCATTTTGTGTGTGTTTTACTTTCTTTCTTTCCGTCAATAAATTCAATTCAATTCAATTCAAACTGTAGACCGGTTTCGTTTGTTACACCATCATCAGTACACGATAGAAATTTCTATCGCGTACTGATGATAGTGTAACAACCGAAACCGGTCTACAGTTTGTTAGTTTGACGTGGAAATAGACTATTTCTATTTTTATCCAGTAGTTTTTTTTAAATTCAACTATTGATCCTTGATGGACAGCCAACTTGTTTCGCGAGTATCGGCCATGATTGGCTGGCCTTGTAGCTATTTTTATCAAAAACGCTGCAAATTATTACAAAGCTGTTTACTACTTACCTGTATAGATGCCCCTTCTGCGTAGATCACCGTTTTCTGTAGTCAATGCCTACCCTGGTGCGAGACCCAGGAAAGCCCTAAATCGAGTAGGTACTGAGCCGGCCGGATAATTACATTTCATTAATATGCGGTGGATTCAAGAATTCTATGATTAATAATTATTTGTTGTTATTCATGAAGAATAATGATTGTTCAAATTAAAAAACTACCTATCAACAAAATCCAAAATAACTATCATCCTTCAAATGAAATAAGTAATCACGGAACAACTAACTTGATTTCATACAGCCATATTTGATTACAATCAGGTAATCCCTAGCTTACTGTGAACGAACGGCTGGATGAACAATGCTCCGGGTGGTCTAAAAAATTCTCAAGTTCCAGATCTATTTAACAAAAAGCTAATAACAACAAACATAACGTCTACCTATTGAAAGTTTTCGAGATACGGCGTTCTGGAAAAGTCAACCCCTATTGTTCACTCCTCAGATATGAAGGACAGTAACGCCGAGCTTCGCGGACTAACTAGACCCCAATTGGGACCCACAAACCAAGTTTCATCAATTTTGATTCATGGTAACTAAGGAAAGCAAGAAGTACGGCGGAAGGACAGAAATTTTTTTAAATTAAATTTTTGAATTCTACATACCTTGAAACGGAAACAATCAAATTTTATGGTTATGGGATTCATTACTGAAAAATAATAAACAAAAATCGTAATCAGAGCCTCTCAAAGGTCTACTGGTGAGCTTTCAAGTCATTTTTGAAGTTCACCAGTTCACTGGCAGTGGTAAAACGATTAATTTTATGTGACTTCATCATAGTGCTGTCAGCGGGCTATTAAAGTTTGTATCACTGCCTGGCCTCTCAATCAGTTTACTGGTTGATTGTTATTTACACAATGTCCCTACAACATGATAATACTTGTAACAGGTAGACAAAAAAAATTGGTCAAATGAGGATCCAAACGCTAGATGATTCTCAATTCGGGATATTGCTTAACGGTAATTTCACTATCCCCAATAAATTGTGACCTCCTCTGTCCCAAATCAGGCGACCCTTTTCCGGGGCACCGAAAATCCAGTTTAAATAAAAATCGGCCCTTACATATCTCTGAGTGACAGTTCCCACTTTACCCGATTAGGGGTAGTTGGGTAACCCAGATATCTTGAGGCAGTTAACAATGAGACTCGACAATTCTGACGTTACTGATGATAAACTTATTTGAAAACTCATAAACTTATTCGTAACGTTAATTTACGATAAACAAATATCTACTTATTTGATGAGGTGTATTTTCAAATGGAGTCCTGTAAATCGCCACCAATCGGGTCCGTTCAAAACTACAGCTACACACCACTTGATCTACTCACCCAACTGATCTATATTTGTATTCAAGGACCGATGTCGGATTTTTTTCCATTTTCGAGATGCGAGCATCCAGACCAATTGTCTATTCAGAAAGAAAAATAACGCACAAATATATTACTACGTGAATTCACACCCTGGTATGGACTGGTGGCGTTCGTCACACATTTCGGTTTATTATTTTCAATGACGAACTTTTGGAATCGACCATGAACATTTTTTAACCCCCCCCCCCCCCCCTCCCCCTTCACCTCGAAATTTCATGGTTTACGTTTCGATATTCAGTGCGAATATCGAATAAAAATATTTCCGTCCGTCCGCCGTACGCCATCCGCGGCTTTTTCCTTAGTTGCCCTGAACCAAATATACTAAATTTGGTATATGGGTCTCGTTTGGGCTCTATAGTTGGTCCTCGAAGCTCACGTTACCGTCACTCAACTCTAAGGGGTGAAAAATAAGGGTTAAAATATCCGGAGTATCCCTATCTCGGAACTTTTTATTTTGAGGTGTGGGTTTTCTCGCATTTTTAAAAAGTTCGATTTCTTTCTGCATTTTTAAGAAACATCTTGAGCATTCTACGATGTCGCCATAAAATTTGCTATGAAATTTGCCCTGAAGAGCAGCGTGTATGCAGGCATCAAGCTGGGTTGAGAGCGCACATCACTTGTCTCACAGCCAGGTGGCTTCGAAGCGAAGTGGTCTAGGCGTCGGGCTCTTACACTCTTACACTTACAATCAGAGGTTCGAATCCCAGTTCCAGGTCCGAAAATTTTTCATTTCACATCAACAGTTTCCCTTCAAAACTACATTTGTGTTTCTTTTTGCCACTTTAGCTACTGCTTGAACATTCAACGCATGATATTAATTTGTAGAGGTGAAAGGTACTGAACTACGGAGGGACTGTGATCTATACAGAAGAGTTATTTACCTACATACAGAGAGCTGTGATCTGTAACAGACGGGTGTTCTATACAGAGAGCTGTGATATGTAACAGAAGGGTGTTTTATGCAAAATAATAAACCGTTGTGTAGGGATTGTCACGGGTGGCTACTGACAAACGTATGCATTCTTTCAAATATGGAGCCTCACCCCGATTCATGCGCATCGCAAGGATTTGTGAAGGGAATGAACCCCTATCGAAATACCACATAGAGGAATGGACGAGCTTCGGAATTTGCTGCATTTGGCCTCAGAATCGGATTCAGCACCCTCGAAAACCCCTGTGTTTTAATTTATGATCCGAAATCCCGAGTAGTTTAGCGGGAATAATTTAAAGAAAAAACGCGTGTTGTCATCCGTATGTATCTCCCTCTCGCTCGGTTCCCACTTGTGGGAGCGAGAGCGCAATAAGTATATACCAGATGAAGTCTTGCGCTTTTTCCTTCCCTTTCTTCACCCACTTTCGTTCATTTCCGATCCGCCATATAGCACCTTTTTGGAACGCTCTCCGATAGATCTACAATTTCAAAGCATTAAAGATGCTGCAAATTATTACGCTAAGGTTTATTATTTACCTCTATAGATGCCCCTTCTGCGTACACCACTGTTTTCTGTGTTCAATACCCTCGAGCCCCCCCCCCCCCCCCACCACCCCGCATACCAACCCACCACGAAAGCTTTAAATCGAGTACTGGAGCCGGCCCCGGAATTAAAGTTTCCTACAAATGCGCGGGATTCAATAATACGTTCATTAATTATTTTGTAGTTATTCATGAAGAATAAGGCAAATAATAAACCGTTTTGTAATAATTTACCTGTAAAGGCGCCCCTTCTACGTAGATATTATAATGAACCGTTGTTCAATAATGTGCCTTTCAGTAATAATTTACCGTTGTGTAATAATTTGCCCATCAATAATACTTCAACGGTTGTTCAAGTTGCAAAAGTACCTACCAACAAACTCCAGCCGCTTCTACGTAGATGGTATAATGAACCGTTGTGTAACAATTTACCGTTGTGTAATAATTTACCGTTGTGTTATAATTTACCCATCAATAATACTCCAAAGTTTGTTCAAGTTTCACTCTCTATGAACAAACTCCAAAAGAGTCATCATTTTTCAAATGAAATAATATCACAGAGCAACCAACTCGACTTCATACTCCGTGAATATAACCAGGTGCTCCCTAGCAATGATGTTCTCGGGCCAATTCCCGATTGTTAGCGCGTCCCTAGTGATGATATTTGGGCTGAATGTATGCAATTGCATTCACCATCCTGTTGAAAATGCCAGTCGGGGAAAAATTCTGGGCCTTACTGTGAACGAACGGCTGGACGTACTCCGGGTGGTCTTAAAAAACTCCCAAGTTCGAGAACCATTTAAAACCGTAAAAAAAATCGAGATAACGGCGTCCTGGAGACTTCAACCCCTATTTTTCACCGCTTAGGGATGACTGACAGTAACGCCGAGCTTCGAGGGCCAACTAGACCCCAAACGGGACCTATAACCCGAATTTCATCAATTTTGTTTCATGGAAACTAAGAAAAGTGGCCAGTACGGCGTACGGCGGACGGACAGAAATTTTTTAATTGCATTTTCGGATTCTACATACCTTGAAACAGAAATCATCAACTTTTGAGGGGGGATTAAACATTGTTTTTTCATGCTCGATTCCAAAGGTTTATTATTGAAAATATTAAACCAAAAAATGCACGTCCATTCGTCGTTCATTCTGAATATTCTTCCATCAATAGATACATCTACAGATCATGAAATGATTGAATAATAATTATATTGGGATGAATTTGCAGATCATCGGTGCACTATCCTTAACATTGACCCTGCGGTGTGGACCAGTAGAATCTTCTCTCCACCGCTTCAGGCAGAGCATACAAACCGGGTAGAAATGAACGCTCCGATGAGCAGGTTAGATTAAGCTGGTGAATCGATGGGATAGATATCACGGGGTTCTCGTGCTCCCGTCAATCACTCTAACTAAACCCTGCAACAACGTGGACAGCTCGTATTTTTGGATCGATGTTGTGAGCTTCACTGTTCAAATAGCCATCATAGCCTCGTCTGCTCCTGACATACAGGAAGGAAAGGTATCGCTACCATCGTCAACAAAAAGTTTACCATTTAACAACCCATTGCGGTCTGGTGAAGGATCAGTTTCGTGAAGAAGCACTAAACTAAGATAAAATACACCCATTTGTTAAAAAACAAAAAATACTCATGCGCCAGATATATCATTTTACAATATATTGTAAAATGGTTCTACTAATTATTTACATAAAATAAAAGTTAATTTTATATTACCTGAAATTTTCTTCTATGTAGATTTTGTTTTGTTAAAATATTGTGGAATTCTTCTAACTGGGGCCACATAGCTACTTCGACATTATATTATAGTTACCGTTATACATGTAACAGAGTGGGGCGCAGTGGAAGCGTGCTGGGCCCATAACCCAGAAGTCCGTGAATCGTTACCATGCTCTGCTACCATGTAACAGAGTGGGTAATATTATTTTTTACCTCGACCCTGCTCGGATTGGGTCACTCTCCTAAATTGCACTAATAAAATAGGTAATGTATTTTAGGAGAAGGGAAGATATTAAGTAGACAACGATTCTGCTCTGACTCGATACCTTTTTATGGTGTAATTAAGGAATAAAGCTCCAAGAAGTTTGTTTAAGGGGAGAATTAAGGGGAAGCTAAATTTACCCAAGGGGGAGGGGGGGGGGGGATTTATATATTTCTCGAATTATGACAATTTCAAGGGATGACCTATCGGGCAACCGCAGAATTGTTAAAAGGATGAAATGGTTTAAATATCGAGTGATGAGGGAGGTGTGATCTTACCGTGTTGAAGGCAGGAGGATTGATTGTTCTCCTTCCTATCATTGGGACGGGTAGCATCGTTCCTGAGTAACAGTTCTGCGTGCTCATGCATTAGGAACTGTTACATACATTACTGACTGACTTTGGAACGCTGACAGCGTGGTGGGGGGGGGGATCAGTTACCGTCGCGGAGGTGGATTTTAACATTTAACAACAAATTTTTATGTGAACAAAAAGAGAGAAAAAACCACAAAGAAAATTTCGCGCGTCCGCACAACAACTCACCAAAGTTTCATCGCAATCGGATGAATGGTATACGAACGCATAATGGACAAAGAAAGAAAGAACATTTGCGCGGGTATGCATACAAATGAATATTACTAAATAACAACTAAAGTTAGGCAGAATAGAAGGCTACATACTGGTATTTACAGATATTGACATAAAAATATGACCGTGGACGTGAACGATATGGATCGTTATGATCAACAAAGAATTTAAACAAAAAGGTGGTACTGATATTTTAATTATACTAATTCTTATCTTATATGTAAGTTGTTTATGGCTGAAGAAGATCTCGTAGTATATCGGAACGGTACGTACAACTAAAGCAAGACCAACCTTACCAACCTTCTAGGTAGATTTTATTCACTGAACATTCTGAAAAACCCTATCTTGAGGAAAATGAAGGGGAGAGGGCGGCAAAACAGCAGAACAACAAAACAACCTACTACCTATTGCCTATCGAGGTAATAAAACCAAATACCTATGTTTTAATAACAATAAACACATATAAATGTTGATAGATAACATGATTATTGAAATGAGAAATTATAGGAAAATGGAAGGTTATACGTATGATTGTACAAGATGTAGTTACCGTGTAGGTACCGATGTTTGAGAAACTGATAGTAAACCGGAATTGTTGTTTCTTTTATTTTCTAGCTTCTGAAGTTTTAGAGCTTTCTGAACACTTGGTTCGGTGTCTTTCTGTCCGTCAGTGCGTATAACCACAACTTCCTCAATTCAAACCCGATTTTGCTGAAATTTTCAGGGATTATGCGGTTTGGGCCCTAGATGGTCCCCTGTGAATTTCAGAACCATGGAATAATTGGAATGGCCACTGCACATGCGCAAACGCGAAATCCGAGGTAATCAATTTCTTATGAACCAATGGCCCGGTTTTGCTCAAATTTGGAGGGTAGAATTTTCATTTTCATTAATGAGTTGAACATTTATTGAATCGAATACTGCATAAGTAAAAATGTTAACATACCCGGCTGTTCGTTAATTTTAAACAACATCAAACAAGTTTTTTTTCTTTCAAACTATGTGATGCTTCATGCATAACAACAATTCGAATTGCAGATAGAATTCTTGAATCCATCCTAATCTGTAGTGAATTTATAATTTATCGTAGGTACTTCTAATTTTTTTAACCATCTAATTTTGTTATAACCTCACACTCTAAGTTGGGCAGATTTTTACGCAAAACCTACGCGTAAAACGTCAAATGCATTGCAAGACCGTTTGTTGCTAATAACTTCTCCCGACTTCGGCTGTTGGAGACCTGAGTGAGTTTGAAGAGTTGATATCTCCTTGGGGTTTATTTTTCTTTTTTCGTTTAATTATCATTCAAAACAGCAGGTACCTTCACATTTTACGACTAACGCAATGATCGTTCACAGAGGGTCGTAAGAAATCGAACTCCAAACGTTATTGGTATGATATTGCCAACAGAAAGATGGAAGAAAAAAGTGTTCGGAAGCCTTGAGAGTGAGAATAATTTATGTATGCGTATGGTAAATAATGTTATTTCGTTTGTAAGTGAGATGAAATTAATTTCCTCCTTTAGCAGCAGAAGGCGGTTAAGAGACAATTTATCTATCTGGCCCCTCATTCGGTCCCAGTTACCTCCAGAAAAGGAAGCCTTTCACTTGCTCCTCGATCGCACAGTCATATTCCAGTTAAGCAAAGGGACATTAATCAATGAAAACGCGTCCGCACGCTGTCTAACCTTGTTGATACGGCTAAACTAGGACTTGAGCAGTTTATTTCTAGCCGATTAACCAATTTATTTATTTTTCTTCAACAAATGATCAATTGCTGGGGAACAGCCCAGATCTTCCTTCCTTCCCCAGTGCTCCCTACCACCATTTTTACCATTTGTTACTGGCTAACGATAATATGAGGAGTAGGTAGGAGGACCAGCTGAGGTAGTTATGAACAGGTTTACCAGATTTCAAATACTGCCATTTTAGAAACCCATGCAAAAACTCTGAAAACGCCATAAAGCTGTCGTTCCACTCCTAACGTTCAATATTTATTTGATTGGGGCGCCACTTATACTTTAAAGAACCTGTTCATAAATACCACAGCGTCTATGAGTTGGTCATGATTACCTATTTTTGTGATCGATATTACCTACGCTTAAACAAAAAAAAATCAGTATGTTAATGTCAACAGTCACCAGGAATAAGAAATACATTTACATCTATGAAACTCTATTGCAAATATCCATAGAAACCAAATCATAAGATACATAATTATCTATGATTTCTATCAACTAGCTCACTAAGAAAATGGTCTCATTCTATTCTATGACTGAAATACTGATAAATTATTATTATGATCAATATATTACCACGGAAAGGTATCTTGAGTGCAAAAACACACATGGAAAAATTATTATTCATAATCACTCCGCTTCCAAAAAACTAGTCGGCAATTATATATTCCAATCTTTTTCCTAATTTTTTTTCGGGAGTACCTCACTCTTAGGGTTAACAGAAATCGGGTCTATGTATCGTAGGTACTTATAATAATTGGGGAGGCAGATAGAAATCGAGAGGAAACGGCGTGACGTAGCCTCTTGGCTCGGATGGATGCTATATTGAAACGAAGCAGTGACATCCATGCTTCTCTAATCACGACATTTGCAAATTTGTGGCATGGCTCTACTTCAAGGTAAGCACCGTAACATGAAATCTCTTCTAAGTGATTCGGAAGGAACGGGATGAGATAATTAACTTGATTATCCCCGTTGAGATTTTCGTAACAAGTTTGACCAGTGTTATATTACCTGAACTGCTAGCGTGCTGTTAATATTTACCTATGTTTCTGACGTATATTATCCCTAAATGATTTTCTGAATTGTACCTTACTTATGTTCATTGACATTCTGTATTGTGTAATTGGGCTTGCCCGTAAATAAAAATAAAAATAAATAAAAATATTGTCCGCCTCCAACATACCAACGAGAAATGTCTTCGGGTTATAATGAGGAATGAAACGTTCTTTTGAAATATCGTAGATTTTCCCAAAAATGTAAAAATCAGTCCTTTATTTAAGACTAGTCTTAACTTACTTGAAATTCATCCATAACCAGGCAAAATCTTCGGGATAAATTGAAATAACCGAAGGGGAAGGGTCGCTCATAAAAAATTTCAGGAAGTCCGCATTTTTGAAAAATTCTGCACGAATGATGAGAAAATGCTTTTTGCAAATTTTTGCAGAAAATATGGTTTTGCAATGGGTCCAACATTTTTAGTAGGCACATGAAGTTTTCTTAAAGTTTTTATTTCTTATTCGTTTTAGAGCATTCTGAATTAATTTCTTGATATTGCCTTGATAATTCCTAATTTCGCCAAAATATGTAAATGGCAAACGGAACGATGAGCAGTAATTTTCGAAAATAAACAGCGAGTTGAGTTTGAGTTTTTATCGGTCAAACATCGCTAAAAGATCGCAAAATAACATCTTAAATTCGCAGTTTCCTAAAATTCTGTCATATTGTCATGCTGCACGACTGAAACTTTGTTCATATTTTCAAAAACCCTCTTCCGAAGGAAAATAGAGGGGAAAGGATTAATTGGATGACTTATTACTTAAATAACCATCTCTTTATTCCTAATATCATTGATGCAACGAGCAACACTCCTCACATCCAGTCCCGCGGAAAAATAAATTTTACGATTACCAGTTCCGCGTTGAATCGGTACACCAGTTCCGCACGAAGGAAAAATCGTTAAAAGTACGTGAAACGTGTATGGAGTGACTATGAAAATGTGTTGTAATGACGTACCGACAAATTTTCCATGCGCATGATTTCTTCATTGATCTGTGCTGATGTTGCACGTCGTTGATTGGTCGCATCACCTACTGTGCACAGTAACCCTTGATTTGGTTGATGAAATCGACAGGTTCAAGTTCAATTTTGTTGTACTTTTCCAAGCAGGCCGCGATGAAATTCTTTCTTTCTTTTGGAATCGAGCATGAAAACAATTGCTTTAACCCCCCCTCAAAATTTGATGGTTCACGTTTCAAGGTATGTAGAATTCGAAAATGAAATAAAAAAATTTCTGTCCGTCCGCCGTTCACCGTACTTCGCACTTTTTTTAGTTACGATGAACCAACATTGACGAAATTCGGTTTGTAGGTCCCATTTGGGGTCTAGTTGGTCCTCGAAGCTCAGCCATCCCTAAGGGGTGAAAAATAGGGGTTGAAATCTCCAGGACGCCGTTATCACGAATTTTTTTACGGTTTTAAATAGTTCTCGAACTTGGGAGTTTTTTAAGACCACCCGGAGCATTGTACGTCCAGCCGTTCGTTCACAGTAAGGCCCAGAAGTTTGCACCGACAGGCATTTTCAACAGGAGGGTGAATGAAATGGTATACATTCAGCCCAAATATCATCACCAGGGACGCACTCACAATCGGGAATTGGCCCGATATCATCATTGCTAGGGATCACCTGATTATATTCACGGAGTATGAAGTCGAGTTGGTTGCTCTGTGATATTATTTCACTTGAAAAATGATGGCTATTTTGGAGTTTGCTGATTGGTAGTGAATCTTGAACAAACGTTGAAGTATTATTGATGGAAAATTTATTACACAACGGTAAATTATTACTGAAAGGTACATTATTGCACAACGGTTCATCACAATATCTACGTAGAAGGGGCCTACACAGGTAAATTATTACACAACGGTTTATTATTTGCCTTATGCTTCATGAATAACTACAATATAATTAATAATTGAATTATTGAATCTCGCGCATTTGTACGAAACTTTAATTCCGGGGCCGGCTCCAGTACTCCATTTAGGGCTTTCCAGGGGGGAGGGGGGGGGGGGGGGGGGGGGCTCGAGGGTATTGACCACAGATGACAGTGATGTACGATGTACGCAGAAGGGGCATCTTACAGGTAAATAATAAACCTTTGTTTATGTTGTATTTATTTATTTTGTTGAGTACGGGCAAGCCCAATTACACGGATAAATACAGCGTGGAAAAACAAACGAGAAAATAATGTTATTAAACACCATTGGAGCAAACAAATTTAAAATAAATTACAATAAATCGATTTCACAAACTTGGTGAGGAGGCTATGATTGATTTCAATTTCATTGCAGAGTCGTTAAAGAAGTCGTAGCCTGGGTATAGATTCAGATGCAGGTTGGCGGACCGGGGAAGACGATGAAAAGGACGATTGAGGTGATAGTTGGTTGCGGAGAATGGCACATGAAAGAGAAGAGGCGAGCGCGACGAGACTCTGGGGATCGAAAGGTCTATCTTGGCCAGAAGTTCAGGGCAGGAGATTTTGCCGTTGAGGAGTTTGTGGAGAAACGTAAGATCCGCCACAAACCACCGCTTTTCAAGAGGCTGCATGTGACAAACCTCCAGCATAGGTGTAATCAACGTCAACCGAGGGGACCTCGAGCTTGAAGGCGACGTAGTGAAGAAACTCATTCTGAACACTCTCCAGCGAATATTTATGCACGGCGTAGCAGGGTGACCATACTGGGGAGGCATACTCAAGCAACGGGAGCACCAGAGCCGTGTAAAGAATTGAGAGGGTCTGGACATTATTGAAGCTGCTGGTGTTTCTTTTAGTAAAACCCAACGCTCTCATAGCTCGCCGAGCAATGTTTTCAATCTGCCTGGAGAAAGTAAGCCTCCCGTTGCAGAGAACCCCGAGGTCCGCATTTTCCTCCCGCCTCTGAAGACCAGAGCCGCTGAGAACATAGTGATGGACGATTGGCCAAGTAGCCCTGTGGAAGGTGACGATGGAGCATTTGGAAGGGTTTGAGAAGAGGGAATTCAAGGCACACCAATCCTCGAGACAACGGACAGCATCCTGCAGCCCCTCACAGTCACTTACTGAGTTTACATGGCAAAACAGTTTCAAGTCATCCACAAACAGCAAACAACGTATTTTCGGGTTAAAACTCCTCACCACACCGTTTATCAGAAGTAGGAAGAACAGAGGGCCAATATGGCTTCCCTGCGGAATCCCCGAGGTTTAAGAGAAAGGAGATGACAACACACGAACTGTAAGTTGACGCCCAATGAGGTAGCTCGAGATCCAGCTCAGGAAAGATAACAATCATAGGGGAATCATGACAAAACCCAAACGCAACAAACAAACAATAATTGCTCGAATGCCGAATTTCAATATGGCTGAACAACCGAACAGGAGAAGTTTGCGCAGTAACCTCTGCGCAGATACGGCAGTGGATCCGACAGAGAAAAATATCTGGAGATTTTGATATAGTATCCAAGATATTGCGTTGAAATAATCCATTTTGCGTTGGCCAATAGCATTGCAGAACGCGTCGCCGTGCCGGACTGCCGTCCGGAATTGCTTCTCCATGTGAACCTAGCTTGAGCGGCAGAATTTGAACCTTCTTCCTACAGATGTTGTAGGCAGGTTTTGGTATATCAACATGGCCTGAGGCACAATGTCAATAATCACACTTCCAAGCTGTTCGCGCGGAACTGGTACGGATTATTTCTCGAAAAGTCGCTCGCGCGGAACTGGCGTTGGCCGGTCCTCACATGTCCTCGCGGAGTTGAAAATCCTCGGAATACTTCGGAATGACCGAAGCGATGCCGGGATCGTGGCCGGAGGACCAGTCATTGGATAAGTCGAGATGGGGCGAAAGGTGTCGGGGGTTGTGATTATCAGGAATATCCGCTTTTTGAGGCGATGAGGCCGCCGCTGGGTAAAACCGACTAGAAACGATCGGGAGTGAGTGGGCACAAAACAGCTCGAGACCCGTTTAGAACCGTCGCTAATAACCCGCCAAGATTATTTTACTTCTTGAGTCTTCTGCATCAGCTTCTCTCACGTGAACACAGCCCGTCGCGTCGCACAGTGGGGAAGAAACCACGATTTTGGGAAAAAACCTTACTGTCTGAATCGTTGGTGATTTGATGATTCTGTATGTATTTTTGGTTTATTATTTTCAGTAATGAACCTTTGGAATCGAGCATGAAAAAAAAACAAAAAAAAACATTAACCCCCCCACCCCCCCCAAAATTTGATGGTTTCCGTTTCAAGGAATGTAGAATCCGAAAATGCGATAAAGAATTCTCTCCGTCCGCCATACTCCGTACTTGGCACTTTTTTTAGTTACCATGAACCAAAATTGACGAAATTCGGTTTATAGGTCTCATTTGTGGTCTAGCTGGTCCTCGAAGCTCGGCGTTAATGTCAGTCATCCCTAAGGGGTGAGAAAATAGGGGTTGAAATCTCCAGGACGCCGTTATCTCGAATTTTTTCCGGTTTTAAATAGTTCTCAAACTGGAGAGTTTTTTAAGACCACCCGGAGCATTGTACGTCCAGCCGTTCGTTCACACTATGGCCCAGAATTTTGCACCGACAGGCTTTTTCAACAGGAGGGTGAATGAAATTGTATACGTTCAGCCCAGATATCATCGCAAGGGACGCGGCAACAATCGGGAACTGGCCCGAGATAATCATTGCTAGGGAGCACCTGATATGTTCACGGAGTATGAAGTCGAGTTGGTTGTTCTGTGATACTATTTCATTTGAAGAATGATGGCTCTTTTGGATTTTGTTGATAAGTAGTGAAACTAGAACAA
The DNA here is from genome assembly GCA_954871275.1 of Leptopterna dolabrata. Taxonomy (NCBI): domain Eukaryota; kingdom Metazoa; phylum Arthropoda; class Insecta; order Hemiptera; family Miridae; genus Leptopterna; species Leptopterna dolabrata. The sequence goes on from OX940974.1 coordinate 16,223,530, forward strand.
ACGTTGAAGTATTATTGATGGGTAAATTATTACACAATGGTAGTTATTACACAACGGTAAATTAATATACAACGGTAAATTGTTACACAGCGGTTCATTATACCATCTACGTAGAAGGGGCTGGAGTTTGTTGGTAGGTACTTTTGCAACTTGTTGAAGTATTACTGATGGGCAAATTATTACACAACGGTACATTATCACTCAGGTGTAAAATATTGCATAACTGTTCATTATACTATCTACGTAGAAGGAGCGCCTATACAGGTGAATTATTACACAACGGTTTATTATTTACCTTATGCTTCATGAATAACTACAAAATAATTAATGATTGAATTATTGAATCCCGCACATTGGTAGGAAACTTTTATTCCGGGGCCGGCTCTAGTACTCGATTTAGGGATTTCCTGGGGGGAGCTCGAGGGTATTGACCACAGAAAACAGTGATCTACGCAGAAGGGGCATCTATACAGGTAAATAATTAACATTTGTGTAATAATTTACAGCGTTTTCGTGCTGAATCGAAATATTTGGTCCATTAGGTGATCAGTATTGACTGAAATTAGTTACAGGCAAATTCGTTCTCAAAATACAGTGCAGTAATATATTTTTGGTTTATTATTCATTAATAAATGATTGTCTTTTCCCTTGTACCGATTCCCATGTATAGCCGCATAGATCACTTGGTTCCGAGTCAAATCATATTAGAAAAATGATAATAAAATAACAAAAAAACAAAACATTTATATATATTCGCAACAAGTACGGTTGAGATTCGTATTACCAAGGTATTTTTTCCACTCGGTAAAGCACACAGGCGCTTGCGCACCCATTTAACTAACTGAAGGAGCTGAAATTTTAATTTTTTTTTCGAAGGATTCCTGTTCAGCGTGCTCGGACACGGAAAAATCCGCTTTTTCCTCCTCAAAATAATGAAAATTTTCTAAAAAGTGTAAAAACGAAAACGTAATGCCTCGGCTAATTCTGAGGTGGCCGAGCCTAAAAACGGGGGAAAAATTAGGGAATTTTTGGGAAACCCTTGTATGTCAGTTTAGGATTGTAAATGTGTTCTGATTTATCCGCTAGTGACAGAAAATTGGAGAAATTTTCCGATTTTTTCCTCCAATTACTCCTTCACTTCCCTCCCCTCGTGTCATTTATTTCGATACTACGCAAGTATGCGTTGCACTTATAAACCTAAAACTGAATCGATTGATAAAAGAACCATAATCGAGGACACGAATGTTGTCACATAGGTAGGTATAATAAGTACACAGACGGGTGACTCAACATAATATTTGCTCCCTTAAGCGGGATACGGTCGACGTTGTTGAATCTTAACACCCGGGATGGGCTGGTAGGATGTGAATACTCCAAAACGTTTGTACTGGCAAACAAACAAAAAGCTAAGATTGAAGAAGAGGAAATTTCGAAAACAAATAAGAAATCGCCAAAAATCACGGAAAGCATTTTACCTCACCACCAACAACATAGGCTTGTGAATCGAGACCAGTATCTAAAAAAAAAAGTTTTTCCAAAAGTGTGAGTGACTGTTATGAGTTTCTGTGGCTCAAAACTGACTAAAATCGTCGAAAATTCGCTATATGAGTGCAACTTCTTTGTACCTACCCTGAAATCGCTCACCTTTGAAACATATTTTTTCGTGATTTTTACCTGTTGCGAGCGGGTTTTGGCTCAGGACATCTGTTTGGAAATTTGGGGTCACCAGTGAGTGATTTTTGGGTAGGTCCACTCACAACGTAGTGGAGAAGGTAGGGGATGGGTAGGAGAGGTAAAGAGAGAGAGTAAGTTGAGAAGAGTGAGAGGTAGGAAGCGGGTGGTTGTGCTCGTATGGCCAACTCCCCGCGGTTTTCACCACAGCAGGAGTTGGATGAAGGGAAGGTTAGCTCACCGCGGTTTTCACCACAGCAAGAGCTATAGGGTGAGGCTCCCCGCGGTTTTCACCACAGCAGGCGCCTGGGATGTGGAGCTAGTACCTCGCGGTTTTCCCCACAGCAGGCACTTGTGGAGAGGAAGGTATGCCGCGGTTTTCACCACAGTAGCTACGAGGAAAGGAGGGAGAGAGGACGAGAGAGAGAGGTCTGAGAGAGAAGTTGCAAGTCAGGGGTCGGATCGTCGACTGCTGAGCGGGGCCAGAAGGGCGAGTTCTTGTAGGGACTTCTCCTCCCGTCCCCAGTCAACAATCGGCCGTTACGACCGTTTGAGGCGGTTGGCGGTTGGGAAAACCCTTGTTGTTGACCAGCTCAACGTTCTCAGCGTTTATTGACATTTTATGTCTTTACTTTGCTACATAAACTCGAAAATGAAACGCGGGACATGCAACGGAGACATGCAACGGAAACAACGTCACGAAAATATTTCTGATGATTTTCGCTTACAACCGATTCGTTGCTACGGAACTTTATCTTCGCCAGTTATCATCGTAAAAAAATCGTTGGATAGCTCTCGATTTACCTAACCATACTACGTTAACCACTGCGGACTGCGTGGCCAACAAGCTGCGGTATGAGCGTGATTGTTTAAATGAATGTTTACGTACATAATACAGTGGAGTCCGGCTAATCCGAACTAATTGGGACTGAAGGCTGTTCGGACTAGGTGACCAAAACAATTAAGTACGAAGTACTTGGTGTGGGTGCGGGAGGGGGCGCTAAGACATAAAATGTCCCTCGTGGTTGCGTACTTGTACGGAAGCTGTACCCACCGTTTGTGTTTGTACAAAAACTGCTCTGACACTGTCAAAAATGTTTGGTAAAATCTCTGGTAATATTACAGGAGTGGTTTCTGAGAGGGAATCACCACAGTACCAAAAGTGACTTTTGGAGGTTTTTGAGGAAAAATGCGTTTACGAGCTACCTATTACCCATCCATTACCATATTCCATCTGATTCATTGTAAAATCCTCTTATATTAGCTTAATGGATAATTTTGTCTCCCGAATGCCCTACAATGACACCGCGGCCCGTCAACTGCGAGACCCTCGTCAAGCTTCATACGGATAGGGCCAAGGAACAATCCATTACCGCCGTTCCGAGCATTCTTCGGAAGGTGGGATTGTTTGATTCGATTATTTTTCGATTGTGAAAGGTAACAAATGGTCCGCGGCTCGCCTTCCGCCTCTCCCGCCCAGAACAATCTAACGAACCTATCAAAGGGGAAATTGTTTTCGGTGTTTCATCATTCTTGCGGTCTCTGTAGGAAGATAACGGCGCGCTATTTGCAACCGACGCTCGTTCTTTTAATAGAATCATTTTCCATCGCTAGAGATTCGCAATGGGTTTCACCGAGCCGCCGGTCACCAATCGTGGTTCGCTGCGTTATTTACAGGTTATCCAATCGTGATCCAACCAGGCTTACTAGGAATGAGGCCTGCTTAGTCGATTATTTGAGTAGGTATGCCGCGGCGCCGCACACCGGTGCCGAGAATTTCCTGAGAAAAGGTCACCTACTCAAGGTAAGGAAAATTAGGCAGGTACCTAATGCAGATTCAGCGCAAATTACTGTTAGCAAACAGCGGAGCATAAAATTTATACCCAAAAGCACCTTTTAGCACATCCAATTTTGAAATATAAACGAAAAAATACAGATCTATTTTCGAATATTCTGAATTTAACATTTTTTGTCCGTACGTACTTCACAGATATATGCTTCTAGACAATCATATCCTGACCTTTGACTACATAATAAGCAAAAATTCCAAGTTTTGACAAATAGGCGTGCAACTAATTACAAATGTTAGATAAGTGGCAATTTAAGAATGAAAACGCTGTCCTTGGATTTATTATTCTCGACTGAATAGGGGACGATTGGGACGTCAGTGATGAGGCCACAAAGGTATGTTAGACGGTTTTGAACTCGAATATAAGTATTTCTGACAAATTATTTTTTATCATTAAAACTGTCGTCGAATTGTCTTGATTTTCCTGTTAATACTACCTCCTGTGTTATTATACAAATTTCTAGTGATTACAGCCATTTTCAAAGGTTTTAGACCCATAAATATTGAATTTTGAGAGTTAAAACTTCCTTATCAGTCCTTCATTCAGTGGTCAAAATCAACTTCATATTTATTTGGTATTCCACCCGACAAAAAAACATGGAAAACGATACCTCACATGCGCAAGATCACTAAAACTTCAAAAATACGTAATCACCAGCACCAATTTTCCCCCATAACACCCCTGGGTGTTTTCCAATCGGGCTGCCGCGGTAGGGGGCACAACGAGGGCCCAAATGGAGAAAATTAAGGTAGATAACGATGACACGGCGGACGGCGGACGGACATTACATTTTTGGGATCAGCACACCTTGAAAAGTAAAAAACAACACGCTGCAAATTATTAAACAAAGGTTTATTATTTACCTGTATAGATGCCCCTTCTGCGTAGATCACTGTTTTCTGTGGACAATTCCCTCGAGCTCCCCCCAGGAAAGCCCTAAATCGAGTACTGGACCCGGCCCAGGAATGAAAGTTTCCTACAAATGCGTGGGATTCAATAATTCAATCATCAATTATTTGTATTTATTCATGAATCATAAGGCAAATAATAAACCGTTGAATAATAATTCACCTGTGAAGGTGGCCCTTCTACGTAGATAGTATAATCAATAGTTGTGTAATAATTTACCGTTGTCTAATACCACCATTATTATTCACCATTGTGTAATAATTTATTAAAAAAAAAATCCGAACACATATAACAATACACATGCATTCTCTGAATAATACACAAACGTATTGTTCAGAGAAAAATAAACCATTAGAGCAGGTCCTATATTTTCGTTGGCCGAAAATCGCTGATTCCTGAAGGCCACTAAAAATTGTATAAGATGGGAAATCCAGAGCCTACATAGAAGCGAATCACTTGAATCACTTGATATAGTAGGTACTGAAGTGCAGGCTGACATGCTTTAATATTAGTTTCGTTTTCTCCTTGGTCAAAAGTCGTGTAAGTAATATTGTAAATAATACATGTAAGTGAATTTATTAATTTGTCACAACAGTAATCCATATAAGGTTGCCTTGGCAGTTGTTGATCTGTTATAACGCTTGGAAATTTGTTCCGGAGGCACTACAATGTTTCAAGAGTCTCGGAATCACCTTCCAGAGCGTAGGTAATTCAAGCGTGTTCGTAATTCCCTATGAGAGTTGTAATTGTAGTAATTCCTCTCTGAAGAAGGAAGGGCACCTATCTGGAACGTCGCTAATTTACATAGAAATTATCATTCCTAAATGTTGTCCGAAACCATCACGTGTGCAGAATTGATCTGATAACTTGAAAATAATCGCTACAGTGATCTCGTTAGTTTGATCACATTTGGGTTCCAAAACCAATCGAAAAACACGGAATGACTATCAATAGGCCAATATCCAGACTAATGTGACTATACCATCGGCTATGATACGTGAACTGACTCCGCAAATAAACAGTTATTTATCAAAAGGATTAGGAACCAATTATTTATTGAAAGACAGGTATTTAAGGCGAGCTGGCCAAAATGGATATCGAAATTGAAATTGGAGCAACCAAAGAAGGGAGATTGAGTGTATTTAAGTTAGGTAACTACTAATATCCGTTGACATGGACGTTGAAGACAAACAAGAATTCCTAACGAAACGTTATCAAAGTGGAAATTTTTCTGCGGTGTTTCGAAAAGGGTTTGGGGAGACTATAATTACCTTGGGTTTGATTAGCTTCTGGTGTTTGTCTCGCAGCTCTTAATTTGGCGGCTGGATTCGGGAGGAGACTCAAAATAGCCAATCTAGTTAAATTAAAGACTCGATCTTAGAGATACTTCGAGTCGTTTAATGAATCAATCAGTATCAGGTGGCTTCATTGAGGCTATAAAGACGGAAATAACAGTTATCCTTCGTGTGAAATAACCAGGTCCCGACGCGACGGGCGTAGGCCCATCAAGGAGAATCCCACCATCTCCTCAACCCCAACGTGCTAGGAACATCCGAAATCACCTAAGCAACCCCTTTTCAATATTTCAACCACGCTGGAATATTAACTGGTTTTTACTGGCTGTTAGATCACCGTCTCGTTTCAGCCGCCGTTGAAATCAGGGCCGAACATTCGGTGCAAACAGGGCAAACACCGTTCAAGACCGGAAAATGGTGTATTATCAACCACTAAAATCGCTAAAACAGTCCACGTCGAGTCTGTATCTTTTGTCGGTGACACATTAAAATATTCAAACATCAAACAATTGAATGAAAGAAATGAAATCAATAATAGTAAGGTCAGTTTCCACAAGAGAGACGCATGCAAGGACGTCTGCGGTTATCTTGGTAGGTAGATTCTTCTTGTAAATTAACAAAGGGCTTATTAAAAGCCGGCATTGAACAATAAAATAATTATTATGACAATGAGTAGGTACCTACATAAAAATAGGGTGTGTACACGTATTTAATCATTATTATTGCTTCCGAGTCTGCGAAGCAGCGGAAGCCTTGTGTTCACTTTCGTGAGCCAAAAAATTTTTGTCTTCAGAAATCAAAATTTCCACTTGCATTTTGCGTTTCAAGGCCTACTGAACAAATTTGGTTCCGTGTCTGTCGGTCTGTGAGTCTATGAGTCTGTGAGTCTGTCTGTCCGCATTTCCTTGTTACAGCCATAACTTCCACGATTTTGAATTGATTCAGCTCAAATTTTGAGGGATGGTGCGGATAAGGCCCCTTGAGGTCCCATACAAATTTCAACATGATTGATCCAGCGGTACGCCCTGCGCATGCGCTAACGTTAAATTCAACAAACACGCATAACTTTCACAATTTTGATTCAATTTCGCTCAAATTTTCAAGGGTTGTTTGAACAAGGCCTAGTGAGTTCCAGTATGAATTTCAGCATGATCGGACCCTCGGTGCGCTGTGCGCATGCGCTGGCGTGAAATAGATTCAATTTCCTTGTTACAGCCGTAGTAACCAAAGATTTCACCCAATTTCAATGTAATTCTCAGGGATTAAGCGGGTAGGGCCCATTGAGGTCCCATATAAATTTCAACATGATAGAGCCAGCGGTTCGCCCTGCGCATGCGCTAACGTGAAATTCTTCAAACACGCATAACTTTCGCAATTATGTATAATGGACGTAATGTATTATGGACGTAATGTTATGTAATATGTATATTTCATGTAATGTTATGTAATGTTATGTAATGTAATGTAATGTAATGTAATGTAATGTAATGTAATGTATTGTAATGTAATGTAATGTAATGTAATGTAATGTAATGTTATGTTATGTAATGTAATGTAATGTTATGTTATTTTGCTTCCGAGTCTGTTCTATTTTATAATGGGTCACTCTGATTGTGATGAGGAAGCTCCTGTGCCATCACCTTGGCAGTGTATTTTTTTTTTTTTTTTCGTCAAAATTCTCAGGATGTTATATACTATCTTTTATTTTTTAAAATTATTTCCATCCTGAGAATTTTGACACAAACCGCACTGCTCTACGATAAGTACTCAGTTCTCTATGATTTTTTTAATGTTTTTCAACGAATTCCGACATCATTGCACCCCTCCCGTCGGGGCGGGACCCCCTGCCCCCTGTGACGTCAGAATTAGTTGACAATTTAAAAAATCATAGAAAAACAAGCGATGCCGTAGGGGGCGTATAGCCGCCAGTGGTTTGTGTTCATGACGGTACGTTTATTTTCGAATGAAATCTGGGGGGCACCCCCAGACCCCCGGATTATAACAGTTTAGATCAGGGATCAAAGCAAGGAAACATGGAACATGTTTTTCGAATAGGCGCATGATAACAGAGGGTATGGAGATGTGTAGAAAAACGTCTGCCAATTCGAGTAGGCAGTATAGCTTCCTCACTTGAATCACATGAACGTGTAGACTAGTTGGGTAGGTTCATTATGATACGGGACCATCTGCGATCCATCCCGCGTGTACCCTCAAAATTTCATCTCTCTAAGACTATTTTTCGTTATAAGGAAACGGTCAACATTTCATGTTTGCGCAAGCGCAGAGGGAAATTACATTAAGACTCCATTGAAGTTCATATGGAACCATCAAAGTATTATACTGATCGACCCTCCAAATAATGTGAACTCATTTCAACGATAATTAAGGTAGTTATGGGCACTCCAAGTATTTCACGTTTGCGCATGCGCAGACTAAACGATTTTCATGATTATGAAATGGGACCATCTGCGGTCCAACCCGCGTATACCCTCAGAATTTTAGCTCTCTACGACTATTTATCGCGTAGTTAGATGCGTTGCAAGGAAATGGTCAACATTTCATGTTCGCGCATGCGTAGATCAACGTTATATTACGATTCCAATGAACTTAATTTGGAACTATCAAAGCATTATTCCTGACCGACTCTCCGAGTTCGAACACATTTCAACGATATTTAGGGTAGTTATGGGTGTTCCCATTATTTCACGTTTGCGCATGCGCAGTCGAAAGTTATGGTACTTTTTCAATGATTTTGGTATGGGTCCATCTGTGACTCAACCCGCACCTACCCTCGAAATTTCAGCCCACTCTGACCATTATTTGGGGTAGTTATGGGCGTTTAAGGAATTACCACAGACAGACAGACACGGAATCAAAACGCTGCAAATCCCTGCACAACGGTTTATTATTTTGTATAGAATACCCTTCTGTTACAGATCACAGCTCTATGTATAGATAACCCGTCTATATAATATGATATGTACTATTCTATGCATAATTATTTAGATCGCAGACCCTCCGTAGGTTAGTACCTAACCCCGTACTCGTTACTAGGTACCTACCTAAATCACGAGTTAAATGTTGCTAAAATAATTCTGCCGATGACAAACAGTACCTAACAAAAAGAAACACACATAATGAAGTTCTGAAAAGAAATTGTTGATGAGGAGTGAAAAAAGTTGCAAAAGTACCTACCAACAAACTCCAGCCCCTTCTACGTAGATGGTATAATGAACCGTTGTGTAATAATTTACCGTTGAGTAATGATTTACCGTAGTAATAATTTACCCATCAATAATACTTCAACGTTTGTTCAAGTTTCACTACCTACCAACAAACTCCAAAAGAGCCATCATTTTTCAAATTAAATAATATCACAGAACATCCAACTCGACTTCATACTCCGCCAATATAATCAGGTGATCCCTACCAATGATTGGCCGTATTCACAAATTCCTATTGTGGGCGCGTCTCTGGTTACGAGATTTGGTTTGAATTGTATACAATTTCATTCACACTGGAGTCGAAAATGCCTGTCGGTGCAAACTTCGGGGCCTTACTGTGAACGAACGGCTGGACGTACGATGCTCCGGATGGTCTTAAAAAACTCGCAAGTTCAAGAACTATTTAAAACCGTAAAAATATTTACGTAAAAAAATGGTATAGGCGTTTTGAAAATTCCAACCCCTATTTTGAACCCCTTAGAGATGACTCACAGTAACGTCGAGCTTCGAGGACCAACTAGACGCCGAACGGAACCTATAACCCGAATTTCATCAATTTTTTTTCATGGTAACTAAGAAAAGTGGCCCGTACGGCGTACGGTGTACGGCGTACGGCGTACGGCGGACAGACAGAAATATTTTTATTGCAGTTTTGGATTCTACATACCTTGAAACGTAAACCATCAAATTTTGAGGGGGGGTAAGAATTTTTTTTTTTCATGCTCGATTCCAATGGTTCATTATTGAAAATAATAAACCAAAATGTTCCTCAATGCCTGAAACGCAAAATGGAAGTGGACATTTTCATTTTGAAGAAAATACTTTTTTTACTCAATCACTAATCCAAGTCTTCCCTGCCTTCGGTAGTGAGGAAGCAAAAAATCTTCGTGGGATTTCCATGCTTCGGCGGACCATCGACCTAACGCAATGTAATGTGATACACGTCCTCAGCTGCTTTGGGCGTTTTTCGGGTAGGTAGAACCCTCTCGACAGTATTTCCCGGAGTGGGGTCTGGCCGTGCTCTCCTCGACGAACGTGTGGTAGGGGAGGAGGTAGTTGGGTGGTAGGAGTGGGGTAGAGGGAGAACTGCGCGGGCGATGGGGAGGGGAGCCGAGTGTTTACATGGACTGGACGCGGACGTTTTCGAGCCCGGTTTACTCCCGTAAAAACATGTTCCATGTTAAAAGATCTACTCATCGTAGGACAGTGCGGTTGGTGTGAAAGTTCTCCAGAACGCTTAGCTTAAATTAATTACAGTGAGGTTCCGAAAATTAATCATATCCGGGACGGCTTTTGGTCTGAGGTGTAGCGGAACCGGGGAAAGGAGTTTTCCTCATTATGGCCCAGGCCATGCCACCAGGGCAAGCACATGAGCTTCTCCAGGATCTGACAGGTCACAGCACATAATTATTGTCAAAGCCTTATTAGACAGCAGCAGCCCGCGTCACGTCATCCTCTCACTACACTATCATTGGTCAACTACCTTCATTCATGTGTACTCTTGGCATCTTTGCGTTTTACATTTATAGATGTTTACAGTTTCAATTTTATTTGAGCGTCCTCAAACATGTTTGCGGTTCATTTTTTGCTGATCACTCGTTCGTTTTCATTCGAGGAAAATAAACATATTGTCGTCCCGAGTAGGCCAATACCGTAGCTTCCACCTGAGCTGTTGTCTAAACGAAAAATCCCCACCAAGAAGAATCCCACCATCTCCTCAACACATAGTGCTAAATACATCCGGAACAACCGGAATTTCCCTTACCAACCCCATCTAAATATCTCATCCACAAAATGGCTGAACACAACTCTACTTGATGATTTTACCGGCTGTTGCATCGCCATCTCGTGTCCACCGCTGATAAGAGCATATATTTGTATGATGTATATCTCGTTGTATTTTCAATTGGATCTTGGCTGCGATTCAGCGAAAAGCTAATTTCTACTTATTAATGCATACCTGTTATTTATTTCGGGTCGTTTAGGGTCCAAATCTTGAGCCAAACCACGAGAATGAGCGATTGAGTTATGATTATGAAATAGCTGTCTTGTAAAATGGTGACCATTGAATAAATACACTCAAAAATCAATTTTCGACTGCTAATTTGAAGGAACGAGCCACAGGCGAACATGAGAGATTCTACTATCTATCTTCTCCTTTCCTTCAACTGCAATTTCATTAGCCAGAGGCAACAGCCATGGATACAATTTATAAGCGAGATCCATACTTCATAGTCTTCATTAATGCATTATAACTTTTCACGGTAGAAACAAAGGTTTATGTACATATATATAGTTAACTTTAAATTGTCTTCTATAAAAACGCTAATTGAATTGTATTATTGAATGTATGTTATGAAATGAGGTTTTTCAAATGATGAATTGCCGTGTCCATCATTCTCCTTCTTGCTAGGTGTGCTGCATTGTTTCAGCATTGGTTCCACATTTTACGCAGGCGGACGAATCGCGCAGTCCGATTCGGTTCAAATAACATGAACGCAATCCACGGATAGATCGAAGCCGACAGATTATCCGTTTCGACTGCCTGTCAAGATCGAGTTAGGCTGAACCAGGGTTTCACGGCGGTGCGGTTTCTCCTGTCGATACGTCTCTCCCACTTCAGCACTGTCATACTGTGATTGCAGTTAGTTTTTCATTAGCGCTTGTTTAACATCAACGTTGGCATCCGAACCTACAGGGTACTCTCCAGTCGGTTGAAAGATAAATACATCGAAAGTGAAGGTGAACTTGGGTAAAAATTCTCTAGTAATTTTCGACGGTCTACCCCCATACCCTCACCCCATAATCGAGAACTGGAGCCGGCTCCAGGATTAAAGTTTCCTACAAATGCGCGGGATTCAATAATTCAATCATTAATTATTTGTAGTTATTCATGAACCATAAGGCAAATAATAAACCGTAATATTTTACGTTGTGTATAATTTACCCATCAATAATACTTCAACGTTTGTTCAAGTTTCAGAAGTACCTACCAACAAAATCCAATAGTCCATCACTTATCAAATGAAATACTCGTAATATCGCAGAACAACCAACTCGACTTCATACAGCCATCCTTGATTACAATCAAGTGCTCCCTAGTGATGATATCCGGGCCGGATTTATAACGCTTGATACACGATCGTGTTGACGAAGCTTTTTGGTGCAAACGAACGGCTGGTCTTACAATGCCCGGGTGGTCTCAAAAAATTCTTTGGTTCAAGATCAATTGAAAAACGTTAAAAAAAACCATACCCTTCTATTGAAAGTTTTCGAGATACGGCGTTCTGAAAATGTCAACCCCTATTTTGAACCCCTTAGAGATGACTGACAGTAACGCCGAGCTTCGAGGACCAACTAGACCCCGAACGGAACCTATAACCCGAATTTCATCAATTTTTTTTCATGGTAACTAAGAAAAGTGATAAGTATGGCGTACGGCGGACAGACAGAAAATTTTTATTGCATTTTCGGATTCTGCATACCTTGAAACGGAAACCATCAAATTTTGAGGGGGGGTTAGAATTTCTTTTTTTCTTTCATGCTCGATTCTAAAGGTTCATTATTGAAAATAATAAACCAAAATGGAAGCAAGTGGAAACGGTGATGCACGACTGGCATCTATAGCAAGTAAAGTAGAAACGGTCAGTAAGATCTCGTCTGCCAAATCGAATAGGAAGAATTATAAAATATGGGCGTTCAATATCAAGTTTGATCTCGGGGAACTAGACTCATTGAGTCGGATGAGGCAGCTTTCAGTCGCATTGATGAAGGAAGAAACGGAAAGCCTGTAGGTTGATCTCCAGAACACTTGCTGAAGAGATGCAGCAAGATATCACATGTCCAAGGGCGATGTGGAATAAACCGGCGAAATTCCAAGATGAAGAGTTGAAAACGGAGAATAAAGACAGGAAGGATGAAATGAAGACCCAAAACGCTGCAGATCCCTACACAACGGTTCATTATTTTGTACAGAACACCCTTCCGTTACAGCTCTCTGTATAGATAACCCTTCTAAATAATATATGTACTATTCCATACATATTATGTAGATCGCAGACCCTCCGTAGTACCTAACCCCGTACTCGTCACTAGGTGCCTACCTAAATCACGTGTTAAATGTTGCTAAAATAATTCTGTCGATGATAAACAGTAACTAAAGGGTCAAATAGGGGGGGGGGGGGGGGGTTCAATCTCCGGACCTTTGGCAAACCAGTCCGTCAGGTATACTACCTACTGTACTGTAGATCCCAGCTAGCCGAGAGACCAGTGAGTGATGTGCACCCTCAACCCAGCTTGATGCCTGCATTCATCTTGCTGTTTACGGCAAACTGTACAGCAAATCTTATGGCAACATCCTAGAATGCTCCGAGTGATCTTAAAAATTCAGAAAAAATCAAACTATTTAGAAATGCGAGAAACCCACACCTCAAAATAAAATTTTCCGAGATAGGGATACTCTGGACATTTCAACCCCTATTTTTCACCCCTTAGAGTTGAGTGACAGCAACGCCGAACTTCGATGACCAACTAGAGCCCAAGCGGGACCCATGTACCAAATTTCGTGAATTTTGGTTCACGGGAACTAAGTTCCTAATTCGTGTTTATTTGGTGGAAACCGTCAGAAGTAACTATTTCAATCATTTCACGTGAAATAAACAGTAAATGAACAGCCAGCATTTCTGTAGGTATGTCCAATAGAATAATAAACCCATGTGACGAGGACTTTGCAGCGTTTTTCGCATACACACGGAAAAACCCCACTGTTGCAATCCCCCTTCGTCCTTCTCAAGAGTGCGGCACCTCTCTCCTCGGTCATCTCAGAGCGAAGGGGATGCTTCCATCCGCCATAACGGCGTGTGTTGTGTCCTGCACATCCTATTATCCTACTATCAGACGATAGTAGGATTGTTAAACGACTTACCTGTGCCTCCATACTTGTATGTATCTGTGGAACTGAACTATGAACTGATCAATGGTGACAGTACAGCAGAGTTGGTCACCGGGTGTCACACATCACTGGTCATGATCATGATCACAGGCATTTTGTCGAACGTAAATATCCTCTGGAGCGGCCAAGGCCACGAGACCCCCTCAACTGCCGAGATTCAAGCTGCGATCTTCTGCACAGAATGCACACCACATACCACATAGCTACCTGTTCAAGGGCTTAGAAGATTTGCATCTGGATGAACGAATAATGCAGTTTCTCTCAATAGCCAATTCAATGTTGAAGGAGCCGCATTTACAAGCCCATCATTACTCCGTCGTCCCCTTGGGTAAGTGAACACAATGCTCCCTCCTTACTATAGACATCTAAAAATGAATAAATTGAATTGTAGGAATTGGTTGGAAGGAAAAACGAAAAACGGAGTTATTAAAACGTAAATTTCCACTAAGAACAAAACTATACCGTTAAACGTGCATTGGTGATGAAACCACCGTCAGTAAAAAACACCAGCATATCAGGTAATTGTCGTTGTTTACGATGGTTCGAGGGTAGGTATTGACCAAAAAAACAGTGATTTACGTAGAAGAAGCATCTATACAGGAAACTGATAAACCGGTGTGTAATAATTTGCAGCGTGTTTTCCCCCCTTGGAGGCAATGCAATATTTCAGTAACTTCACTATTTATTTGAAATAGGTTTCCCGGTCTCGCTTCGTGTCACCACGATTTCACCGGTTTCACCAAAGTTTGTAATCAACGTTTTACTTATTAAACCGAAGATTGTTGGTGTTGAACAACTATTTCGGATTTAACCGACCTCGTTTAAGATAAATCAATGGTCAAAAGAGACAAATCGACTATAAAAACTAACGAGCCGATTTTGGGTGGTCGTCATCATAAATCAACGATTTGCCACTTCGCCATCTTGCCAGTTCGACAGTGTCACGCGAACAATTTTTCTGTTATTATTCCACTGGTGAAGTTGCTGTCGTTAGAAAGAAAGAAACGATTGTATCCTCTGTTATTATGCACCTATTCGAAAAACATGTTCCATGTTTCCTTGCTTTGATCCTTGATCTAAACTGGTATAACCCGGGGGTCTGGGGGGTGTCCCCCAGACTTCATTCGACAATAAAGATGTTCCATCATGAACACAAACCTGGACACCCCCTACCGCAACGCTTTTTTTTTCATGGTCAATTCCACAGCTTCATTATTGAAAATAAACCAAAATCGATGTGCGCCAACACCTTCTACATCGACGCAACCGATTCAACGGGATATAATTTCGGGATGATAAAGTTTTAGAGTCGATTGACGATCGTTAAACGGTGATATTTGGAAATCATTAAAAAAAAAAAACATGTAACTTGACAAAATGTATGGAAATCCTCAAGTAAAATTGTTAACATTCGCTGTGCAAAATGTTACACATGTTTAACTCATAGAAATCCTTGTACTTACTTTTGTCATCAATCGAAATTCATCATCAAATTGTGACATGCCGAATTTTGCTTGGAACAGTGAAAATAGCGTGCCTTGAAATATCACAGCGGGAGCTTTACGAGACAATTATTATTCTACTCGATTTCCCTGGCAGTTGAACAAATTCGTCTTGCGAGAATATTTGTTTCATGAAACCCTGGCGGTCCACTTTGCAGATTCACCTTGCCTTCCCGGAAGGAAGCGAATCCAGTTTGAATTAGGTAGCTTGAACATTAAGCAGTGTGTAACATGAAGATAACGGGCGGCGAGCTCTGTAGTGTTCCTCGCGACTGATGGATGAACCTCTATGTCCGTGTGATTACTGGATGTTACAAAGAGGCCGAGTAAACTCTCTGTGTTGATGTAAAGATCAAGCTACACCAGATCGACCAGTGTAAATAACAGTGAGGGAGGACGGGACCGGGATCAAAAAGAGAATAAGGAGGCGGCGGTGGATTACTATCGGGCCCTTAATAAGCAAACACCTGGGCCTTTCGCCCTTCACAGCTCTCCTAGAGGCATTAGAATAATCGGTTATGAAGCCCTCTCCAAGCGGTACCTCTCTCGAAGGTACTGTTTGACCACATGTTTGTGATAATTATTCATTAAACGGCCGGCACGAAATATGACCATGAATATTTTCTATCAATTATCCCTCCAAAAAGGGGCCGAAGAGAGCGTGAGCGGTGGGTAATAAGAGGTCCGTCTCCTGGGGGATTCCTGAGTCGGATGTTATCGCTAGGGATAGTAGACTGGAAGACTTCAGACTGCTTGGCGACTCGAAAGCGCTCCTCTGGGTTAGTCGAGCTCAAACCGCTTTGCCCTCCCCGACCCTTTTCTCCCTACCTTGTAAGCCCATCAAGTTTTTTTTCTTCTTCTCTGGCTGGACCGACTTCCACTTTAGCTTGTTGGCAAACACCTACCAACAATAAATAGTACATTTCAGTACTAAATACATCCAGGTCACTCAAAGCAAGTTCGCGCATGGAGATTCGCCTTATCACCACATTCTTGCACGGGTTTGCGAAACTATCAAGACTAGCAGCCGTCGTAATGTTTAGAAGACCTGAGAATAATGTCTAGCTGAAGACCAGAATCGGAGTATCATCAAGATCAGGCTAAAAAGTTCTAAACTCAAAACTGGACATTGTTCGGACGTGTTCACTGGACAAAGAACTTTTTTTTACACTGAATTCTGATTAGAGCAGTTGCGTAGCGAGGATTGTTGAACGGGGAGGGGGGGGGGGGTTATCGGGATTAGAAAGAGTTCCAGTCATGCAACATTGTTTTAAGAGCGAATTTTCAAAGAAATATACGTGCTATGGTGTAAGAAGATGATATAGCGAGAAACCATACCACTTTTCGTAACATTCTATAATTTTTTCATGATTTCAGCTGTTTTTACCGATTTTTCACCCTGATAAAATCAAATCTGACCCATTTGTTTTCCAGAAAAGTATTTTTATCATCGAAATAGTCCGTCCGTCGTGATTCACCATTCCTACACAACGTCAGGTGAATTAATATTGATTTTAGCACTCAATACCAATTTTTTACCCCCAAAAATCAAGATTTGACCCCTATTCTGTATGAAAAAACAATGAAATGGTATTTTTCTGTCTTTGCCGACCCTTCCATATCACATTCAGTTATTTTCTATCAACTGTTCGCAATTTTAGCCGTTCGTTTTAACCGACTTTTGTCCCCTAAAAAATCAAATACGACCCCCTTAGATTTGTTGAAAATTGCTCATCTTCGAATCTATCCTTTTGTTCGCAAATACAAACGTTTTGGCGAAATTTGGAATTTTTATCATGTACCCGAGGACAGATGTCGTCTGGAGTGACATATAAACATATTATATACATATAAACTTTGGCAACCATCTAGGGATGAATTGAGGATGCTCTGAAGCTTCAAAGAAAATGAAGGTATTGCAGTAGGTCCAAAATTTTCAGAACATAAATTTTTGAAATTGTTTTGTATGGAAATCCGTTCCAGAGCATCCTGAGTTCATCCCTAGATTTTAACGCGCGATTTTAACACAATTAATACGTATATTTATATATTTATATATATTTATTCATGTGCCACTCCAGACGATACCTGACCTTGGGTACGTGATAAAATTCCAAATTTTCGCGGAAATGTTCTTATTGCCAAATAAAAGGATGAGTTCGAAGATGACCTATTTTCAAAAATTCTAAGGGGATCTAGTTTGTTTTTAGGGCAAAAAACTGGTAAAAACGACTAAAATTGTTATATAAAATCACTGAAAGTGGTATGGAAGGATGAGTAAAGGCAGAAAAACACCATTTCATTGTTTTTCGTACGGGATAGGTGTCAAATTTGGGTTTGGTGAATGGGGGGGGGGGGTCAAAAAGCGGTATTAAGGGCTAAAATATATAGGTATTAATTCACCTGACATTGTATGGGATGGTGATTCACAAAAGAAAGAGGAATATTTTAGTGATAGAAATATTTGTCACATTCGTATAAACATTTATATATTTCAGAAATATTCACAGTGCTCGTTTGTAATCACACAAACAAACGTAATGTTACTTAACTGATCATTCATGTTGGGGATACGTTTCATCAGGCTTGATGAAAGGACACAGGACAAAGTTTCCAAGAACATTTCCACCCCGGACAGCTGCTGTCCACTGTTGCTGTCCGTTTTTATTCAGGGCACCTACTGCTGAATTATTTTATGATTTATTATCGAATGGTAGGCAGGTTTCACACGTAGACGCATCTGCCTGTCTGAACCCTGTAACATTGTGGCTCTTCACGATACATTTTTTCTTCCGGTGGAGACGGGATCGGTGAGCGGAAGCCTAATCGAGAGTCCCCCTCGAGATTATCACCGGTCAAGAAGGAATATCGATTGGGCTTCCGCTCACCGATCCCGTCTCCACCGTAAGAAAAAATGTATGAGAACAGCCACACTGTTACAACCCGAATGGGTTCCGTAGGTCTGACTGTCGAACCAGCAGAATTTACTGATTCGTTTTTCGTGTCACGATAATTTCAATGTACAAAATCGCTGCGAATTCACCCGAAACGTCGGATTCTCTTGTCCAGGTCACTGCTTTGTACGCAATGCCCTTGAAATGCCCAAAACTATGACGAAATTTAGAATTTAGAGTTTAGATTAGAATTAGAGTTTAGAGCAGAATTTAGAGTTCAGATAATCTCCTGCCAAGTTCAGAGCCATTCATGCGATAAAATTGACCTGGAAATTTCTCATGGGCCCTACCGAATCGAGTCGGTATGCAGGAGACCCCACTCAAAATGCAGTTTAGAACATTTTTGTCATTTTCGGCCATAGTTACCATTCTATGCCATTTTTGGTGGTCCCTCAGCAGTTTAAAATTGTCAGCAATTTTTTTCGATTGATAGTTGGGACATTTTTTAACTTGCAAAAACTCAATACTGACCCATTTTTTTAAATCCAAAATTGCTTCTTTTCGAATTTATATTTCTTCAGAATAACTTTTTTTCTCAGGGCATACTTTTTTGTAGTATATTGTTCGATTATTGTATACTGTTCGTTGAAAATCTGAAACATTTGTTATACCCACGATGTCCTGGGATACACTCAAAACCAAGGTCTGACGTGATCGAAGGGCTGTGGATGTTCATCCTTTTCCCAGTTAGGCCACTGGCCATCAACCTTTTCAAAGGATCAGGGCTCCATCAATCATTCCGGCGAAAATAATAAAATTCAAATAAAAATACCCCCTCAGATGGAAATGAGGCGTTATCAAACCGTAAGAAAAGTGGTCGGCCGAGTAAATAAGGCCAAGCGAGAGGATTCAAAGACAAAGAAGATTTTTATAGGGCAGGTAGGTAGCTATAAATTTCTGTGCCCCCAAACCGTTGCCGGTGATAACACCATCAGTTGTGACGCCATTACGTGGTACAGTAGCCCATTTGACTAATCCAAGATTACTCTACAGAGTTTTATTGCTTACGAGAGGGGAATCATAAAGATCGGAATGAACATTTCAAGCCCGGGATCGGGTTTACGATTCGGAAGGACCTAGGAACGTGAAATATCATCATCTACCGTATCGATGCTAATTTATTTATTTTACCTCCGCTCACCTTAGCTTTACGACATTATTTGACAGCCTTTGGGGGATACGGCCGGACGTTTTCTACTATTTTCCGGGGGTCTGCAGGATTCTGCTGAATCTAATAGACCAAAACAGCAAAAACGTTATTCGCTTGAAAATGTGTGGAATGTTATCGACAACTGCTCCGATCACTCACTCTGATATACAATTTCATTCGCAATTTCACTGATCACTGTCACCTTATCAAAGTTTGAGTTTTAAGTAAAATTTCGGAAAAATATGCTATTGCAATGGGACCAGAATTTTAGTGGGTAGGGACCTGAATTGTTAACAAGTGTTTCAGTTCCGTTTCAGAGCGTTGCAAACTCCAGACCGACAATCTCTAAATTTGGCTGCATGAGATAACGGAAATTTCGCTAAAATATTACGATTGCAGTCGAAAGAATGAATTCAAAGAGCAAATGAGCAAAATTTGAGGTTAAAAAGTTTTTGTCGGTCATAGTACTAATAATCGGTGAAAATGGCAAAAAATCACTAAAGTTTGATACCTAGGTATCCAAAAGTGTTGTAGAATGGTGACTCGAAATAGAAGAAGACTATTTCAATACAGTACAAGTCGCTTAGTGGAAGAAGGAATAAGTAGGATAATAAGGATATAAACAGTCCGGTCCCGAACGGCTGTATGTATATACACAGGGGCTTGTTATAGTGATGAAAAGGACGTTTTATAGTGATCGGTTTCACGGTCCGCACGTGTGTGAATATCCGTTCGTATCAGTCAGTAGTTTTAACTAGGAATTGTTCAGCCCGTTCAATGCAAAATCAAAACATTTCGCGGTGGGTGGATGAGCACGTAGAAGGGGCCTTCAAGTACTGGTTCAGTGAAGCTCGCTAAAGAGATGCGTGAATGGGCCACTACTTCGTCAAAAGACAGATTTCGCCGCCACCGAAGGTTAGTTAAAACGATGGCTTAATAGGGAATACATAGTTCAAACGCGTTGAAAATTATTACACAACTATTTACTATTTACCTGTACAGACTCTGCATAAATCACTGTTTTCTGTAGTTAATCCCTCCCCCAGGAAAGCCCTAAATCGAGTACTGGAGCCGGCCGGGGAATCAGTTTTTTTCAAATTAAGAAAGTACCTTTCAACTAAATCCTAAATAACAGTCATTCTTCAAATTAAATAATCTCTCGAAACAACCAACTCGATTTCATACTGCCATGCGTGATTATAATCAGGTGCTCCCTAGCAATGATATCTGGTCTGGATGTATACAGTTGCATTCACGATCATGTTGACGATGCTTTACGGTGCAAACGAACGGCTGGTCGTACAATGCTCTGGGTGTTCTAAAAAAATGCTCCCGTTCAAGGTCAATTTAAAAAACTTTAAAAAACCATACCGTTCTAATGACAGTTTTAGAGCTTCGGCGTTAGGGAAATTTCAACTCCTATTTTTCTGCCCTTAGATATGACTGAAAGGGACGCCGAGCTTCGAAGCGCGGTGGACGGACGGACATTTTTTTCATTCCATTTTCGGATTCTGCGTACCTTGAAACGAAAACCATCAAATTTTGAGCGGGCGTAAATTTCGTTTTCCATGCACGACTCCAAAGGATAATTATAGAAAATAATAAACCAAAAACAAGTAGTAACATGTAATAAAAAATATATTTTTCATGAAAATTGGGTCCAAAAACCATTTAAAATTGTCAAAAAATAGTCTGAGTTACCAACATCGAAAAGTCACTTACATGTTCATGCTGTAATTCTGGAATGTTTTGAGTGCATATCGCGAAAAACACCATAGCTGTACGTTATAGGAAATTTATTTTGTAAAGCCCGTACTTTCTGCACACCATTTAAATCTCTTTCGAGGCAAAATTGAATGTCTAGAACATTTATTCCGAGCTGTTTTTCGATTTGTATGTTGTGTTTCACACAAGAAATGGGTAAGTTCTATGAGGGACCCGTAAATTATGGCAGGTATCTTCGTGGTCAGCGTGAAAATGAAGTTCGGTAGAACCCATTTGTTACACGATCTACTATATGATTAGGTAGTGCAAAAAATGAGTGTGTTATATTTTTGTGAGGTCCTCAGCCATGTTTAGGGATCTTCCTTCTAGAGTGTGTCTTAGCGTGTGAAAATTATTACTGATCCACTTGTTTATTCTGGACAAAAGGCAATTCATTTTAGTTTTGAATTTGGAAAGAAGGAAACGACTGGCAGCCGGTTAGAGAGAAAACGGGCAGAAAAACGAGGGTGAGAGTCAGTTTTCAAAAGTGTATCGTGATGCTGGTCCGTTCCGTGATTATAATCACTAGGTGTCGTTCTACCTCGAAGAAGATTCACCGTCACTGAGTAGGTATTGATAGAAAAGGTCGAATCCCGGGGGGAAAAAATCTAGGACTTCTGGCACTGGGTTTCCAAAACCCTCCGACTATAATGCGGTGGATTTCACAAAAACGGATCCGAAAAGGTCGTGAAGGGCTTTCAAGATGGCGAAAAGGTGGTGGAGGGTGGAGGAGGGGTGTATCCAATTTACTATTGGATAATGACGGAATTCCCGGTGTGGAGAAACGTGGCAGGTGCGGAACACCTAGTGGTTACCTTTATAGCACCTTTAGATTGGTTAGGGCAGGAGATGAGGGCAAGGTGTTGTTGGTATCACATCAAGTTAAACATTTACTCAGGTACCGGAGGGAGGGGATGGACCACCTTGCATAAACGATAGTTTCAAAACGCCCCAACATATCTTTTGAAAATGAGCGACCTTAAAACACGCAGAGCCGTCAACCTCAATCCAAACCACTCCGCTCATTAATATTAAATAACTAGTTCCATCTGCGCTTTGTTCGTCCTTGCGCCAAACAATGTCAGTTCACGTTCACCTACTTGATACAAGAATAATTTTTAGACCTGTTTCGATTACAAATTCAACGCTGTCTCATATTATGATCCCGTGTGTGACTACGGTGAACGTGAGTGGGTGCATGCATCCCATTAAAT
Source organism: Leptopterna dolabrata (assembly GCA_954871275.1). Classification (NCBI taxonomy): domain Eukaryota; kingdom Metazoa; phylum Arthropoda; class Insecta; order Hemiptera; family Miridae; genus Leptopterna; species Leptopterna dolabrata. The sequence goes on from OX940974.1 coordinate 16,246,014, forward strand.
AATCGTTTCTTATTAAAAACCACTGCGATCCAACGACCGGTCGTACAATGCTCTAGGTGATCCCATTCGATCCAAAAAATTGGAAAACATTTAATGTCTTTTTAACATGGAACATGTTTTTACGGGAGTAAACCGGGCTGCAGAGCGTCCCGTCCACGTCCACTTTAACACTCGGCCCCCTCCCCGTTACCCGCACAGTTCTCCCTCTACCCCACTCCTACCACCCAACTCACCTCCTCTCCTACCACACGTGGTGCCTTCTCCGAGGAGAGTATGGCCAGACCCCACTCCGCCAAAAACTGCCGAGGGGGTTCTACCTACCCGAAAAACGCCCAAAGCAGCTGAAGACGTATATTACGTTACATTGCGTTAGGTCGCTGGTCCAAGGCTTGGAAATCCCACGACGTTTTTTTGCTTCCCCACTACCGAAGGCAGGGAAGCCTTGGATTCGTGATTGAGTAAAAAAAAGTTCATGTCCTCCAAAATGAAAATTTCCACAACCATTTTTCGTTTCAGACATCGAGGAACATATTTGTTTCGGTGTCTGTCCGTGGTAATTCCTTGCAACACCCATAACTACCCGAAATAAAGGTCGAAGTGGGCTGAAATTTTGAGGGTAGGTGCGGGTTGAGTCATAGATGGTCCCATACCAAAATCATTGAAAAATTACCGTAACTTTCGTCTGCGCATGCGCAAACGTGAAATAATTGGAACACCCATAAGTACCCTAAATATCGTAGAAATGAGTTCAAACTTGGAGGGTCGGTCAGGAATAATACTTTGGTAGTTCCAAATTAATTTCATTGGAATCGTAACTTTGATCTACGCATGCGCGAACATGAAATGTTGACCATTTCCTTGTAACGCTTCTAACTACGAGATTGGATTCGGAAGGCCTTGAACAGGAAAAGGAACGATAAAGTTATCACGAAAAAAAGTAGGTGTGTGCTACAAATTTGGAACTTACCGATATACTTTTTCCTCTCAAAAATCTGCTAAGAAGAATTTTGTAAATTAGTCGATTTTTTTTTCATTGTACCACCTCCCTTCCGGCTATCCTGAAGTGTGGTACATAATGGAGTGGTCGTCTAGACCTGAAAATATGATGTTTTTTGGCGGTTTTCAATTCATGGATGTGTGAAAAGCATGTAAAGAGTGCGAAATGGTAATCATTTCGTATTAGGAGGGAGGAAATGTAAAATCAAAAACAGGAGTCCAGAAAGGGCGGAGAAATACGTCAAGCACGATCTCACTGGCGAATGACGCTATTGGATATTACGGTATCCGTACTGATCCGCTGCTCCTCTGAACTTGCCGTCCCCGCTCATTCCCATTATCGTTACCTACTTAATCATTCAACTCCATTGTCATCTCTGTTTTATGCCTGCAACCTTTCCTACCTGTGCTTTTATGCCATTTTTACCTTTTCTACTTAATTTCTTTTCCCCCCTGTGGTTTGAAATAGAGTGCCAGCCTGCTTCACACAAACACAACAAAGAACAATGAAACCTTTGACCGACAAACTGCGCCGTTTGCTGCGTCGGATGACAGTGGTTTTCACCGCAGTCTCCTACTCAAGCTCTGATACTTCGAGCGTATAGTACATAATATATACAAGATGGAGCCTGGATGGATTGCCTGTTGTCCCAAGTGTCGAAATATTTCGCTAGAATAGACAAGCATCTAACCATAGAAAAGTTGAATTTCACAACGCTGAAGCTGAGTAATTTCTCAGGTTGTCTCCTTACTACACAAATAAGTGATTATTACAGCTATTAAAAAAAAGTTCGATATTTCGTTAAGAATCTCATTATTATCGTCTTAATTGTTATTATTGGTTTATTATCATTTTATTTGTAAATGAGTATTATCATTTTATTTGTAAATGAGTATTATCATTTTATTTGTAAATGAGTATTATCATTTTACTTAATAAAAATAAGCATTATATTTTTACTTATATGTATGAAAAATGAGATCGTTGCGGCGAGAAGATAATATGATTCAACCAAGCGTTACCAACGCTGAAGTTGGTTCAGTTAGTGTGCAGTAATATCTGTAACAATTAGTTTTTCTGTAACCATCTGTAACCATTAATTTTTCTTTGTTTCAGGTATGTTTGACCAGAATCACCAATGAGTTATTCCCTGTGGCAGTAGAAGTAATGAATTAACCAAATTTAACAAGGTGAGTACGCTGATCAGGGTGTTAAGATTTGAGTATACTCACACTCACATCTGAATCGTGAAATTTCTAGTTGTACGGTTGAAGTTTAATTCAGTTTTTTGCATTTTGCGGCGATGTTGACGGTGCCGTCGTGGCACAGAAATCTTAACTATACTAACCATACTACTATAAAGATCAAGTTCCTGTCAGTACCTATCCAAACAGTGTAAACGAGAACATGGAAGATTATTGTCATGGCTTGGAAATACGAGCAGCACTCCAGAAGTACCTTCGAGCAATATTGGAAACCAAGCTAACATTTTAATATTAGCTAAATTTTAAAGTTACTAAACATTAACTAACATTTGAAGTTAACCAAATCTTAGTAATTTCTCCCGACTTACTCATAATATCACTTATAATAATTTCAACCTTTCATGTGAGGTGGTAACGTATGGTAACTACTGAAACAGGATACAATTAGTTTTGTTCGTAATACTGTTCGTAATACCTATAGTGGTACACCTATTGTTATAACTTCTCGATTAAGAAGCGAATAAAAGTAGGTACTTAATTAAAAATAAATTATTGATGTGGTAGGTTATTGATATGGCTATTTTAATTACCGAGGTACTCGAGTGAAATCTGGTAACCCTGAGGGCTCACTGGATTTTTATTTTGGTTTATTATTTTCAATACTGAACCTTTGGAATCGAGCATTAAAGAAAATAAAAAAATAAAAATTAACCCCCCATCAAAATTTGATGATCTACGTTTCAAGGTACGTAGAATCCGAAAATCGAACAAAAAAATTGCTGTCCGTCCGCCGTACGCCGTACTTTTCTTAGTTACCATGAACCAAAATTATTGAAATTTGGTTTGTAGGTCCCGTTTGGGGTCTAGTTGGTCCACGAAGCTCGGCGTTACTGTCAGTCATCTCTAAGGGGTGAAAAATAGGGGTTGAAATGTTTAGAACGCCGCAGCTCGAAAACATTCAATAGAAACATTTTTAAATTGATCTTGAACTAAAAAATTTTTTAAGACCGCGAAAATTGTACGACCAGCCGTTCGTTTGCACCGAAAAGCTTCGTAAACATGATTGTGAAAGAAACGGTATGAATCCGGCCCAGATGTCATTGCTAGGGATCACCTGATTATAGTCACGGATGGCTGTATGATAGATGTCGTGAGTCCCTCCCGGGAACACTCCACTAACAACCTTAAAGCTCTCACCAATATTCCTATGTAAAAATTACCTTCCGCTAATAAACATCTGAGTGGGGAGACAGGCGACAGAATCCGGGGGACACAACCTGGTGCCCCACTACCAGCTCCCAACAGGGAGCTGGAGGGAGAGGACTCCAAGTCCTATATAACCCCGGATCCTGGAGCTTTAGCTTCATTCGACACTTCCTCTAACCAGCTCTCTCTTCTCTCTCTACCTTCCTCCTCCCAGATGCCTGGTGGTATCCGCCGCTCTGGGAATTCACCTCCTACCTTCTCCCCTTATCTACATCGGTGGATATCCGCCGCCTAGATAAGCACCTTCCTTCACCTACATCGGTGGATTACCGCCGCCTAGGTGAATTTCCTTCCTCTCGCCTACATCGGTGGATTACCGCCGCCTAGACGAGATTCCTTCCACTCACCTACATCGGTGGATTACCGCCGCCTAGGTGAATTTCCTTCCTCTCACCTACATCGGTGGATTACCGCCGCCTAGGTGAAATTCCCTCGCTCTCTTCTATTTTACTCCTTCACGCCACCGTGATGATAAAATTTAAATTCATCACAGTGGTGAACCCGACGTTCATCCAACCTTCTACCCTTACCATCTCATGTGTCGCCCCAGTCTAGTTCGGTGTCCCGCATTTTAAATTCACATTTAAAAAAAACTGTCAGTATAAATTCGCAATTTTTGGCCCACCCGCAACCGCTCACACAGCTCTCAACTCTCCGCCGCATACAAACCCGCCACCGCTCATTGCGAATTTTAAAATTCAACCGCTCAAATTGAATTTTGTTCACAGACACCTCCGCCATGGACCCGAACTCGCCATCGCCGCCGCTCCTCCGACCGTCCCTGCTGCAGCCGCCGACCGCTGCGACTTCTGACGCAACCGACAACCCCTTCACGAGCCTCTCACCGCCCGGCTCCGCCGCATCAACCGCCCCCGCCGCCGCCGCCACTGCAGGCGCAACACAAGCCGCCGCCGACGTCATCTACACCTCCTATGCCGCCGCCGCCACCGCTGCGGCCGCAGCACACGCCGCCACCGACGTCACACGCACCTCCTCCGCCTAGCCGACAGGGTGCACGACCTCGCCGCCACCGCCTGCGCCGGCGAACTACGCAACCCCCGCACCACATCCCCTCCACGACATCACGCCTCGACGTCCCGCGGCGGGCCCCCCTCCTCGCCAAAACGGGGGGGACCGCCCCCCTTTCCCCCCCCGCCCGTATCGACTACACCACCGCCACTATGCCGCCGCCACGGCCGCCAACCTCCCACCAGCAACTCGCTGCGCCACAAAACCCCTTCTCCGGACGCACAACGTTCCCCCACCCAGGAACGGCAACCCCCACCTCCCCCACGGCCGCACCTCCCTGCGCCGCCACCAGCCCCCGTCCCCGAACACACACCGTTCCCCCACCCAGGAACGGCAAAACCCCCACCTCCCCCACGGCCGCACCTCCCTGCGCCGCCACCAACCCCCGTCCCCGGACGCACACCGTTCCCCCACCCAGGAACGGCAAAACCCCCACCTCCCCCACGGCCGCACCTCCCTGCGCCGCCACCAACCCCCGTCCCCGGACACACACCGTTCCCCCACCCAGGAACGGCACAACCCCCACCTCCCCCACGACAGCGCCTCCCTGCGCCGCCCCCAAACAACACTGCCCCTCCTACGCCGCCGCCACGGCCGCCAACCCTCCAACCGCGCCTAGCTGCGCCGCCAAACCCCTCACCCCACCACCGACCGTTCCCCCACCCAGGAACGGCAACCCCTCCACCTTCCCCCATGCCAGCGCCTCCCTGCGCCGCCCCCACACAACACTACCCCTCCTACGCCGCCGCCACGGCCGCCAACCCTCCAACCGCGCCTAGCTGCGCCGCCAAACCCCTCACCCCACCACCGACCGTTCCCCCACCCAGGAACGGCAACCCCTCCACCTCCCCCCATGCCAGCGCCTCCCTGCGCCGCCCCCACACAACACTACCTGTAAATACCTTGCACATCTCTATCTATCTAACTACTATCTAACTATCAAAATACTATCTAACTATCACTCCTCTTATCATCATCATCAACCTCATCACCTTTGTAAATATTGTCACTTCATCAAATCTTTCATCACACCCTCCTTGTACATATGTTTCCCATCATCTAATTTCGTCTACTTACATCTACTTACATCTACTTACGTCTACTTATCTCTACTTATGTCTACTTACGTCTCCTTATGTCTACTTTTGTCTACTTAGCCCTACTTATGTCTACTTATGTCTACTTATGTTTACTGATCCTACTACTTGTATATCACCCTAGATTTAAGACACCTCCGGTCACGCTTCTGCCTTCAGCACTACAATTGTTTGTTTCAGCCTTCAGCTCCTGTATCCTTGCGCCTTCAGCTCCCCTTTTGTTTCCGCAGCCCTCAGCCACTGTCAACTTGAGCCTTCAGCTCCCTCAAACATTGGTTCGAACTGGGGGGACCTCTGTCGTGAGTCCCTCCCGGGAACACTCCACTAACAACCTTAAAGCTCTCACCAATATTCCTATGTAAAAATTACCTTCCGCTAATAAACATCTGAGTGGGGAGACAGGCGACAGAATCCGGGGGACACAACCTGGTGCCCCACTACCAGCTCCCAACAGGGAGCTGGAGGGAGAGGACTCCAAGTCCTATATAACCCCGGATCCTGGAGCTTTAGCTTCATTCGACACTTCCTCTAACCAGCTCTCTCTTCTCTCTCTACCTTCCTCCTCCCAGATGCCTGGTGGTATCCGCCGCTCTGGGAATTCACCTCCTACCTTCTCCCCTTATCTACATCGGTGGATATCCGCCGCCTAGATAAGCACCTTCCTTCACCTACATCGGTGGATTACCGCCGCCTAGGTGAATTTCCTTCCTCTCGCCTACATCGGTGGATTACCGCCGCCTAGACGAGATTCCTTCCACTCACCTACATCGGTGGATTACCGCCGCCTAGGTGAATTTCCTTCCTCTCACCTACATCGGTGGATTACCGCCGCCTAGGTGAAATTCCCTCGCTCTCTTCTATTTTACTCCTTCACGCCACCGTGATGATAAATTTTAAATTCATCACAATAGAGTTGGTTGTTTTGTGATATTATTTCATTTGACAAATGATGGCTGTTTTGGATTTTGTTGATAGGTACTTTTGCAACTTGAACAAACGTTGAAGTATTACTGGGTAAATTATTACAAAACGGTTTATTATAGTATATACGCTGAAGGGGCATCTGTACAGGTAAATTATTACACAGTGGTTTATTATTTAGCCTATGCTTCATTAATAACTACAGATAATTGATTTATGATTGGATGCTGCGCAGTTGTATGAAACTCCAATTCCCGGGCCGGCTCCAGTACTCCATTTAGGGCTTTCCTGGAGGCAGCTGGAGGCAGCTCTAGGGTAGTGACCAAAGAAAGCGGTGATCTACGCAGAAGGGGCATTTAGGACAGGTAATTAGACAGGTAAATAGGACAGGCAAATTACACAAATATGTGTAATAATTTGCAGCGTTTATTTTTTTTAAAGATCAATTATAGGTATTTACTTGAAACCATCGAACCACGAAGCACCGCAGAAGCTAAAACTGAATTGAACTATTAGGAGGGCCACTTTTCTTGGGAGAATTCCCGTGAACTACACAATATGCTTGACCCATTGATATTGGGTTTGTACAAAAGGAGGTACAGACAGATCTTCTCACTTCGAGTGTTCTTATGACGGTAGGTAAACCATCTCAATTTGTTTTCCAAGACAGAGAGCACCTTCACCTACCCTACGTAAATATCGCTGCAAGGGAGGTGTTCAGGTAGTTGTGCGTGTGGTAATTGTAATCATAATATAAATTGTGAGAAAGGGAGTAGAAAATGAATGGAAAATGAAGTAGAGGGCTCTCAGCAGGATACCTGCAGAGGCAGCACCTGGTGGGCGTGGTCCCAGCCCCTTCTCTCGACCTCTTCTCTCACACCCTGGAAAGGCAGGTTTACTTCTGGTCTAGTACCTACCTAGTAAACTGTCCCGTTTACTAAAAATAAATAAACCTTGAGTAACCTACCAGGGTCCTGGATGGGTGTGCTAGCATTTATGGACAGGTTCGGAGATGAACCACCTAAAAACTCGGTTGTGGCATTGTGGATTCTCCAGGAAGGAATCTAACTTTCAGACCCTCTCGACTGTGATTTGATATAAATATTACTCGTAGTTTCTCATAAATGTTAGCTTACATTTTAGTTCCTGAAGTTTCACACCACAAGACACTAAACTCTGTAAATTGTGAAATCAACCATGAAAATTGGATGGAAATTATGGCCTTGGCATCACAAACTATTTTAGGTACTCACCCTAACAACGTTAACCAATGAGTGCAAGAAAAATCGCTGCAAATTATTACACAACGGTTTATTATTTGCCTGTATGTATATGTCCCTTATGCGTCGATCACTGTTTTCTGTGGTTAATACCTACCCTCGTGCTCCCCCTCCCCCCCCCCCCCCCGGAAAGCACTAACGCATACCGGAACCGGCCAGGGAATTACAGTTTCATAAAAATGCGTAGGATTCAATAATTCAATCATTAATTATTTGCTGTTATTCATGAAGCATAGGGTAAAATTATAAACCGTTGTGTAATAATTTACCTATATAGATACCCCTTCTCCGTAGATCAGTTCTCTGTGCCTCCAGCTCCCCCCAGGAAAGCCTTAAATCGAGTATTAGAACCGGCCCGGGAATTAGTTTGATAAAAATACGCGGGATTAAATAATTCAATAATTAATTATTTGTTGTTTTTCATGAAGCATAAGGTAAATAATAAACCGTTGTGTAAAAAACAGTTGTGTGAGAAACCTTGGTGTAATAAACAATTGTGTGAGAAACCGTTGTGTAATAATTTAACCTTATAGAAGCCCCTCCTGCGTAGATCTGTGGACAATACCCTCGAGCTCCCCCCAGGAAAGCCCTAAATCGAGAACCGGAGCCAGCCCGGGAATTACATTTCATAAAAATGCGCGGGATTCAAAAATTCAATCATGAATTATTTGTTGTTATTCATGAAGTATAACATTTGTTCAAGTTTCAGAACTACCTATCAACAAAATCCAAAAGAGCCATCATTTTTCAAATTGAATAATGTCACAGAACAACCAACTCGACTTCATCCAGCCATCCGTGATTATAATCAGGTGCTCCCTAGTGATGATATCTGGGCCGGATGTATACCGTTTGATTCGCGGTCGTGTTGACGGTGCTTTTCTGTGCAAACGAACGGCTGGTCGTACTCCGGGTGGTCTTTAGTTCAAGAACAATTCAAAAACGTAAAAAAAACATACCCTTCTATTGAAAGTTTTCGAGCTACGGCGTTCTGAAAATTTAAACCCCTATTTTTCACACCTTAGAGATGACTGACAGTAACGCCGAGCTTCGCTGACCAACTAGACTCCAAACGGGACCTACAAACCGAATTTCATTAATTTTGGTTCATGGTAACTAAGAAAAGTGCTAAGTACGGCGTACGGCAGACGGACAGACATTTTTTTATTGCGTTTTCGGATTCTGCTTACCTTGATACGGAAACCATAAAATTTTGAGGGGGGATATTTTATTTTATCTTTTCATGCTCGATTCCAAAGGTTCATTATTGAAAATAATAAACCAATATAGAAATACTGTGATGGGAGCTGTGAACCGGATTGCGGCATCTAATCTCTTCAACAATAATTCAGGTACCTATTTATCAACGGAAAATTGTAGGCCCATTGCAATAGTGTCTTTTGTTTAAAAATATTCGCTGAAATCGAAAAAACACATGAATTCCGCCAATCACAGATTCACACCTATGGTCTTAGGCGCATACTTAGGTTTAGAATATCTGAAGCGGATATGTATGAGATTCATTCTTCTGGCTTTAGGTCGTTCCCTTCTCTAAAAATCAATAGCCATATAACCCGTTATTTAAAAACCAAGCCAGCGTTGAAGATAATAACCAAACCTGAAACGAGGGCTGGGTAAATAACTTAGGTAATATCTCGTGCGAAAACGTTATCTCAATTCTAAATTTTTAATTTTGAACGAACGTGCCGGAACCCTTTGAAAAACAGCGCAAACCCAAAAGTTGGGAATTGATGTGGGCGTTTGATTACAGTGAAGAACAGAGCAGACGTAGAGCGATGACTTCATAACTCCTACGTTATTTTTCTCTCGGATCTCTCCACATCTTAGTTAATAATAATTTGACTCTGAAGTGTCCGAGTGTGGGAGACTCGTTGAAATCTCGACATACAAAAGAGCCACACCACGTTATCATTAGGGTATTCAAATCGTCAGAGTAACAAGTTGCTGATGATAGGACGTGTGACGTCTCATACTAAAAAGAATGACTTAGAGATGTAAGTTGTCCCTTTTCCTTCTTGCTAGTCCTGGAAGAAACGTAAGAGCCTCAGTACGTAAGGGCACAGCCCTAGGATCCGGAAAGCAAGATAGAGTTATCTAACTAAATGTAGACTAGGATGCAAGTCATTCCATCACTCATCAGTTTCATCAAAATAATTCCTCCCAAAAGCTGCAGAGCAAGGCAAATCTGCAAACTCGCTGTCACGGATTCGCATCAGCGACAGAAAACTTGTTGTAACATCAAAAATTATACAGCAATTCGCTGATGACAAAGGTAACCCGTTTGGGAGGGTTGCTATTGGGGACAGCCAACAAACAAACTGACAAATGCCTCTGAAGTCTACGTGAGGATACGCTATAAGGAGAGTAGAGAGAGGTACTTTAGTTAGGTACCTCTCTACACACTTTTTTTTTTTGCGTAGGGCGGTGAGGAAATCATTGAGGTCCATAGGTGGGATTTGGACCACGTAAGATATCTGGAGGGGACCGCACCACCAGGTTATGTGGGACTCAAACCGCACTGAAACCTCACCTACCTTTTTCCCACGTTGGAACTCAGCCTGGAACTGTTTAACACATTACTTCAGGCTGAGTCCTAAGGAGATCTCTTCAGTACTCGTTCTGTACTCGTTCGAGCTGCATCTTCCTCTTCAGGATCTTTTCTACATATTCTGCCACTTGATTCCAATGCTGCTCGCTTTGCAGCATCATGGCGACCACCGTTTCTGGTGTCAAGCTGGCTGCTGAAACTCCCAGTTCTTCCTGTATGTAAGTCCGTTCTACTGTCCACTGTGTACACCTGAAGAATGTATGATGCACATCATCTTCCTCCTGATAGCTGCGGCATGTAGGAACACTTACCTTTCCCATCCTGTGCAGGTAGCTGTAGAATAGCCCGTGCCCTGAAAAGAACTGAGTTAGGAAGTAGTTCATTTCTCCATGTTACCGCTCAAGCCATACTCGGATGTCAGGGACCAGCCGTGCAGTCCACCTTCCTCTCAGCTCGCCTGCCCACATCTCCAGCCAACTTGCCATCTTACTTTCTCTCTCTTCTCTGGCAGTGCGGAATCTTTCATTTTCTCCTCTTCTTTCATAGATCCGCTTCCTCTCTGCCGCCAGCAGCTGTATGGGTGCTACTCCTCCAAGGACAAGTATTGCTGATTCTGATACTGTCCTGTAGGAACATGCAATGCGTAGTGCCCCTCTCCGCTGTACTGCAATCATTCGCTTCCTGTAATAAGCAACGTTTAGAGCATCTGCCCACACCTCCGCTCCATACAGGAGAATCGAATGCACCACTATACACACCTTGGGTACGCTCATAGTGAAAGCTCGAGGTGGCTCGATGATCGATACCTCGCTGCTTACCTCGCTGTTTGAACGTGAATGTTAGGGTATGTGTACTGGCTCACCATGGATGTATTCCCGTCTCTGTTTTGAGGTTTTGAATGTCCCTTCAGTTACGCACGATTACTCATAGGGTAACGTTGTCGAGTGATAGTGACAGTGTCCTTCAGCCTTTGGGCTCTTTAACAAGTCGAAGGTAAAGTCGCGTTTTGTTGAGTTTTACCCTGTCCCAATTTGCTTTGTGTTATTTTGTTACTTTGCTCCTTGCTATGCCCATAAGTGCCCCAGAGGACGAAGTCATCAGCTCCTGCAGGGTTTTGAACAACGTGAGAAAAACTACACTATTTAATGTCACGTCGTCAGCTTCGACTAATCGCATACGAAATATGAAACTCACTATGAAAATCAAAGGTGCAGAGTACACCCAGTAAGCTTAATGAGGAAGGAACTTGGGAAGTACCACCATCTTTTTCCACAACTGAAGAAAGACGAAGAGCGATTTCGCTCCTACACGAGAATGTCAATTGGTACATTTAATTTCATGCTGGATAAAGTTGAGCCCCTAATGGAATAATCAAGTACAACAACATGCAAACCACCAGTTTGGGCTAAGGAACGGATGGTGGTGAACATAAGGTAAGAAGAAATCAAAAAACGCTGCAAATCCCTGCACAACGGTTTATTATTTTGTACAGAATACCCTTCTGTTACAGATCGCAGCCCACTGTATAGATAACCCGTCTATATAATATAATATGTACTATTCTATATACATATTATGTAGATCGCAGATCCTCCGTAGGTTAGTACCTAATCCCGTACTCGTTACTAAGTACCTGCCTAAATCACAAGTTAAATGTTGCTAAAATAATTCTGTCGATGACAAGCAGTAACTAAAATGACAAAAAGAAACGCAAATAATGAAGTTCTGAAGGTAAATTGTTGATGTGGAGTGGAAAAAGTTGCAAAAGTACCTACCAACAAACTCCAGCCCCTTCTGCGTAGATGATATAATGAACCGTTGTGTAATGATTTACCGTTACGTGATAATTTACCATTGAGTAATAATTTACCCATCAATAATACTTCAACGTTTGTTCAATTTTCACTACCTATCAACAAACTCCAAAAGAGCCACTATTTTTCAAATGAAATAATATCACAGAACAACCAACTCGACTTCATACTCCGTGAATATAATCAGGTGATCCCTAGCAATGATGATCTCGGGCCAATTCCCGATTGTTGCCGCGTCCCTAGTGATCATATTTGGTCTGAATGTATACAATTTCATTCACCCTGCTGTTGAAAATACCTGTCGGTGCCAATTTCTGGGCATTAGGTACTGTGAACGAACGGCTGGACGTACAATGCTCCGGGTGGTCTTAAAAAACTCCCAAGTTCGAGAACTATTTAAAACCATTAACAAACTCGAGATAACGGCGTCCTGGAGATTTCAACCCCTGTTTTCCCTTAGGGATGACTGACATTAACGCCGAGCTTCGAGGACCAACTAGACCCCAAATGGGACCTATAAACCTATTTTTGTCATTTTTGGCTCATGGTAACTAAGAATAGTGCTCCGTATGGCGTACGGCGTACGGCGGACGGACAGAAATTTTTTTTTTTTTCATTGCATTTTCGGATTCTACATACCTTGAAACGGAAACCATCAAATTTTGAGGGGGGCTAAGCTTTTTTTTTCATGCTCGATTCCAAAGGTTCATTATCGAAAATAATAAACCAAAATGTGCTAAATAAACTGTTTCAGTCGAGCTGTCGCGAGAAGTTCCGGAAAAGGGAAGAAGAAATATGCGCCCACATCGCTGCTTCCTCCTGACCGCGATGTAAAGTTCCGGGTGAGGAGACTGCCACACAATACTTCCATGTTCTTCAGAACAGTATGGAAGAGGAACAGTATGATGCCACTCGAGAAAGAAACAGGGACCGGCGAAGTGTACAACAGATGCCACCTGCCCGATCGCGATTGGTGTTCAAAAGCCACCCGCTCGAGAAAGCTTGTGACTCAAACGCCGCTTGTTCAAACATGAGCCGAAACATAGGAATGACAAGACGAAAGGTTATTATATCGATACGAATTGAGCCAGTATCTTGGGAAGAATAAAGGAAACTTTCGATTCGCTACTTCCTAAACCGGAAAATGATTGGGAACGTCATTGGATATACCCAATAACTTCATGACACCTACGTCGCGGACACTGCTTCGTTCCCCCCATCGTTATGGGCCCCTTTAACAGGTGATACAACTAATAATTCCAACGGTTTTTATTTTGTACAGAATACCCTTCTTGAAAATAATAAACAAAAATACATAGAAACTGATTTTGAGACCCATGCGCATACCCCATAGAGGTATAGAACAAAGACATGACGAGATCCGCCCTCGCAGGGAATGGGAGTTTTGAGAATTTACCCATTCATTATTTCAGCCCATTCGTTGTTTTGATCCTCTTGGCCAATTTCAGATTGTTTTCTTTGATTTTATTGTTGTTAATAGGTAAGAAACAGCTGTGTACAATTTTAGCATTTTATGTGCTTTTGCGATGGGGTACCTATTGAATAAAAACCGTGACGAGAGTGATGTGACGAGAACGTTACCTAGCAGCATCTATTCGTGGGAACACTTGATTTCTGGGTTTAATTCAAACATGCAGTTAGGTACTGCTCGGCATCTTCTCCCGCTCATTCTACGATGCTGAAATTTGACATCGAGCCTTCTTAGGAATGCTGGTTACGAATGACAAGATGGGGTCCCTTCCCGATCAGCTGAGCGAGCCCTTATGCTAATTTCCCTCCCGCTCATGATACGATGATGAAATTTGACAGGGAGCCTCCATAGAACTGGTGGGTACGAATGACAATATGAGGTCCCTCCCTGCTCGGCTGAGTAAGCTCTGAGGCTAATTTCTCTCCCCTCATCCGGTAAAGCTGAAATTTGACAGGGAGCCTCCTTGGGACAGTTGGATATGAATGACAAGAACGGGTCCCTCCCCTATCAGCTGAGCGAGCCGTGAGGCCACTAAGTAGTCACGCGCATTCGTGTGAACACTTGATTTCTGGGTTTAATTCAAACATGCTGGGTTCAAAACCAACCTGCTGTTTCTTGCATGCTGCAGCAGCTAACATGTCTCCTGCAGAGACTCGTAGTGAGCATTTTTTATGCTTCGTGGAGCATAATATAAAGTCGTTTGGGTCTTTGCTTTGCTTGTTTCAAATCGTGTATGGAGAAACTTTATATGCCCACGAAGCATATAAACTGCTTACTACGAGTCTGTGCAGGAGACATGTTAGCTGCTGGCACGCAAAAATGTTTCCTCTTAAAAGTGACAACAAAGCTTCCGCCACTTTCATAGACTCAGAAGCAAAAAAGTAGGTATTTTGGATTTCAAACGTACAGGGCTATTGTGTAGGGGGGGGGGGGGGGGGGCAGTCAACAAGGGCGGGTATATTGCAAAATAAACGTAAGTAAAGATACAGTACACATGCAGGGATAAGTCGATAGTTAATTAGTTATTGCAGATCCAAGCATTTCTTCATGAGGATTGAGAAAATCAAGCTTGTAGTTTGCATCGTTAGCACCAGTGACGAACAGATGTTGTGAAACGGCAAGACTGTCAGCGTTACGGATAATATCACGTTGCAGTTAGCGGCATCAGGCTTCTTCCTCATCTTCGCAAATCCCAACAGGCAACATTCATCCAACACACCTCCCCATACACACACAGGCACACAGCTCACACCTCAGTCACCTCTCGGCCGATCTGTTGCCCGCTAATTACAGGGCTTGAAGAGATCTAGCCGCAGCCCGTTGCCGACAAACGCCCTTTCACCGCCACGCAAAAACTCTCGCTCCTCTCCATGAACAAAAATATGTGTTTTTTTCTCTCCTTCAAAAAATCAACTCCCTTACCCTTTTTCGAACTCATCTCCATCCAGATCCTAACGATAGGCAATTTCACGATTCATGAACATAATTTTCGCAGAAAATTCATAACCAGGAACTGGAGAAGATAACTCGGGAATATTCTACTGAGTAGTTGTTTATAAAATTTGATGGCATTTATACTAGGTGCATCCAATCCCAAATAACTACCAAGTGGGTAAGAGTAGGAATTTTACATTTTACAGAATTTCCCGAAAGACAACTATTGAACTGAAGCTACTGCACTAGGTCCAAAATGTTTAGTTACAAACTATTCGAGAAAATCTTTGATTTTTTCCCATCACAGAACATTTTGAATCCATCCACGGAATTTCAGCTAATTGTATATTTCTGTAGAGACGTTAACTATTTTTCCCATTGCCACAGATTGTCCTTGAGTGTGTGATTACATAATTATATTAGCTTCTGGATAAACATAATATAAGCTTAGGTCCCAAGAGATAATAGGTAGGAAGATTTAGGTCCATCATTCTTACAATTTGAGTGATTGAAAAATATCTCAAAAAAAAATCAGTCATGCAGCATGACTTAATGAGCGAATTTTCAAAGAAATATTCGAATTAATGGCTATGGTTTTGAATAAAGGAAAACTTCGGTCTAAAATTTGGTTTTCTATGTATATTCTCTTCGTATTTATTTTAATTTGTACGTTTTGTCCATCCTGATTCTACCGTTTGTTTATTACGTAATTGTACTAAGTGCTTATTTATTTGATCGCTGTGGGTAAATTCAAGGAGTTGTACTAATCGTTTGCCTCCCCCTTTTTTGCTTCGAACTCTCGTCTTCAATTAATACTTCTCACATTTTTCAATCTGACCACTCTAAGGGGGTGGGGGTAAGAGTTTAAAGATTATCCTAGTTTTGGGTAATTTTTGCGCACTTTAAATGCTCTAATTTAAGAACGGATTTAGATATCTAAAATCCGATTTCACCATCGTGTTCAGCGTGCAAAAACCTTTAAAATGAGGGGTCACTTGTTAGAAAATAACATTTTGGGGATTTTTGGGTAATTTTTGCGCACTTTAAATGCTCTAATTTGAGAACGGATCAAGATATCTAAAATCCGATTCCACCATCGTGTTCAGCGTGCAAAAACCTTTAAAATGAGGGGTCACTTGTTGGAAAATAACATTTTGGGGATTTTTGGGTAATTTTTGCGCACTTTAAATGCTCTAATTTGAGAACGGATCAAGATATCTAAAATCCGATTCCACCATCGTGTTCAGCGTGCAAAAACCTTTAAAATGAGGGGTCACTTGTTAGAAAATAACATTTTGGGGATTTTTAGGTAATTTTTGCGCACTTTAAATGCTCTAATTTGAGAACGGATCAAGATATCTAAAATCCGATTCCACCATCGTGTTCAGCGTGCAAAAACCTTTAAAATGAGGGGTCACTTGTTGGAAAATAACATTTTGGGGATTTTTGGGTAATTTTTGCGCACTTTAAATGCGCCAAAACCCTCCTTAGAGTAGGCCAATTTCGCCCATCTTCGAACTTAGCCTTTCGATTGCCAAGATAGATTTTTTGTGCAAATTTGAGCTGTTTATCTCAATTCTATCGAGAGTTATCGTCTGGAGTGACACATATATAAATATATATATATATATATATATATATATATATATATATATATATATATATATACATATAAAAAAGTGTTAAATTTCAGGAATCGTTTTAGAATGGTCTGAAACGGATTTCTATGAAGAAAATTTCCAAAAATTTATATTATTTAAATTTCGAAGCCATTGCAATAGCTTCATTTTCTTTGAAAATTCGCTAAAACGTATTAGAAAGTAAATCTATGATGATCATTAATTTGAAAAAGACTCGCCAAGGCTATAATGTACATCACCTATTAAGAAATGTCAAGCGTTGAGCCAACCCTACTTATTTTATTTTTCTGAAGAAAAAAGTTGAAAAGTACACTAAATTAGTGTAGGAACACCCTCTCAAGATGAAATCCGTGATGTCCACATCAGTTCTACCTTGGTCTTATTTTTCTAGCGATTTTTGAATACGGCTCTGACTTTTTAGAAATTGCAGCGTTTTTCTGCAAATTATTACACAAAGGTTTATTACTTACCTTTATAAATATGCCACTTCTGCGTAGAGCACTGTTTTCTTGGGTCAATACCTAGGTACGCTCCCCCCCCCCCCCCCCCCAGGAAAGCCCTAAATCGAGTACTGGAGCCGGCCGGGCAACTACAGCTACACAAATATGCGGTGGTTTCAAGAATTCAACAATTACATAATTATTTGTTGTCATTTATGAGGCAAAACGTTCGCTCAAGTTAGAGAAGCAGGTAACTACCTACCTGTCAACAAAATAAATAATAACCATCATTCTTCAGGTGAAATAATATCAATGAACAACCAACTCCATTTTATACAGCCATGCATGATTATAATGAGGTGTTCCCTAGCAATGATTTCAGGGCTGGAGTATACCGTTACATTCACGATCATGTTTACGAAGCTTTTCGGTGCAAACGAACAGCTGGACGTACAGTGCTCCGGATGGTCTCAAAACATGCTAAAGTTCGAGCTCAATTTAAAAACGCTGCAAATTTGCACAATGTTTTATTATTTACCTGTATAGATGCCCTTTCTGCGTAGATCACTGTTTTCTGTGGTCCATACCTACCCTCGTGCTCCTTCCCTGGAAAGCCCTAAATCGAGTACTGGTTCCGGGGCCGGAATTAAAGTTTCCTACAAATTCGCGAGATTCAATAATTCAATCATTAATTATTAGTAGTTATTCATGAAGCATAAGGCAAATAATAAACCGTTGTGTAATAATATACCTGTATAGATGCCCCTTCTACGTAGGTACTATAATGAACCGTTGTGTAATAATTTCCCATTGTGCAATAATTTACCACTGTCTAATAATTTACCCATCAATAATGCTTCAACGTTTGTTCAAGTTTCACAAGTAATTATCAACAAAATCCAAAACAGCCTTCATTTTTCAAATGGAATAATATCGCGGAACAACCAACTCGACTTTACACAGCCATCCGTGATTATAATCAGATGCTCTCTAGTGATGATATTTGGGCTGAACGTATACAATTTAATTCACCTTCCTGTTGACCAAGCTCAGTTGGTGCAAACTTGGGGGCATTACTGTGAAGGAACGGCGGGACATACAATGCTCCAGGTGGTCTTAAAAAAACTCGTAAATTCAATTCAAAGCTGTAAAAAGATTCACGTAAAAAAAGGTGTAGGCGTTCTGAAAATGCCAACCCCTATTTTGAACCCCTTAGAGATGGCTGACAGCAACGCCGAGCTTCGAGGACCAACTAGACCCCGAACGGGACCTACATAAACCGAATTTCGTCAATTTTGGCTCATGGTAACTAGGAAAAGTGCTCAGTACGGCATACGGCGGACAGACAGTAATTTTTTTATTGCATTTTCGGATTCTGCATACCTTGAAACGGAAACCATCAAATTTTGAGAGGGGGTTAAACATTTTTTTTTCATGCTCGATTCCAAAGGTTCAGTATTGAGAATAATCAACCAAAATGCAAAAAAGAAACCATACCATTCGATTGAAAGTTTTCGAGCTACGGCGTTCGGGAAATTTCAACCCCTATTGCCCACCCCTAGATGACTGACAGCAGCGCCGCTTCGCGGACCAATGGGACTTGCATACCAAATTTCATTAACATTGTTCATGGTAACGAACGGACTGAAATCAGTTTATTCCACTTTGGGATTCTACGAAGGTAGATACCTTGTAACGGAAACCGTCAAATTTTGTGGGGAGAGGGTTTGATTTTTTCCCCCTCTGTTTTCCCCTCTTCATCAATTACAAAGGTTCATTATTGAAAACATTAAACCAAAAATATGACCTGTGTCAAACGCAAAATCCAAATCAACAACGGACGTCCTTTCGTCACATTCATCAAAGGACCTCTTCAATACGTCATTTCACGATCTCGAAAAGGTTTCTATAGTATTGAGACCAATGGCTTTGTAAAGAGTTGCGAAATGAAACCCTCTCAGGGGCCACATCGTTATATGTTTTATCTTTTTTTCTAAATACCTACACAATTCTCAGTTCGTCATGGACATTGGAAATTGCTCAAAGTTTGTGTGCATAACAATAGTCGCCTTTAGTGGTAATCCGCTCAGGCACAGTGGAACAGCTAACGATTGAGCTTCCCCTGCCTTTTGCAAAAACAGTTGGAAAGGTTCTTTTTTTCTTGAAAAGAATTTCGAAATGCCGAAGGTAAACGTGCGAGCTAATCGATTCGATTCTGTTGAGCGGTGAGCGGGGGACTTCAGACAAGCAGCTCCGCCACCTCATAATCCCATAAACGAGGTTTTCTCACAACAAACTTGAGACCGATCCGTCCGCTTTACGGATCATCTGGTGCCCTTTGTGCTCGTCCATTGACATTGAAATTTCAAATTCCTCCTTTGGAAAACTCTCAAAACAGATTACAGGAAACGATTTGAATGGTCTTTTGAAACTTGGGTGCACTCTCAAACTTGTGTTCCACTCTGTCTGGCAATAAGCGTAGTGACGGGATAACTAAATTGATGTAGGGATGAACCCACTACTGAATTCCGACGGTATTGTATACCTCTGGCTAGGGATCGAAATAAATACGGGTTTATTTGTTTGGAAAGGAAACAGTGATTTACTTTAAAACGTCTGCCAATTCGAGTAGGCAGTATAGCTTCCTCACTTGACTGACATGAACGTATATAATAGTTGGGTAGGTTCGTTTTGATACGGAACCATCTGCGATCCAACCCGCGTGTACCCTCAAAATTTCAGCTCTCTACGACTATTTTACGCGTAGTTAGAAGCGTTACAAGGTAATGGTCGACATTTCATGTTCGCGCATGCGCAGACGAAAGTTACTGTAGGATTCTTCTAATGAAATTTGTACGGAACTATCAAAGTGTTATTCCTGATCGACCCTCCAATTTTGAACTCATTTCAACGATACTTAAAGTAGTTATGGGCGTTTCAAGTATTTCACGTTGCGCATGATCAGACGGAAGTTACAGTACTTTTTCAATGGTTTTGGTATGGGACCATCTGTGACCCAACCCGCACCTGCCCTCCGAATGTAAGCCGATTTCAACCATTATGTCGAGTAGTTATGGGCGTTACAAGGAATTACCTCAGACAGACAGACATACACGGAACCAAAAATGTTCCTTGATGCCTGAAACGCAAAATGGTAGTGGAAATTTAAATTTTGGAGGACATAAATTTTGTTTAATTAATCACGAATCCAAGGCTTCCTTCCATACCTTCGTTAGTGAGGAAGCAAAAAATAAAAATAAAACAAAACTTCTCAGGGCATCACAGATACAATAGCGAACGTAAATTTCCTACTGTAGCATAGTTCTAGTACTGCTACTTACAGCTACGGCCGGGGAATCAATTTTAGTTTTGGAAAGGAAGGGAAGTGACGGGATTTTCAAATTTTCCCGTGACGTTGTAAATGGCCGACCGCAGGCTACCAAGGGTCTCGTTGGTACTTCCAGCTCCAAACTAAAACTTATCAAGGTCAAAAAGAGATTTCGAGATATTTCTTCAGAACCTTGCTGAGACATCATGGCGAAGAGACATGTTGATATATTAGCAGGCATATCCTTATAACATCGTTGCATACCGGTACTGAGTATGGATTGTTGCGTGGTTCAGAATTTCACCGGTCAGCGAGCGGAGACGACGTCGACGCCAGAGACGAATTCCAGACAAATGTTCAACTGCGTCGGAGATCCAACAACACTTCCTTCGATCCAAATCAGCTAAAACGGACGGAGATTTTGAGCATTTTTCAGCAGGATTCCAAGAGGAAAAGGTGCAACAGGTGATGGAACGTTGGGCTTACCGGAGGTATCTGCAGATGAATTCACGCCGAGGAACTCCAAAGGATCGCAGGAATGTGTGACTCCAGGGAGAGTAGTATTTCTGAGGGAAATTTAATTTTGTTTGTTGGTTTGAAGGACGATATCGGACAGAAAATTGACGGACGATAAAATTATAGGACGTCGAGAATGAAACGAAAAAAAAAAAACAAAAACAACAAGAACTGCTTCTTCAACGTCACAGTAGGCGGCGATACCGAGAGCAGCAGGGTTGTCGAAAAGGCAGATCACTTTAATCTTCTTATTTGAATAAATTATTTCTCGATTAAAGAGTGGTAAAATGGAAATAATGGGCTTCTTCCTAGATGAAACGGTGAAAATAAAACGTTTGGGTAGTAACCAAAAATGAAAGCCTGCTGGGTGTCTTGGTGGCATGAAGGCACCAATACCGCGAAAATTCAAATATAACGGTATTCATCACGTTACAGCGTGGGTAATGTCTGACGATCTGATGGACAGGTTCGAGAAAAACCTTTGAAAGAGTGCACACCGTTTATGACATTTCGGGTCAAGTCACGAGCCGGTAGTTTGTCGAATGATCCAGTGATAATAGTAGGCATGTTAACATATAAGCTGAATCACGAATTGCTAGGCCATTGCCTAGTCCACGGTGCCATTGCTTTACGTATTTCCTGTAACTGTTACGTTTCCTGAGAACTCTTCAACTTGAGAATGTACCGGTCCCGTTCGTTTCTGCTGTGTAATATTTCGTGTCTTTAGCAACCGAACTTCACGTGTCATTCGGATGTAAAATGCTAGAAGCCAGGGGCGTTGCGTCCATGAGGCCACTTGGGCCACTACCCCGGCACCTAAAAACACGTACCTATAGCTATAGGTGAGTTTACAAAAAACTCATTGTTCAGTTAGAATTTGAATTTCCCTCCGCATGCTGTACCTAGCATTTTTCACAAAGTTCAACAGCGACTCGCCAGACTTCTCTGGCTACGGAATGGAAATGCTATGGATATTCAATATTATAGTGGAGCATCCATGGTGTGCTCCATAGACCAAGCATTTTTTCGGAATAAAGCGACAGTAATCGATGTCCTGCAATCGAAATCGAAACCTAGGCTCTTGAAACTGGCAGGTAGGTTCTGGGTCCTGGGACCCGGTGTCGCCATGACAACTGAGAAAAGTGGCCCATCCGCGCATGCTCAGTAGAGTAAAAATGTTGTTTGCCACGCCCACATTGGGCCCAGTCCCCAAAATCTGATTTCTTCTCCAATATCGTTCGTTTTCACAATCGATTCGATCCCTTCGATTTAATTTGTTATTGTCGTTTTTCTTGAGGGTGCCGCGAAAAAACACTCTTCATGCCGACAGTGGTGGTTAGAGGTTGCGTTTTTTCTTCTTGTGCATTCGATTCAATTTGTCATCTCCATACGAGATGCTTCTTCGTCTTCTGATTTGTTTCTGTTGTGAATTATATTCGCTTTCTCTGTTGAGTCAGTTGTCAGTTTTTAATTGTTTGCGTCAAATTGAGCGCGTTTTGCGTTCGGTCTGGTTCTGATGACAGATTTGTATTCGTGGTACATACGTGCGTTTTGTCCTGTTTGCTGTTTGTGGTCTTGTGGATTGATCGTCGTCCTAACACACTGATAACTACCTAGCTTCAGGTCAATAGTGTCTCCATTCAAGTAGGTACCGGCCGACCGGTCATTGTTTTGTTATATTTTAGTTTACTATATTTTTATAACACATGAATTCGGTGGCTAATTTTCAGTAGAAATCGTGGACGTTTTCGTAGGACGATGGAGTGTTTGATTAAAAGAGATAAGCTTTGATGAATATCACTCTATCAGTAAATAAAGGAAGGGTGTTGTTGCCTCGAGGTATTTTGTAGACAAATCTGTTGGTTTTGTGTTCTGGTTTAGTGCCCCACCGTTTTCAGAGCCCACGCACCGCTACTGCTAGAAGCCAAAGCAAACACGCTCGCAAAACGTGGAAAATGAAAGAGACAGGCAAAGAGGAAGCAGTGTCTTCCGTTCGCTGTCGTTCTACATTTTGATGCAAGCTTCCATCAACACGTAGTAACGTACAAGAAATGGTCAGATTCTTGTGATGAGCGGTGGGGGGGTTAAAGGTGTGAAGAATCACAGGTGTTACTGTCGATAGGAGAGGAGATGGGTCCAACCAAGGGAGGGAAAGTTAATGATCGGGGGCACAGCTTCATTTGAGTGCGGTGGTATTGAATATTCCGCCCGTTTCTCGTATATTAAACCACAGTCGAAAGTCCTCCCCGCCACTGCCCTTAGGCCCATTTTTTTTCTTCCTCACAGCGGTTGGCCTGTCCAACAATTATGTCACCCTCAATCAACCCTTACGAGGGATGTGTTCGTTTTCCGAAAAACAAATGCAACGAAGCCTACCTACCTTCTGTGTCAGAATAATCTACTGTAAGTGGAGGGCCAGCAGATATTTCAACCAAGCTTCATTGCATGTGGACTTGGACTGACGCAATCTGCAGCACAACGATCTTCATCCATAGAATCTTCATTCTGTATGTCTTTGGTACATCGATTAGAATTACAGAATTTCACATTCCTTCCGTGTTTCATGCCAGACGACGGAGGCGAACGACACTATTCCTAATTTCTCTCAGTAGGCCTGTCAGTCTGTTTGCATGTTCATGTCCACATTATGGCTGAAAAAAATCACCCGAGCTGAATGCAAATTCGGATTATGCCGTGGATAGTCCTCGACATCTGCGACTATCGGAGCTTCGCAAATCGAACCGAGAGAAGGCAATTCTCATTAGAGGCCAAATTGGCAGTCATTTTCGGTTCAAAACAAGCATTCATGGTACTAAGTACTACATTTCTGTCAAAAAACAACAACAAATCGGGAAAGCGTGACCAAATCAACAGAGCCCCTTTACATTTTTGGTATTTTTTCTTTTTAAACAATTATAAAAGTATTTAACTAAACCGCTGCAAATTATTGCACAACGGTTTATTATTTACCTGTATAGATGCCCCTTCCGCGCAGCTCACCGTGTTCTCTAGTCAATACCTACCCTCGAGCTCCCCCCAGGAAAGCCCAAAATCGAGTACTGGAGCCCGCCCGGGAATTACAGTGTCATAAAAATGCGCAGGATTCAATGATTCAATAATTAATTATTTGTTGTATGAAGTACAACGTATGTTCAAGTTCCAAAAGTACCTATGAACAAAATCCAAAAGATCCATCACTCTTCAAATGAATATTATCACAGAACAACCAACTCGACTTCACACAGCCATCCAAGATTATGATCAGGTGTTCCCTAGCAATGATATCTGGGCCGGTTTTATACCATTTCATTCACGATCATGTTGACGAAGCTTCTTGGTGCAAATGAACCAGCCGCTCATTTGCACCATCCAATTTGGTGGTGGTGGGGGGGGGGGGGGGGGTTAAAATTTTGTTTTTTCATGCTCGATTCCAAAGGTTCGTTGTCAAAAATAATAAACCAAAATTTAACCTCCCCCCCCCCCCCTACTCAAAATTTGATGATTTCCGTTTCAATATAAGTGGAATCCGAAAATGGAATAACAAAGTCTCTATCGTTCGCCATACGCCGTATTTCGTACTTTCCTTAGTTACCGTGAACCAAAACTAATGAAATTTGGTTTGTCGGTCCCATTTGGGGTTGTCAGTCATATCTAAGGGGTGAAACATAGGGGTTGACATTTCAGAACGCCGTAGCTCGAAAACTTCCGATACGAAGCGTACGATTTTTTTAAGGTTTTTAAATTGATCTCGAACTAAAGCATTTTTTGAGACCACCCGGAGTGTTGTAAGAGCAGCCGTTCGTTTGCATCGAAAAGCTTCGTCAACATGATCGCATATGAAACGTGATTATTTGCGGCGTTTTTTCATGGTCGATTCCAAAGGTTCATTATTGAAAATAATAAATCAAAATGTAACCCATTTACCCACTGAAAGGTCTTTTCCGTTTCAAGTCTCCATTTTATAACACTTTTGGTGATTTGAGTCAAATTGTGGTCATTTTGAGTCGTTTTTACTCATTCTCAGTTATTTCGACACAACTTTTGATCAACTTTTTAGTTTTTTAAAATTGCTTTTTACTTTCCTTACTGCAATAAAATGTCTTATGGATACTTTTGGAATTGGTAACTGTCACTTTGAGGTACCTACCTACTAGTGAGCTTCCCGTAGTTTTCGGCCATTATTCCAATTTTCTGTTTATTTCAATTTATTGACACCAATAAGATTTCATGATGATTTCGTGATGTGTTTCATGATGATATATCTTTTTTTGATATAATTTCTAGTTAATTACTGTTGGTACGGTCTTATAGTTGTGGGATAACAGCAAATGAGTAGGCACACAACCAACTTCAGTATTATGTAGGTACCTTACACAATGCTCACCTACATCCTATGCATATTTCTTACCGTTAATACATATACGTAATCACGTTTATGTATCAAATTATTACATAAACGTGATTTTATGTAAGGTTCTCAAAAATTATCAGAAAACATAAAGAACAAATTATATCGATACCAACGGAAGTGTATCGTGTAATAAACTACTGCGACTATTTGTCTTAATTAGTCAACATCTGATGAAATGAAAATAAAAATTCCCATGTTAAAACAAAAATGGAATGAAAGCACGGGCGGTGTAGTAAGGATGGAAGGTACCCAACAGTTTACCGCGTCCATGGAGAGGAACCAAAAATAATATGTAGGTTTCTACATCCGCCTCCAACCTAATTTTGTAGCAAACACAGCTACCATTGTCAATTATCTACAGCTCTCCGGTGAAGAAATTACAACCATTCCATAGCCGTTAATGAGTGTTGACGACCATTAAGTAATTAAATGACGGTGCCAAGTCCAGTCCGATTACTCTGCCGATGAAATAACAATGGGAGAAAACGCTGGCTGCCGAGGCTCTCCTCACATTTCTGGCAACAGGTGTCATCTAGGACCTACGGGAAGAGCGATGTTTATAAGGTGGTAATTTTCACGTTTTTCTTCAAAGTCCTCTCGGGATCGTCAAACACTTTCGGGACCGCTTGGGTGATGAGAGATTTGATCACGATCTCAAACAAATGAGATGGAAGTCTTGTTCCTGTAGGAAAAACTCAAGAGCAGGCATCGAGATCTTGATCAACTGGGTACCTCCGTGTTCACGATTACGACGGAATGGGCATCCATTATCAGTGTATAACAACACTGAAGGATAAATTTCACGAAAATTCATATTTACGTTGAAATTTTCAAAAATCCTTGATGCTAGCGGTGTGGCACTCAGCTTCCTCATTTCTATGCACATGACATTTGGATTTTCGCTGTTGACAGTAAAAATGGGATTGAAATGGGATTTGTACATGGAAACGTTGAAAAGTCATTCAGAATGGTGGTCAGAACGAAGGCTGCACGAGTGGCATGACTTAGCGATCCGTCGCTTTGGGATTGATGTTGAGACGAGCGGCTACTGTCGGTTCGAATCCCAACGCCCCTCGTCACAACCCCGGGCCTTGAGCGAGCGGGAAAAGTTTTTTTTCTAAGCGAATTTTCAAAGAAAATGAAGCTATTGCAATGGGCCCAAAATTTTCAGAGCATAAATTCTTGAAAATATTATACTGGCAAATCCGCTTATTCCTGAAAATATTTTATTGGCAAATCCGCTTCAGAGCATTCTGAACTGATCCCTAGATTTCAACAAAAATGTATATATTTTGTATATCTATACCTATATATTCATATGTGTCACTCCAGACGATATCTGTCCTTGGGTTCATTTTACAATTTCCAAATATCGCCAAAATGTTCGTACTGACAAACAAAACAATGATGTCGAAGATGAGCTATTTTCAAAAATTCAAAGGGGGTCCGATTAGAGTTTTTTTTTTTTGGGGGGGGGGGTCAAAATTGGTATTAAGGGCTAAAATCCATACTACCTTACCTGACGTTGTGTGGGATGGTGATTCAGGACAGAAAGAGAAAATGATAAAAATATTTTTCTCAAAAAATTGTGGGTCACATTTGACTTTATAATCGATAAAAATGGCTAACATTACGAAAAAATGATGCATGACCGGTTTTTTCCGCCTCTAATTTATTATATGGACGATGTAATCCATGTAACAATGGATGGATGGCTGTTTTTAGAAAAATAACCCAGATCAATACAGAGAACGATTTTTTTTTGTATCAACTTCTGTACCCGGTAATAGGACAATGAGATGCTACGTCTGCACAGGCAACTCTTGCCAAACCACGGGCCTGGCCTGTCCCGAAAAATTCAACTAATCAGCAATGGAGTCCCCAATTAAATGCTAAGGAAGCGAGTTTTAGTTCATATCCCTTTTGATTTATTTCAATATGTTGTTGCACCTATCGCTGAATATTATTTGAATAAAAACTTTTCCTATTCTGTTCTAAATGGTCGGTAGAAATTCTGATCCTCCTGCGAGTGGTCTGTAGACTTGAGTAGAGGAACACAACCGCGACGCTTGCAGGGCGGTTTGACGTGTTTGGCGGTTAATGTCAATAGCTCAGCATGGGATGTCTATTTACTTATCACCAGCTTGCATTTTCCTCATAGTCTGGGAAATTGATTCTGAATGTCCGTTAGCTGTCCTCGTACGCATGGGAATAGAAATACAGCACCCCTCGTCCTGGACTTGTCGAGATGAAGTAATTGGTTTCAGTTCCAATAACAGTGCAGTGATAAAAGTAGGTTTTCCTTACAACCGAATTCCTTGAAGTAGATTTATGCGTGTTTTATTGAACATCAGTTTTTATCGTACCCATTTTTCTTCTCCCCTCAAATAGGAACAACGGTTCTGCGGGGAAGTGCGGGGTAAGTTTATAAGAATTGTGTTGTATCTATCAGCGTTGTTTGTTGGAGAAAGAGGACGTGGCGGTGCGGGCTCAGGCGTGAAAAGATTAAACACGAGCATGATGTGTTTGTGGCAATGGGGGGGTGTCGGTTATTTGACAGGTATAGAACCTTTGACGGCACCGCGAGCCCCCACAGGTAGCCTGCGAGATTCGAACCACCTTCTGAAACTAACCACCAATTTACTATCCCTTCCTCTCCGCCACAACTTCAACAGAGCCCTTCAACATCTCATACTGGCCTCACACCTGAGGTTCCCTATCACTTGGACCGCCTTTACAAAAAACTCTTCATCTTCGAAAAACACCGAAAAATGAAGGCACTTTTCGAGCTGTGAAATCCTCAAAGGTCCACTAACAGTTTTCTGATGGCGTGAAATTCGCCTTGTTCCCTATAAAAGACCATCTCCTGATCTTTGCATTATCTATGAACAGAGGACTGGGTACTTACTTCATCATTCATGCCGACAGATGGAAGATACGTCAACAAAAGTGTGAGCCAGGTTTGTGTGATATATGAGTTTTATGTGCCCTGTGTGGTAACATACACCACACAGGGTTAGGATTTATCTGATTTACAACGGCGACAGATTATGGAATATCTCAACTATCCTAACTACATCCCCCAAAGGTACTATGCAACCTACGGATACGCGGTTGCCCGGACGTTAATATTGCGGGGTTATTTTGATTTATTATTTTCAATAATAAACCTTTGGAATCGACCATGAAAAAAAAGCTTAACCCCCCCCCCCCCCCCCCCTCTCAAAATTTTATGGTTTATTTCAAGGGACGTAGAATACGAATATCGAATACTAAAATTTCCCTCCGTCCGCCGTACGCCGTCCGCGGCTTTTTCTTTAGTTCCCATGAACCAAAATTCACGAAATTTGGTATATGGGGCCTTTTGGGGCTCTAGTTGGCCCTCGAAGCTCGGCGTTGCTGTCACTCAAATCTAAGGGTGTGAAAAATAGGATTTGAAATGTCCAGAGTATCCCTATCTCGAAAAATTGTATTATGAGATGTGGGTTTTCTCGCATTTCTAAATAGTTCGATTTTTCCTGAATTCTTGAGGCCATCCGAAGCACTCTAAGTTGTTGCCATAAAATTTGTTCTATTACCGTGATGGGCAGGGTGAATGCAGGCATCAAGGTGCGCTGAGATTGCACGTTGCTGAAATCTTGATAGGACTCTCAACGGCCGTTAACGATCGTTGACAGTCGAGGGACGAGGTGGAGGCACCTTTATATGGCGCCCAGCTCTTCATTCGACCGACCCCTCTCTTACCTGCGACTTCTCTCTCTCTGTCTCACCTTACGCCTCCTTTCTCGTCTACCCTTCCATATCCCTTAGTCTGCTGTGGTGGTAACCGCGGGATGCTTTACCCTCTAACACTTGCTGTGGTGATAACCGCAGGGTGTTGGTATCCTTCTCCCTTATCGTCTGCTGCGGTGGTAACCGCGGGACGCCTCTTCCTCTAACACTCGCTGTGGTGATAACCGCGGGGTGTTAGCTATCCAAGAAGACTCCTAAGGAGCACATCCTCCTCTCTCCTGAGACCTACTCAAACCTTCCGTACCTACAGCTCGCCACACAATTTTTAAAGAAAACTCTTATAATAGGTAGGTACATACCTAATAATAATCTCTCCTCTGTTTGCCATCCTCGGCCCTAGATCAGTATCTCAGATTAGAAACGGAACAGCTACAAGAAAGTGGCAGTCGTCAGGAGAATAATTAGGTATTGGAAGAGGCTGTTGGTGATGGAGGAAAATAGGATGCCAAGAATCCGTCAAATCGAGCTGTTTCTGACGAAGAAACTCGACTTGGAAATAACAGGTTACCTATTCAAAAGATACAGTTAGCAAATAAATCTCAAACTTCGAAAATTTCCTTACTTGGTCAGATGCTGGGTAACCCCCCTTACCCGAACCGTTTACCATTCACCTCGCGTCCCTCGTCCTTAGCAGAATTGGAGTAACAGCGAGAGTGACTGGCCATATGACCCTGAATACGAGTGGAAAGTGTTTTCATGTGTCACTGCTATTTAGGTTAGCCGTTCAAATATTCTTGCATTTTATGAGGAAAAATTTTCGGATTTGAGCTTGTACCCACAGTATTTTCATCATTTACCCTCTAGCTGCCCGTCTATCTCCCTTCATCTTCACATTTTACCTCACATTAAAATTTGCGAGTGGTTTTCCTTCTTACGGCAAGGAAGGCGCAGTTGGAGCTGTGAAATCCTCGCTTCCACTAAGTTTCCTGATGGCGTGAAATTCGCCTTATTGTCTATGAAAGGGCGACTCCTGATCTCTGCATCATCCATGAACAAAGGATTAGGTACCTACCTCATCATTCATATGCCGACACATGGCGGATAGTCCAACAGACGTTGTGCATACAGCTCTGAACAATCTTCAGCTTTCCCATGCATCACCTAATGATATCCACCAAGTTTTATTGCCTCGTCATGTCTTCGTGTCACTGCTCCCTCTTAAAATTCGCCAGTAATAGCGTTAGTCAGACGCAATATTTATCCTTTTACCACCAACATAATTCTATGAGGAAATCAATATCTATATAGAAAAGAGTCATCATTTATATTTAGGCCGATAGCTAGGCCGATAGCAACTAAAATCTAGACTAATGAAAACGAGAAAGACAGAAGAAAAACAGATAACCAACCATTGCATTGGCCTTTGTATTGAACATGTATTGGTCTTTGAGGGATAAAACAGTATTATTTTCGTTTTTCGGTGAACCATCGAGGCCTGTGATTATATCAATGCCATGTTGAAAGCATAGTTTTGTCTTTCCAAATTTAGATTCAAATGAATGTAGCTAGTTTTGCATCCGCACTTAGGTATTTAGCGGCTTTTACAGCTGAGCGATTGCACTTGTAGAACAGAGGAGGTGGAGCAGCCAAACACGAAAGCAGAAAATATTTTCAAAAACTAAAAGAAGTGGGAAAGACGATTTCGGGATCGTTTATAATAATCCTGGTACCGCATGTGGTCTAATGTATTAGGCAACCTATAAGTATTTTTCAATATGGGTTTTGACCGCCGCTGCAACCACGGTGGGTATGACTCGTTTTGCACCTTATAACAGTACAAATTTTTCTCATTATGACATAGGTACCTACCTACCTACGAAGCTTGAAGTGATGTTTTTTGGATCTTGAAGCCATTCCAGAACTTGAGCTTGGAACTGTAGCTTACGTCCTTCTGAATCCAACGATATCCCCTAGTGAATTGTTATTAAACACTTGAGCTGATTTCGTATTTGGTCTACTTTGACTAAACAACAACTAAATATTCGACAAGGCCATCTTCACTATATTGATATTTTGTTTGTTTGTTCAAAAGTAAGTGCAAATATTTGCTAAAGAAATTCGTATATTCCTCGAACTCAGTCTGTCAAATGTTTGTCTGAAGCCGTCATTTCTTGCCACTGGAGTTACTGACGGTTGGATCTCGAGATCCCATCATAATTAATGTGAAATGATGACGATTATAATTTAGAATTTGGAAGTTATCATAGAAGTCCTAATTAGTGTATTTCGGAATAATTCAACAATTTTTTGCTCGGGGCTGAGGAGTTTCTTCGTAGCTGTTGTGAAATAATCTACATCATCAAGTTTGCGAACTCGCAAATTCTATCGCTGAAAGAATCGCAAGTGAATCTGAATGATTGGAGACGCCCCTTAGAAGCTCACACTGTTGTAGACTTAAAGCTTTAGACTTTTAGAAATAGGTTCGGGACAACCTAGAGAAAAAAATAACCACCCGCAAATCCGTTTCAGACCATTCTAGAACCAAATCCATAAGATAAACCAATAGGTGTGCGCCATTTACCCATTTCTTATTTGTTACTATCCGTAATGTAAGCAACCTCGCAAATCATAATATTTTAGTTTGGGTGAGTAGATGCAAAGACCAATAATGAACGCTCGTAGGACACGTGGTTTTGAGATTTCGAGGTTTTGTTCCTGTGTGATTTTTTGGTTCGAAGAGGCAAAGGCGAATAGGTAATACTACGATGTACTTTTTGGGTTCGAAGGCGCGTAGACAATTTCGGAATATTTTTGGTAGGTACTTCTGGGTACAGATCGACATTTCGGGTAGCTACTTGTTGTTCACTACCGGAAAACCGTCACATTTAGGCGCAACATAAAATCAAAACTATAAAATGATTAACACAATAAAGCAGTTCAATTCATTCAACAGTTGTCATCTTATCGTTGGATTTCATGGGTACGTGACCATATGGGGGCCAACCCGCACTGCCACGATAGTTCAAGCTCCTGCAGTTCTATGGTTTAGAATTTAGATCATGGTTTAGCAGGCACATCTACGCAAAACATGATTCGTGGAAGAATTAGCAGCGTCTTTATGAAGTAAACATTTTTTCATTCAGACCCGTTTTGTATGTTTCACCCAAGGTTATCCAGTCATTTTACCCGATTCATTTGGTAACAGCCCTCTGAAACTGCAGTATCAGTGCTCTTTTTCCTTTTTGAGTAACCCACCCTCATTGCCGCACGAATACGTAAAAATTATCTGCCATCTTGAAGGTATCGATCACTGTTATATCGCCATCATCAAAGGCAGCGCTAAACTAGAGGACACTTCATTTGCCATAAATCAAAGAACATACCTCACTGAAATTGCGGGCGCGATTGCCTGGACGGATTTGAATTTCTGCCTTATTACGGACCCGACGCATTCGTGCCAACTCGTGCATCAGATGACCATCGAAACAGCCCTGTCATCCGTGGGCACCGGTTGATCTCATATTCATCGCCACATTATGAGGAGGTAGTTAAATGGATTGATGCATATGAGGGTGGAAGAGGCATGTGGAAGATTAGGTCTCTGAGCGAGAAAATTTCACATTCGTACTTACTCAGCACAATACGTGGAGCAGGCACTAAAAACTATGGCAATTACCAGGGCGTTGGAAGACGCTAAACGCATTGATATCAGAGATGGGCAACAGCCCACTGTAACTGCGAACCTTGCCACCTGCACGAGTGTCGGGAAGTGTACCTAACAGGCGGTGTCCCAAATTCCAGGACTACAAGCGGCCATTCATTTAAGTATCAACTTGTGTGGGATCTGGGAAAGACAGAAACACGACGAAAACGGCGACAAAACTGTCAGGACCACCGTGAATTTTGAACAGGTGGGAAACAGTGAAAATTAAATGTAATTAGCTCTTGATTATGTACCTAACCAAAGTTTACCTTCGTTCAGCTGGCTTCATTCTCTAGAGCATGATTCATCGAGCCTGTCCTGTTATGAATAGGGAAGTTTCAATCGGACGCATCCAAGAGAAGCGTTGCAATTAAATTGTACGTATTTTGCATAAAACGGCGAAAAAAATTTTCTTCCATATCTTTCCTACACCTTACCATAGGAACTACTTCGGAAAAAAACTTCATTTATTAAATTTGCTGTAAAGAGGTGTCCTGCTTTATGTACATAAAACTATGGAAATGTCTCATCAAAAGATGTTTACGAAGTCGGGAAATAACATTAATTCCTTCAAAAGAAGGTCGATGAGCAGTTCATCATCGGCAGATTCGAAGCAAAGTCGGCGAAAAAATGGGAATAAAACACTCGATCGAAATTCCACAAAATGCGTGTTCCTCCTAAGAATTCCTCCAATAAGCCTGAATTTTAATTTGACAACTTCACCGACGTCTGGCACGATTTTGCCCCACCTGTCCAATATACAGGAATTTTTGGTTTATTATTTTCAATAATGAACCTTTGGAATCGAGCATTAAAAAAAAAGTTTAACCCCCCTCAAAATTTGATGGTTTACGTTTCAAGATATGTAGAATCCGAAAATGCAATAGGCAACAATTTCTGTCTGTCCACCGTACTGAGCACTTTTCTTAGTTACCATGAACCAAAATTGACGAAATTCGGTTTATAGGTCCCATTTGGAGTCTAGTTGGTCCTCGAAGCTCGGCATTAATGTCAGTCATCCCTAAGGGGTGAAAAGAAGGGGTTGAAATCTCCAGGACGCTGTTATCTCGAATTTTTTTACGGTTTCAAATAGTTGTCGAACTTGGGAGTTTTAAGACCGCCTGGAGCATTGTGCGTCCAGCAGTTCGTTCACAGTAAGGCCCAGAAGTTGGCACCGACAGGCTTTTTCAACAGCAGGGTGAATGAAATTGTATACATTCAGCCCAAATATCATCACTAGGAACGGGATAACAATCGGCAATTGGCCTGATGCAATCATTGCTCGGGAACACCTGATTATATTCACGGAGTATGAAGTCGAGGAGTTTGTTGATAGGTAGTGAAACTTGAACGAACCTTGATGGGTAAATTATTAAACAATTGTAAATTATTGCACAACGGTAAATTATTACACAACGGTCTGTTATACCATCCATGTGAAGGGGCTGGAGCTGGAGTTTCTTGCACTTCTGTTTAATTGAGATATTTAGACAACTTTTAGCTATGTTTTATAGAAATGTGTCAAAATTTATGTTTGGTCAACGCAGAATTGAATTGCCTACAATTTCTGTGATTTGGATAGACAGCTATTACTTCAACAAAATCGTGAATTTTTGTAGGTTTTTCAAATGATAAAACACGTTACCGAGTGTTCTGGTTATACTCGTAATGGGGATATCTGGGATCAGCGTGGAATCCCTAAAAGACTACCGCATTATCGTTACCCTGTGTGTTGGCTGGATCCGTTAGTACGTACCAGGTCCCTGAGGGAGTAGAAGCATTGCATTACCCGACTCGCCCGTGCGAGAGGAGGCATAACCCGTGTAAGATTAGTGGAGTGTTGGATAACTTGAGCAATTATGACAATTAGTGAGCGCGCTTGATATACTGAAACGAATCATGACGATTGCCCGGTGGGAGACGGGGTTTTATATAGTCCGAGGCTCCAAACTCGAGTCTGATGTGGTCTAATTAGCAATTTCATCGTCCAACTTCGCCAAACATCGGGTGGAACGGTTCTTGCCCGCATCTGTATTTCTCCTGCGATCGGGACCCAGGTGAACTAAATTAGTGCGCCACGAATCGGAAGCTGAATATCTAAAGCTACTCGGTCTCCCACAGCAGTCTGTGAAAAGCAAGAACAGTGCATAGGTTACAGGAGCAGTGTAGAAGTTATGCAGCTATAGGTACCTGCAGGGGCCTGCTTCATAAAACAACAAGTAAAAAGTGTTCAAGTCTACAAGTACAGGTACTTGTAATGCAAAATGTATATACAAGTACAAGTGTTTCACCAAAAAAAAGTACAGGTTCAAAAAAGCTACAATTGTAGAGCGACAGTTACCAGTGTTTGTGTGTGGGTGTGTGCGCGCACTTTCAGTTTTATTGTCTTTGACGGCGTATTCTAGCAGTTAAGTTGTGTTGGTGAGGCGTTGACGTTTTGAGTTTCTTGTTGCTGCCGGCAACAAGAGCAGAGAGAGAGAGAGAGAGAGAGAGAGATTGATTGATTGATTGATTTGTTTATTTATACACCAGGGAAAGGTTAGGGCCGTAAGGCCCTCTCTTCCACCTCCCCTGGAAACAAAAGTACAGTACATTCCTCTCACAATGTGAAATTATAGTTACAACTGTAAATTACAATATTTCAGAATATAGTGATAGTAGTAAATGCTATAGTAGGTCCAACTGTAGGCAGAAATAATACAAAATTAAATTAAAATAATAAATGAATACCATTCTTCTTGAATTTCATAATTTTAACATATAATTTTTCATCTAAAGCTAGTTTAGATAATCTAGTAGGGTGAAATGACCAGACCAGTCGTTGTTGGAGAAGGCTCCAACAACGACTGGTCTGGTCATTTCACCCTACTAGATACACAACGACCGAGTCACCTAAAAAACAAAGTTTAGATAATAATAGTCTAATATAGTTTTCTGTCGAAAATAGTAAGTACCACTGGAAACTACAATGAAACAGAAATGAACATAATAATAATAATAAAAAATTCTTCTACATTTTCTACATTCTTCTACAATTTACTGATTTTAATAAGTCATCTCTCATCACTCAGTTAGTTAATAACTTTCTAATAAGGTTTGCTTCATCGCATCTCTGAATGCATCCGTTTTTTGATCAAGCTTAAACATGTCTAACAATTCATTATACATTTTTGATCCCTGCACCACGAACGATCGATTGAAAATCACAGTGCGGTGGGTTGGAATTTGCATAATTTTGTCACTATTTCTCGTGTCTCTTGAATGAACTTCTGACATCCATACGAATTCATTGTATAAGTATTGCGGCCTCTTAAATTTTAGAAGCTTAAATACCACAACTGCCATCTGTAATTTTTTGCGCTCAGCGATTTTAAGCCATCCCAACTCTCTGTAGTGGGGTGTTACGTGTTCATCTAGTTTCAGTCTTAACACAAATCTAACGACCGCATTTTGAGCTCTTTGCAGACGGGCAATCTCCTCACTGTTCAAGTCACAAAGCGCAACGGGGGCATAATAAAAAATGGGCGATATGAGAGACTGGGTCAATTGCTTCCTAACATATACCGGGAAATCTACAGCTATTCTTCTAAGCTGATAAATACCTCTAAATACAGACCTGCACATAGATGTGACTTGGGTATCCCATGATAGCGCGTTGTGGACCAGGATGCGAGAGAAAGAGGGAGATTTATTCTATATTATTTACATAGATTACAAAAATAACAATATATATGATCTTCTTGAAAGAAGAATATATAACTTAATCGTAAACTTCTATTTCGATATCACAAATACTATTGCCCAACTGTATGCAAGCCTGTGTTGTTGGGCAATAGTCGTTCTTGTTATGTTATAAATTTAAGCTTATATCGATTATTTCCTACCGATGTTCTGTATATTTATGTATTATTTAAACTGTTACCCATTTAATTTATGATCATTAGTGTTATTATATTCAAACTGCTATTCATTTTATTAATGTATATACATACTGGTGATGCTTGCTTTATTTGTTCCACACCTATGGTAATGAACTGAGAGTATACTAGCTTATTGTAATGTGTTTTCTTGTGGGCCGAAGGACATCTTAGATTTTGGGGCTTCTTGTTGTGAGTACCAAACGAGGTCTGGGATTCATCACATTGCCTAGAAGGTGATATCTCGTATTGAAAGAATCCTGACGACACTGGGAAACGATGAAGGGGGATTAGTGAAAGTGGAGGATTAACCCCTTTACAAAAAGTTGTTCAACAACTCGCAAGTACTTATAAGTTTCAACTTTTATGAGTAAGGGGCAGTTGCATGAATCCAGTGAATTACTACATCCTGTGAATCTTCAACTCCATCCCTATCACGTTTTTCCGTGAAACATTGATGGACTTGATAACGACACATTTGGTTTTTCCTACGTGTAGAGTGAGAAAATTATTCTTCAACCACTCGTTAATTTTATTAAGAGAACTCTCCATGTTGCTGAATACTTCTCTCCATTCGAGATAAAGCCTTTACCAAATTTAAGAACGAAACTACTGAAACTTGGACATTTCACTTTTGTCGAGTATCGATTGTAACAAAAAAAGTGATACTTCTACCTGTTCTTAGGTCGATACAATGTGACTTGTTAGCCAGTAAAGGGCAATGCACAATCTCAATTTCGGAGAGTAGGTGTAGGACATACGATCCGTCGACCGATCCAAACTGCTCCTGGGCCTCAGCGGACATTCGTAGTTGAATTCGAAAACTTTCGTTGAGAACAAAATTTGGAAGTTGCAGTTAGTCCTCGATCAATAAGACCTAGCTCCCCTTCGACGTTGATCAAACTCATATTCTTCATCTTCAGAAGACATCTTTTACACATCACGTAGATAGGTAAACGGTAATCATATAATTGACAGGGAAAAACGACTGTGTGAGAAATGCGAAGTCAATACTGAACTATTTTACGAATGCTACAGTTTACAGGCAAACGAAGGTAGGTTGAAAATCGGACGGTTTTTGTAATTGGAACTTGTAGAAAATTATGGAGAAACACCTGTAGCTTGTCAAAATCTGCCTGTACAATTATAAGAATTCACTGTCATTTACTTTGTGAAACACGATTC
This sequence comes from Leptopterna dolabrata, assembly GCA_954871275.1. Lineage (NCBI taxonomy): Eukaryota > Metazoa > Arthropoda > Insecta > Hemiptera > Miridae > Leptopterna > Leptopterna dolabrata. The sequence goes on from OX940974.1 coordinate 16,283,990, forward strand.
ATCACTGTCGCGGTACCCCTCAAGGCGGCTCGAAGGGAATGACGAGCTGAGCGACGCCGTGGGGAAAGTAGGAGAAGGGTCCCCTCCATCGACTCATCGACTGCCATCGCCCCTCAACGGTCATAACGGCCGGTGATGGACGGGGGACGGGTGGAAAGATGCCTTTATAAGCAGCCCTGCTAGCGCAGCTCCTCATTCGACCGACCACTCTCCGACTTGTGCCTCACCTGTCAACCTACTTACGCCCTCAATCTATCTCTCTCTCACCCTCCCTCTCTCCTACCCTTCTCCTGCACCTGCTGAGGTGATAACTGCCGGGTGCTCCCTTCTATAATACCGGCCATGGTGATAAACGGGGAGGTATTCTCTCTTTTCCTGGCGTCTGCTGTGGTGATAACCGCGGGACGCCTCCTTCTCTCCTAGCACCTGCTGTAGTGATAACCGTGGGACGCCTCCTTCTCACCTAGCACCAGCTGCGGTGATAACCGCGGGGTGCTATCCTCCTCTTCCCAGCGCCTGCTGTGGTGATAACCATGGGGCGTCATTACCTCCAGCACCTGCTGTGGTGATAACCATGGGGCGTCATTACCTCCAGCACCTGCTGTGGTGATAACCATGGGGCGTCATTACCTCCAGCACCTGCTGTGGTGATAACCGCGGGGCGTTAGCAAAAGACTCCTTCGGAGCACATCCTTCACTCATTCAACCAAACCAACCTCATCCAAACTCACCCTATCTTCCGCCCACCTGTCATAAGCCTCCCTCTTCTGAGGGAGGGCCCGATAAGAGCCCCACTGGGCTAATTCGGTTTCCTTCGATAAACTGTCATAAGCCTACGCGGAAGCCTACGACAATCACGTTTTCTACAACTTGTACAATAATCGACTTGTAGCTTGTCACTTGTTGCTTTATGAAACAGGCCCCAGTTATTTTTGGCATTTTGTGATTTCAATCGGCAGATCAGGGGAGTGACCGTGGAATAAGAATGCTCTCGTTGAACCCATGACGGTTGAACCTTGTGAAAGAGTGTAACAGTGGCGATGGACCCTCGAGAGTCCCCCTCCTAGACCAGTGAGATTATCACCGGTTAAGAAGGGATATCGATTAGGCTTCCCCAAGCGATCCCGTCTCCACCGGACGAAAAAATGTATCGAGAACAGCCCACACTGCCACAGTCCTCCCCACATGACATACTTCCGGGTAGCAGAAGTATGAGAAGGAAAAGGGGGAATGAAAAGCAGTATGAAGTTCTGGTTCAGGAAACGACATCTGAACAACTTCAAGGTGACTAACCTCCATTGTAATGGTACTACCTCATTAATTTTTACTTGTGGAGAACAAAGCTCCTACATACGAGTATTGGCGGATAATGTTGTCAGAGGTTGTTGTCCAGTGAATTTGTTCATCTGGGCAACCTCTAGGTGATCAACCTCCATCGTTAGAATGGAACAACTATTGGGACTTGTCAATTGGGGCACGGCATCAATTGCCTTCTAATGAGCTCAGTATATTTTAATTATACTGACACTCTGGGAGGGGGGAATATATGTATGTATTATCAAAGGGACAGGTTGTTAGAAAAGGAATCCTTCTGGGAAACCTTTGGGCTTATCCTTCTGGTAAGCCCACAAAAAGTGGATGCAGTATGGTGAAGTGCTCAGCGCATACTACCGAACCACGCTCTGCTACCGTGTGACAGAGTGTAACAGTGGGGATGGACCCTCGAGAGTCCCCCTCCTAGACCAGCGAGATTATCACCGGTTAAGAAGAGATATCGATTAGGCTTCCCCAAGCGATCCCGTCTCCACCGGACGAAAAAATGTATCGAGAACAGCCCACACTGTCACAACCTCGTGCTGCCAAGTTTAGCGGGGTTTGAGAACTATAGCTGACGCTGGAATCGCTCACTCTCGTTTTCCGAAGCAATTTCCATCACCACATTTCTATATAGGTAGACTCTCAAAACATGGAATGAAGAGAAGGAAGGACCACTTCATGGGAGAAAGCGTGCTGAGACCAACATTTCCTCTATGACGACTCTATCTAGCGTGCGCTTATTACGTAGGTAGGTACTTAGTTCATCACAGAATCTTGAAAACGTCATGTTTTTGCTTCTAGGTACTATTTCCACTATTTTGACTGCACTATATTACTTTCGTCTACACGTGCTCTAACGTGAAATCCTCGCAACAAGCATAACTTTGGTTCTTATCAATCGATTATGACGAAATACACAGGAATTTTCAGGTTAAGTACCTAGACATTCTCTTGTGAATTATTCAATCAAGACGGTGGTTACTGTAATTCTTTTCTCCTCATGCACCACCGCGGGCACTCTGTTGCCAAGAAAAACGGATTCGGTTATGTGGTTGGACGTTCAGTGAATAACCTGCTTGCCTTAAGATAGGTCTTGCGGTCTATTAATAATAGTACAACGGTAACGGGCAAGAACGATGATGTACCTACCTACGACGTTTTTGCGCTCGACGGTGACTCAATGACTTCTTAGTCATCACAGGATGGATAGCCGATAAGGAACTAGCGATGACCCACCTGCTTTCCGTGTATTCTTGATGTGAGGATTCTGATTCATCAAAAGAGAAATTAATAGTCAAACGTAGAGGATCACAATTATTGGCAATACCAACTCGTTATAAATCCATTCACGATATACCACCGCGACTCCAATCACTGCGACTATATTCAACGTCCCAGTGAAAGGAATAACAATGAAAGAATCGACTTGTAAACTAATCACAATTAGGAGTGATAATCATTAATTGTGGCATAAGGTACTGAGGTTTGAAGGCAATAAATCAAATAGAGCAAAGGTGCCGCGAGGAATGTTAATGAATTGACGGCTCTCTCCGTTGCATTATGTTCGCAGGGATAAACACTATAATGTCCGTCTGGGTCCTAAAGATCTCCGTCTCTCGAATCGAGGTTAACTGCTTTGTGACCAACTACTCCGCTCGGATTTCACGCGTTAGAGGTTTCGTCAGGAACGTTAACACCAATCGATGATGTAAACGAGAAAATTTCCCCAAAACAGCGGATTTGTCGGATAGAAAACTGAAGGAATATTCATCGGGCCTCTACACAAAAACTGTTTTATTTGTATACATATAACTGCTTTATATGGTATAAGATACTCGTTTTTGCCGCTTTCCTTCCTCATCTGCAAATTATACGGCTCTAATTGAGAAACATTATGTGATTTCTACATAAGAAAAGAGCTTAGATTTATCGCCAGTGTGTTTAGGTTACACCTATAATTTTGCTTACGCTTACCAGCGTTATTTTATCTTCATTTTTTCGCTGATTTTGCTTCGAATCTGCCGATGGTGAACTGCTCATCGACCTTCTTTTGAAGGAATGGAGATTAGTTTCTCGATTTCAAGAACATCATTTATGAGAAATTTCCATAGAGTTTATGCACAAAAAGCGGGATACCTCTTGACAGCAAATTAAATAAATGCTGATTTTTCCCGAAGTAGTTCTATGCTGAAGTGTGGAAAAGAGATGGAAGAACGTGATTTTTGTTTAAATCTCAGTGACTCAAACCAGTTCATTACCTTTTCCTATTCTCAATTTGTCCCCTACTGGTTTATACTTTGCAATAATATATCCAGGTATTATCAAAATTAATATTAAACCTCATCTTTCGGACCTGCAACCTCCGTCCTCCGTACAAGAGAGTTTGAGGGAGAAAACTTCGATATTAGAAACCCGGTTACTTTGAAATACCTTCAATTATGTTAGAAATAGTGATTTCCCGTTCAACATTCTTGTAACGAGGACCGACTGTAATTATTTAAAATTAACTGCTCATGAGATTTAGGTTCACATAGGAGAAAAGAATTGCTGTCCTCAAAAACAAAATTGCAACTCGAATTTTCAGACCTTCCTGAATAAAGCTTCCGTGTTTTTCGGACTGCGATTCAGAAGAAGTACTTGACACACGCATACAAGTCCAGATTTTGCAGCATGAACATATGAGCGAATTTTCGGGTTTGGTGAAAGCTGTTTTGATGATTCTCAACTACTACTTTTGACCCACATCAACTCGAACTGGACCCCATTTCGTGATAAATATTTGTGATTATTGAAACTGTCGATTTTAATCTCAAATCACCATGCGAATACCAATTAAGGGGGATATAAATACTTGGGTAGATATATATCAATATTGAAGATCACAGAAATTTTTACTAATTCGTAGAAACTTTAACCCTTTGTGCGGGTTAAAGTTTCTCGAATTTGGCCCTGAGTGTTGGGGAGAATAACTTCGTTTATTGAAATTGTCTTTTTCCGTGTTGAGTCACCATTCACTTGCGGTGAAATTATATAAAGTGATGGTAATTTTAGTCTTTTTGGCGATTTTTGTCCAACGAAAAGTCACATTTGACCCATGTAGATTATTTTCGGAAATTGCTTATCTTCGAACTCATCATTTCGTTTGCCGTTACAACATGTTGGCTAAATTTAGGATTTTTTTTATTTCATGAGAATGCCAGGAATCGTCTGGAGTGACACATGTATAAACTAATATGTAATGTAGGTACATAACATTGTGTAAGGCTGGATGGATTGATGTACATGAGAGCTTTATGTGTCTCAAAGTACCTATGCTTTTCAAAAACGCTGCAAAGTCCTTGTCACATGGGTTTATTATTCTATTGGACATACCTACAGAAATGTCCCCCAAAACACGGATTAGGTAGGCTCCTTTTTTTTCAAATTATCTTTGATAATTGGAAGTACCATTTAATCGTCTTGATCCACGTGTTGAAACTTTTTCTATCGTTATTATACAAACTGATGGTGATTTCAGACGATTTCCCATGAAATTTCACTCACGAAACTTTTGACTCACGAAAACAATTTTGGGAGCTGAACATTTGGTAGAACCTAAATTTTCCACTCTTTGGTTAAAATCGACTTCATATTCGGTCTTCTCGCCCCGAAAACATGGAAAACGATACCTCGAAAGTTCGTGTTACTAACATGTTGCTAAAACGCAAAAAGTACCTATTTTTACACACATTTTCACTCATAACTCCCCTGGGTATATTCCGATCGGGCTCCAAAGTTTCGGGACACAACTAGGGCCCAAATGGAGCATGTGTGCGAAAGAACGAATTTTTTATACCTTAAATGAAGCCGGTACACGTGATACGGCGGGCGGCGGACGGACATTGCATTTTGGTTTATTGTTCTGTGAATAATACACCTATGTAACCGCTCAGCAAAAAATTTTTATAACACCCCTCAAAATTTTTTCTTTTCCGTTTCAAGGTACGTAGATTCCAAAAATGCAATGTCCGTCCGCCGTACGCCGTCCGCCGTCCGCCGTATCACGTGTACAGGCTTCATTTTCGGTCTAAAAAAATCGTTCTTTCGCACACATGCTCCATTTGGGCCCTAGTTGTGTCCCGAAACTTTTCAGCCCGATCGAAATATACCCAGGGGTGTTATGAGTGAAAATGTGTATAAAAATAAGGCACTTTTTGCGTTTTAGCAACATGTTGGTAACATGAGGTTTTGAGGTATCGTTTTCCATGTTTTTGGGGACGAGAAGACCGAATATGAAGTCGATTTTGACCAAAGACGCGGAAATTGAGGTTTTACCAAAGGTTCAGCTCCCAAAATGGTTTTTATATGAGTCAAAAACCTGGAAAACTGTCTGAAATCACCATCAATGTGTATAATAACATTAGAAAATGTGTAAACATGTGAATCAAGACCATTAAATGGCACTACCAATGATCAAAGATGATCTGGAAAAAAAATACCTATTTCATGTTTTGGGGGCCAAAATTGGTGGAAATCATCATAAATAGCTATTTCAATCATTCCACATGAAAGAAACAATAAATTTAACAGCCAACAAGAATCTCTAGAACTCCAATAGAATAATAAACCCATGTGACAAGGACTTTGCAGCGTTTTTTATGAGTCAAAAACCTGGGAAATCGTCTGAAATCACCATCAATTTGTAGAATAACACTGGAAAAAGCGTCAACAGGTGGATCAAGACGATTAAATGGTACTACCAATGATCAGAGATAATTTATATTAAAAAAAAAAAGTGCGTACCTTATTTGTGTTTTGGGGGCCAAAATTGGTGGAAACCACCAGAGATAGCTATTTCAATTATTTTATATGAATGAAACAATAAATAAACAGCCAAAATCTCTGTAGGTATGTCCAGTAGAATAATAAACCCATGTGACAAGGACTTTGCAGCGTTTTTGGAATCTACGCACTTTGCAACGGAAAAGAAAAAATTTTGAGGGGGTGTTATAAAAATTTTTTGCTGAGCCAATACATAGGTGTATTATTCACAGAATAATAAACCAAAAGTCATTTCAATTTTCGTATTGTCATAGGAAAGGTGCGAAGGCCGACACCTTGGCAGGAGTTTTTCACGAGGATTTAAAACTGAGCTTCCTACGAGGTAACCACAGGTACTTTTGAGAGGCTAACGGTCCACGTACATTAATTTGGGTGGCCGTGAACTTCATCAATCGCCTGAAGGAGACCGTGAAGAAGGGAGGTTATTGGTTGAATGCGGGCCTCGGACGTTGGAAGTGTGAGAATCGAAAAAATAAGAGTTATACAGTCGGAAAGGATTGGCAAGGTGAGGCGCGGGCGTCGCTTCGATTCCAAATTGAAGGGTGGTTGCGGTGAAAATGAATGGAAGGGCGAGGGCGGACATAGACGTGTGAGGCGAATGGGTGGAGGGATGGGGATCCGATCGGGCCAATTTCCTTTGAATTATCGATAGGTCGTAAGTTTGAGAGCTCACACTGACCCGAGCCTTGAGAGGTCTGTTAGCAGAGCATTATGCGCCGCGCTCTTGGCGAACTGATATTGCGATGCTTTTGGTTTATTATTCTGTGAATAATACACCTATGTATTCGCTCAGCAAGAAATTTTTATAACTCCCCCTCAAAATTTTTTCTTTTCCGTTTCAAGGTGCGTAGATTCCAAAATTGCAATGTCCGTCCGCCGTCCGCCGTATCACGTGTACAGGCTTCATTTTCGGTCTAAAAAAATCGTTCTTTCGCACACATGCTCCATTTGGGCCCTAGTTGTGTCCCGAAACTTTTCGGCCCGATCGGAATATACCCAGGGGTGTTATGAGTGAAAATGTGTATAAAAATAGGTACTTTTTGCGTTTGAGCAACATGTTGGTAACATGAGCTTTTAAGGTATCGTTTTTCATGTTTTTGGGGACGAGAAGACCGAATATGAAGTCGATTTTGACCAAAGAATAGAAAATTGAGGTTCTACCACATGTTCAGCTCCCGAAATTGATTTTTTATGAGTCAAAAACCTGGGAAATCGTCGGAAATCAACATCAATTTGTAGAATAACACTGGAAAAAGTGTCAACAGGTGGATCAAGACGATTAAATGGCACTACCAATGATCAGAGATAATTTATTAAAAATTAAAAAAAATGAAGCCTTATGAAATAAATGAATTCTTATTCGTGTTTTGGGGGCCAAAATTGGTGGAAACCACCAGAGATAGCTGTTTCAATTATTTTATATGAAAGAAACAATAAATAAACAGCCAACATCTCTGTAGGTATGTCCAATAGAATAATATACCCATGTGACAAGGGCTTTGCAACGTTTTTCACTTCCCTACTAACTGAACCCAGTTGCCCCATATGGGAACGTATTTTGATGCAATAAATCTGCAAATCTGCGATATATCTGCAGGTAGGCATTTTTTTAAATTAGTTAATTTGATTAATATGATCCCACTCATTAGGGACATTAAAATCCACATCTAATTTAATTAGGTAGTAACTAACTAAAAAATAATACAAAAATATCGTCCACTCACAAAATTTCCCTCTGGCTGTTGATTTTAGTTTATTATTTTCAATAATGTACCATTGGAATCGGACATGGGATTTTTTTGAACCACCCCCTCAAAATTCGGTGGTTTCCGTTATATGTAAGTAGAATCCAAAAATGGAATAAAAAAATGTCGGTCCGTCCGCCGTACTTCACACTTCCCTTAGGCACCACGAACGAAAATTGATTAAATTTGGTTTGTGGGCCCCATTTGGGAGCACGATGATAGTGTCATCCATCTCTAAGGGGTGAAAAATAGGGTTTGACATTCCCAGAACGCCGTTATCTCACGAATTTTTTTACATTTTGAAACTGACCTCGAACTTGGGAATTTTTTGAGACCACCCGGAGCATTGTACACGTTCCCTGAAGTTTGCACCAAAAAGTTTCGTCAACGTGATTGTGAATGAAACTCACATCCAACGCATATATAATTGCTTGGGAACACCTGATTATAATCACGCATGGCCGTATGAAATCGAGTTGGTTGTTCCGTGATATTATTACTTCACCTGAAGAATGATGGCTATTTTTGATTTTGTTGATAGGTACCTACCTTTGCTTCATCATTCACAACAAATAGTAAATTATTGATATAATTCTCTAATCAACCGCATAGTTATGAAACTGCAATTGCTCCAGTAGGTACTCGATTTACCGCTTTCCTGGAAGGGAGTGATCTGCGCAGAAGGGGAATCCGTAAACCGATAATAAGCCGTTGTTTAATAATTTGCAGCGTTTTACAATAATAATATTAGCAATGGAACACGTCTTAAAAAATATCCTTGGCCATCGTTATAACAATTTCTTCCACCATTTTATGTCATTTATGGTGATTTTCAGTATAATTGATGGTAATTTCCTGCAATTTACGGTGATAAAAGAAGCAGTTTGGGTATGATCAGTAAATCAGAAAGTGGGAGAAACGCTAGTTATTATGTTTATTATTTTTTAATTTTTTATTTATTCACACCCCATATATCGTAGGACAGTACTTTCAGGGTATACCTATTAGTATTACCTTAAGTATTATTCATTGTATTAGTATTATTTTCATTCTATGATCTCTTCGGCAGTTCTGTTGTCTTGTTATAACGCAGTCTATCGTCGTTTTTACATAGGAACTTCATACCAGTGTGACGTTGTAACTCATCATGAAAATGTTGTTACATATTTATGTAGCATGAATGAACCTGTTTGTCTGATCTATGTTGCAGGTGAAGGAAGCAGCCTGTTAGCATTACCACCGCCACCACCGACTTCAATTCACCTTGCGCTCCCGCCACCGCCCTCCACGTCGTTCTCCCACTCATAGCCTCGCCTCTTCCCTAGATGTACATACGAGTACCAACCCTCAACGAGACCGCCAACAAAACACAATAAAACCAGCGCTGCCAACCTCAAGCTAGGAGTAACCTCAATTTGAGAACTTTAAACGTCAGATACAGTGATTAATAATAATATTTCGATTAGGCAGGATATAAATTAGATGTGTACCGAAATTCATAGGGAATTGTAAGTAGGTGCCTTAAAAGTAGGCACCTATGATGCGTCAGAATACCAACTGTCATGAACTGAAATGAGTTCCACGTAGCGAATAAATAACAGTATTATGTAATAATTATTCAGTCTGGAAGTTTCTTCACAGTAGAGATGGAGGACAATACCTGAATATTCAACAATATCAGGCAGAATTTTGCGTTCCTTAATATTACCTTTCGTTCTCTTCGAGCTAACCTTAAAACTAAACTCTCGATAATTTCATTCGATAAACATTCCTTTACGTTAAGGAGAGCTGTTTGGAATGAGTTCCTTTGATCGAAGTTCCTTAATCGTAAGTTAAGCTCAGCCAGCCTGAAGCTGCCCTCTATTCTCCCTCTACTCATTTTTTTCCGCACTCGATCCACAGAATCCTGGGGTTCTACTCGTAGAAGATAACCGTACCTACGAACTAAATCACTTGCGAAGAAATCGTGGAAACCCATTTCAAAGAAAAACGGAGTTACTGAAAAATAGTCTTGTTTCCACTAATACACGAAAAACGCAGTGTAAAAAATACAGCCTATTTTTTACAGCGAAAAAATACAGCGAACAAATACAGTGTATTTTTCATGTTTTTCGTGTATTATTGGAAATAGACTATTTTTCAATATCTCCTTTCTTCTTTATAACCGTGCCTATTACTCCATGAGTAGGTAGTGCGAGGTAGGTATACGACGCGAAGACTTTCATGTGCATAAATAAGATAGGCACTTTCGGAGAAACTATTTTCAATTTCAAATTAAACTTATTTAATTTCAATTTAGACCTTTTCTAATTTCAAATGAAAATATAACCAATTTTAAATTAGCCTGCTTTTCAATTTCAAATAAAGCCGTTGATTTTTCAATTGTCACCGTTCAAATGTCAAAATTTAATTTGAAGTTCAAGCAGTTCCATAAAAAAAAGGTCTAATTTAAAATTGAACAGGTCTCATTCTAAATAAAAAAACGCTGCAAATGATTACACAACGGTTTATTATTTACCTGTAAAGATGCCCCTTGTGCGTAAACACTGTTTTCTGTGGTCAGTACCGTCGACCTCCCTTCAGGAAAACCCTAAATGGAAAACTGGAGGCGGCCCGGCAATTAAAGTTTCATACAAACGCGCGGGATTTAATAATTAAATCATTAACTATTTGTAGTTATTCATGAAGTATAAGGCAAATAATAAACCGTTGTGTAACAATTTACCTGTATAGATCCCCCTTCTGCGTAGATTGTATAATAAACCGTTGTGTAATAATTTACTAGTGTGTAATAATTTACCGTTGTGTAATAATTTGCCCAATAATACTTCAACTTTTGTTCAAGTTGCAAAAGTACCTACCAAAAAAATCCAACTGCTATGGCACCACAATTTTAAGGGTACCTAACCTGCCGTTTTCCTCTCCTTACCTTAGGCAAACTTCAAAAATAAGGCCATCCTTCAAAAGGTTTGTTCTTAAAATTCAACTCAAAGGTTGCCTCTTCTGATAGCTCCATTTCGGAGGTATACCCACTCAAAATGTTCTAACGAACGTGTTAGGGGGTCATCCCCCCCCCCCCCCACAAATTCACTCGAAAACTATCACAAATAAAAATCCAATCTTTATCACAAATTAAAAGTAAATCTTCAAGAAAGATATTAATCACAACAGTAACAAACATTTAAATAATATTTCGTTTATACATTTAAATAATATTACGTTTATTTGATTACAAATGAGCAGTGTGAATATTTCTGAAATATATGAATGTGTACATAATATGTATGTGAAAAATATTTCTATAATCAAAATGGTCCCTCTTTCTGTCGTGAATCAACATCCCACACAATGTCAGGTGAATTAATACCTATATATTTTAGCCCTTAATACAAATGTTTACCCCCCCCCCCCCCCCCCCCATCCAAATTTGACACCTATTCTGTATGTAAAACAAAGACTGGTATTTTTCTGTCTTTACTAATCCTTCCATATCGCTTTCAGTTATTTTATATCGCAACTTTAGTCGTTTTTATCAATTTTTTACCCTAAAAACAAACTAGACCCCCTTAGAACTTTTGGAAATAGCTCATCTTCCAACTCTTTGGCAATAAGAACATTTTGGCGAAATTTGGAATTTTTATCACGTATCCTAGGTCAGATATCGTCTGGAGTGATACATAAATAAAATATAAATACACGTACAATTTGTGTTAAAATCTAGGAATGAACCCAGGATGGTCTGGAACGGAATTGCCTATAAAACAAGTTCAAAAATTCATGTTCCGAAAATGTTGGACCCATTGCAATAACTTCATTTTCTTTGAAAATTCGCTAACATTGTTGCCAAATAAATTTATTTTATTTTACAGTTAACTTACCTAATTACCTGTAACATTCAGCGCTTTATTAAATGTACATTCAGCTTTGTTTGTAAAGTCAAACCTTATAAGCTAATGTTCAAAGAAAATGAAGCTATTACAATGGGTCCATCATTTTCAGAACACGAAGTTTTGAAATTTTTTTATAGGCAAATCCGTTTCAGAGCATTTCATCCCTAGACGGTGATAAAAATTTATACGTATACGTGTATGTGTATATGTCACTCCAGACGATATCTGTCCTAGGGTACATGATAGAAATTCCAAATTTCGCCAAAACGTTCTTATTGCCAAACAAAGGGTAAGTGCGAAGATGAGCAATTTTCAGCAAATCTAAGGGAACAGTTGATAGGAAATCACTGAATGTGCTATGGATGGGTGAGTAAAGACAGAGCAATACCATTTCATTGTTTTTCATACAGAATAGGGGTCAAATTTTGATTTTTGGGGGTCGAAAATTGGTAATGAAGGCAAAAATCAATATTAATTCACCTGACGTCGTGTTGTGTGGGATGTTGAATCACGACGGACGGACTATTTCTATGATAAAAATACTTTTCTGAAACACAAGTGGTTCATATTTGACTTTCACTGAAAAATCTCGCTATATCATCTTCCTACGCAATACCTAGCACGAATATTTCTTTGAAAATTCGCTCTTAAAACCATGTTGCATGACTGGACCTTTTTATATTTCCGACCCCCCCCCCCCCCCCCCCAATTCAACAATCCTGGCTACGCCACTGACCCTTTCACATTAGTTTGAATGTCCGTATCAAATACGGTGATGAAATGTATACGATAATTTCGCCCAATTGTACATGAACAGCACAGAGGAGTCTCAGTGTTTGAGTCAGATCACTGTTTTTTTGTTGTTAAAGATAGCCATTAGGCACGCGTGTTAATCAGGCCCAATGACCGTGGAAGGCGGGCAAACAATCCAAGGCCAATGGATGCATCCGATAGCTGGAACCTTCGAATTTCCCATACCCTGGTGTCATAATTGGTAACGTACTTGGATTCATAATTTATAAGAAACATGGTGTTATTCGCATCATTACATACCTAGCTCAACATTTAGTTTTAAATTACCTAACTTTCATTTACTGTGTTCCATTAACTCGTGTGTCTATGTTCGTTCAAACACTTTTTCTATATAAGTATATACTGTTTTGATGTAACCTCGACGTTGCACTATAGTTTACTGGTACATACCTAGGTAAGTACCTTCATAGATATTATGTTTACTCATTACGCACTGTTTACAACAGATACAATTTGTCAGCTCATCATAAAATACAAAACCCTGTAGTTCCAATCTGATAATATATGGTATAAATGTAAATAATGCCATAAGTGCTCGAAAAATCGCGTTACCTAGCGACTGCACATTGCACCCATCGAGTTTTCACTGTATAATCCAACGAAACCCACATTTCTGTTCTCATAGTACTTGGAATAAATACATTTTGACTTGAATAGGTTGGTAGCGTTGGAAAGACCATTTATGTATGATGATACATTCAGGTCCTTAATGAAGCTGGATTGAACGGTCCATGTTCAGTTTCATCCTGGTTTCGACGAATTTATTTCAACTTTTAATTGTACTAAATAGGTATTAGGTATTTATTATTAGGTTTTCCAAGTCTAGGGATGCAGATAAGAATACATTTGTTCTAATCATTAAAATGTGTGCAATATGGTTATAAATAAAGTATCGATGTATACCATTCATTCACCAATACCCTACGATGTATATTCACCATACCAGTACACCCTACCAGTCCTTGCTACAAATATGAGGCTGAGACTGAATCGTCCAAGTATCGTTTTAGATTCAGACAAGTGATAGTATATGTGATGAATTTAAAATTGCATCACGGTGGTGTGAGGGAAATTGCCCAGGCGGTTATGAGCGAATCACCACCGACATCTGGGATCTTTTTGGAGAGGTAGAATTTTGGAGGTGAGTGGTAGAATTTGCCTAGGCGGTTATGAGCGAATCACCACCGACATCTAGGATCTTTTAGAGGAAAGGTGTCCAGGCGGTTATGAGCGAATCACCACCGACATCTAGGATCTTTTGAGAGGAGGAGAGAGAGCAAGGTAGAGGAGAGAAGAGAGAGCTGGTTAGAGGAAGTGTCGAATGAAGCTAAAGTCGCAGGATCCAGGGTTTTATAGGAAAAGGAGGCCTCTCCCTCCAACCCCCTGTTAGGGGTTGATGGTGGGGCTCCAGGCTGTGTACCCTGGGTTCTGTGGCTTGTCTCCCCACTCGTTTCGTTTATTGACGGAACTAACTTTTGTGTTTGAATATTGGTGTGAACTTAAGTTTACTAGAGGAGTGTTCCCGGGAAGGACTCACGACAGTATACTTCCGATATATTTCTCTTGTTCAATTCAAAACAAAATGTGTGACGCTTAAATCGTAACGTTACGATAAAATCATCATCTTGATGCGCGCTACTTAATTTCCGTTTGAGCTGTGAGTCTCCATCCAAAGTCGTCCTGATAATTTATTATTCATGCAACCGAAGCTGTACCATTATAATGAGCATTACTGTGTGATTCCGCTTTTGAACATTAATTATGAATATTTTATTTTCTATACTATTAGCGTTTCAACGCACAAATCTAAGACTGGTTAATTATCAAAAAGACGCGTGTTGAAAGGTAAAGTTGATAATAATATTTAAATATTAACTATAAGAAAACTTTTGATAAAAGGTAACATAACCGACAGTGGGAAAAACAATAGCTGGTACCTATTTATATTACTGTGATAAGGAACTATCTGCAATCCAACCCGCGTATACCCTCAACATTTCAGTTCTCCACGACTGTTTTTCGCGTAATCAACAGCGTTACAAGGAAATGACCATCAACATTTCATGTTCGCGCATGCGTAGGGGAAAGTTACCGTACAATTCCAATGAAATTTGTACTGAACTATCAAAGTATTATTCCTGATCGACCCTCCAAGTTTGAACTCATATCAACGACATTTGAGGTAGTTATGGGCGTTTCAAATATTTCACGTTTGCGCATGCGCAGACGAAAGTTGCAGTACTTTTTCGATGAGTTTGGTATGGGACCATCTGTGACCCAACCCGCACCCACCCTCCAAATTTCAGCCTATTGCGACCGTTATTTCGGGTAGTTATGGGCGTTACAAGGCACAGGCAGGCAGACAGACAGACACGGAACCAGAAATTTTCCTCGATATCTGAAACCAAAATGGTAGTGGAAATTTTCATTTTGGAGGACATGAATTTTTTTTCACTCAATCACGAATCCAAGGCTTCCCTGCCTTCGGTAGTGAGGAAGCAATAAGAGGCAGGTCAATCGAGTTGGACAGCCTCACAACTCAACTCTGAGTGTGTAAGTAATATGATGTGAGGGGGACACATCTGTAAATCAGTCAGTAGGTAGGCAGGTACAGCAAATAGCGGAGTCACTACCTAACATGAGGCTGTGAGGTAAGTAAATTGCAATAAATACATAGGTTTATTAGTACATATTAGTTACTACGTTCACCTACATTAGTGGCTGGTAAGCACCTGCATACTGTATAACATTATAAATATAGGTACCTACCACCAACAGTTCAAGGGTAATTAATATATTTTATACATTCACCTTGTTTCACACCGGGCTATTCACAATGCCAACTGAACTTTACTTCGAACTTTACAAAGTTTTTCTTCTCTCTTTTATTAAATGCATATAACTAGTAGGTACAATTAGCGAAACATAGCTTCCTCGTGAACGAAGTAAGGCCTGCCTCTAATACTGATCACATTCATGTATTTGAAACTACCGGCGATTGTTATAGTTTTGGTTTATTATTTTCAATAATGAACCATTGGAATCGAGCATAAAAAAAAATTCTTACCCCCCCTCAAAATTTGATGGTTTACGTTTCAAGGTATGTAGAATCCAAAACTGCAATAAAACGGCGTACGGCGGACAGACAGAAATATTTTTATTGCAGTTTTGGATTCTACATACCTTGAAACGTAAACCATCAAATTTTGAGGGGGGGTAAGAATTTTTTTTCATGCTCGATTCCAATGGTTCATTATTGAAAATAATAAACCAATATTTCTGTCTGTCCGCCGTACGCCGTACGGGCAACTTTTCTTAGTGACCATGAAACAAAATTGATTAAATTCGGGTTATAGGTTCCGTTCGGGGTCTAGTTGGTCCTCGAAGCTCGACGTTACTGTCAGTCATCTCTAAGGGGTTCAAAATAGGGGTTGAAATTTTCAGAAAGACGTAGCTCGAAAACTTCCGATAGAAGGGTATGGTTTTTTTACGTTATTAAATTTGTCTTGAGCTAAACAATTTTTTGAGACCACCCGGAGCATCGTACGTCCAGCCGTTCGTGTGCACCAAAAAGCTTCGTCAACACGATCGTGAATTAAACGGTATAAATCCGGCCGTGATATCATCACTAAGGAGCACCTGATTGTAATCAAGGATGGCTGTATGAAGTCGAGTTGGTTGTTCTGAGATATTATTTCATTTGACAAGTGATGGACTATTGGATTTTGTTGGTAGGTAGGTACTTCTGAATCTTGAACAAACGTTGAAGTATTATTGATGGGTAAATTATTACACAATGGCAAATTATTACACGCCGGCAAATTATTACACCACGGTAAATTATTACACAACGGCTCATCTACCCAGAAGGGGCTGGATTTTGTTGATAGGCACTTTTGCAACTTGAACAACCGTTGAAGCATTATTGATGGGTAAATTATTACACAATGGCAAATTATTACACAACGGTAAATTATTACACAACGGCTCATCTACCAAGATGGGGCTTGATTTCGTTGATAGGTACTTTTGCAACTTCAACAACCGTTGAAGTATTATTGATGGGCAAATTATTACACAACGGTTCATTATTCTATCTCCGTAGAAGGGGATTTACCTATACAGGTAAATTATTACACAACGGTTTAGGTAGGTACCTAGTAACAAGTACGGGATTAGGTACTAACCTACGGAGGGTCCGCGATCTACATAATATATGTAGAATAGTACATATGTTATATAGAAGGGTTATCTTTACGGAGACCTGTGATCTGTAACAGGAGGGTATTCTGTACAAAATAATAAACCGTTGTGCAGGGATTTGCAGCGTTTTTTCTTTGTTATTGTTACCAAGCGATGATAAATGGTTGTACCGTTGAGTAGGCTTGGCATTTTGATCAGGGGGGTTTTGGATCAGAGGGGTCAAAGTCCATCACTGGGCGACCGGTATGGTCAGCACTTAGAAGCTCATTTTTCACCAGAGTTGCAAAACAGGATTGAGATAATGTTAAGTAGGTACCTACCTTACTCCGTCTGGAACTTCAATACAGTTGTTATGAAACGTTCGAAGTTTCGAGCAATTGCAAATAAGTAGGTAAAAACGTCTGCCAAGTTGGGTGGGCAGTATAGTTTCCTCACTTATTTTAATTGGACGTGTAGAATCAGTTGGTAAAAAAAGATGAGTCAAAATGATTGAATAGCAATAAATAGAGTAGTATTAAATTACCTAATATGCGTAAGAGGATCGAACATTTCAACACTTTTTCAACATTTCATGATTGCGCATGCGTAGACGAAATTTACTGTACAATTCCAATGAAATTCAGATGGCCTATTCCTGATCGACCCTCCAAGTATGAACTCATTTCAACAATATTTAATTTAGTTATGGGCTTTTCAAGTATTTCACGTCTGCGCATGCGCAGACGAAAGGTACGGTACGAGTTCAGTGATTTTGATGAGCGACTATCTGTGATCCAACTCGCGTGTACCCTGAAAATTTCAGCTCTCTACGACAATTTTTCGCCTAGTTAGAAGCGTTACAAGGAAATGGTCACCTTTTCATGTTCGCACATGCGCAGACAAAAGTTACAGTACAATTTCAATGAAATTCATGTGGAGCTATCAAAGTACTATTCCTGATCGACCCTCAAAGTTTGAATTCATTTCAACGATATTTAAGGTAATTATGGGAGTTTCGAGTATTTCACGTTTGCGCACGCGCAGACGAAAGTTACGGTACTATGATATTGGTACGAGACTATCTGTGTCCCAAACCGCACCTACCCTCCGAATTTAAGCCCATTTTGACCATTATTTTGGATGGTTATGGGCGACACAAGGAATTTACCACACAGACAGACGGACAGACACACCTGACCAAAAATGTTCCTTGATGTCTGAAACGCAAAATGGTAGTGGACATTTTCATTTTGGAGGTCGTAATTTTTTTTTTTACTCAATCACGATCCAAGGCTTCCCTACCTTCGGTAGTGAGGAAGTAAAATTAAATAAATTTAACTCGCATCAAATAGTTTAAAAAAAAAAAACATTATACTGACGAAGGTATAAAAACGTGGTGCTTATTAAAAAAATAGATACTTGGCGAATAAGTTGTTTTTATGAAATACGTCGGTACCTTTCAAAATTTTGCCGTTTGGACGCGTTCCCTTGGGTTGTAATGCATGTGGCCAAGCATCTGGTGCTGCCATAGGAGAGGGGCCTTTTAGGTAAAGAAATCCGTCCATCGCTTCGCACTGAGAAAATCAAGCGATTGAAATATATGTTACCAGCTGCAGCATCTTTACTTGTTGGCAAGGTGGAAATATAATTGAAAACCTCAGATCACGAAGTTTCCACAAAGAACCAACGAAAATATTTTACTTAACCTTGGAGGTACCACCGAAAAGTGGTGGCGCCACGTAGGTATGTTGGACTGGGCTGAGCAGAAGCATCACAAGTAGAGGAAGTAGGATGTAGGAGGTAGAGGAATGTTACGCTCCTTTATTGTTCGTCACACCAAAACGGTTACCACTTGTTGGAAATCCAGTTGAAATCCTCAAGTCCTTCTGTTTCCATATAAACCACCGAACAATAAAGGAGCGTATATGTGCAACATACTAGGATGTAAGTGCAAGGACACAAGATTTCACATATTTCACATCGCGTGTGGATGTCGATTTGAATTCTCTTCTTCACCCTTGTCGAGTAATGTGGGGGACAACGACCAGATCACCTCTTGAGCGCAAGGTACTGCCTCTAATTTTGCCTTTGGGCTTCCCTTCTTCTTTTTCTGCGACCCTCCTTACGTTACCCGACCGTTCTTCCTTTTCCGCGAACTGCGTCAATTTTGGTTGTGGCGACGTTTCATGTGATTAGGCCTTTCGGTTAGCCTTGATTTCCCCTTGAATAACCGATTCTAGAGAGTGACCCAACCCAACATCGACCTTGTCGAACGCTCTTATGGGCTACTTCGAAAACGACAGTAGAAATGAAACTTACGATTAATGTATAGCAACTAGGTTACTAATCCCTGTAGGGCAGACTCCTGTAGAAACAGCCGATCGCCTATAAAAGCTTCCACTTCCTTCTGCGGCAAATGAAGTCCAAGCTTTACTAGGCCTGCTGAGAAGAGTATTTAACGATTCTCAATTATAGGTAACATTATCTTGGAAGTCCTGCAACTAACTTCTACGAAAATAATTACGAAACATCAGCGGGTACCCTTCACAAGCGTTGTAGACGAGAGCGATCCTCCAAGGGAATAATTGGGCACAACGGACTTGGATGCTCCAAAACTGAGTCGCTTTCAAAATAAGAGGATTAATTGCTCCCGAACCGCGGCAATTACCTAGTATTCCTCTTTTCATAATATTCCATAATTATTTCTGTGTGAAGGGCGAGGGCGTTGGGGGATTTCCATGTGTTCGTTAATTCTGATTAATACATCTCCATCAACATCCAATTTCGGGTGTTATCGGTGTGAAAACATTTAACGCTTTGTAAGAGGTCTATTGAAATTCTTCGCGAAATTAATGACTGACAGTGTTTTTTGGTTAATTATTTTCAATAATGAACCTTTGGAATCGAGCATGAAAAAAACATTTTCAACCCCCCCTCAAAATTTGATGGTTTCCGTTGCAAGGTATGATTTATGTCTGTCCGCCGTACGCCGCACTGAGCACTTTTCTCAGTTACCATGAACCAAAACTGACGAAATTCGGTTTATAGGTCCCATTTGTGGTCTAGTTGGTCCTCGAAGCTCGGCGTTAATGTCAGTCATCTCTAAGTCTTCAAGACGCCGTTTTCTCGATTTTTTTTCGGTTTTAAATAGTCCTCGAACTTCGGAGTTTTTTAAGACCACGCGGAGCATTGTACGTCCAGCCGTTCGTTCATAGTGAGGCCCAGAAGTTTGCACCGGCAGGCATTTTCAACAGCAGGGTGAATGAAATTGTATACATTCAGCCCAAATATCATCACTAGGGACGCGCTAACAATTGAAAATTGGCCCAAGATAAAATCATTGCTGGGGATCACCTGATTATAATCACAGAGTTTGAAGTCGAGTTGGTTGTACTGTGATATTATTTCATTTGAAAAATGATGGCTCTTTTGGAGTAGTTGATAGGTAGTGAAACTTGAACAAACGTTGAAGTATTATTGATGGGTAAATTATTACACAATGGTAAATTATTACACAACGGTAAATTATTAGACAACGGCGTAGAAGGGGGCTGGAGTTTGTTGTTGGTAGGTGGAGTTGATGTTGGTAGGTACTTTTGCAACTTTTTTTCACTCCACATCAACAATTTCCCTTCAGAACTTCATTATTTGCGTTTCTTTTTGCCATTTTAGTTACTATTTGTCATCGAAAAATTATTTTAGCAACATTTAACTCGTGAGTTCGGTAGGTTCCTAGTAACGAGTACGGGGTTAGGTACTAACCTACGGAGGATCTGCGATCTACATAATATGTATAGAATAGTACATATCATATTATATAGACGGGTTATCTATACAGAGAGCTGTGATCAGTTACAGAAGGGGATTCTGTACAAAATAATAAACCGTTGTGCACGGATTTGCAGCGTTTTAAATTTATTTTTGAAATGAAAATGATGGCGAAAAATTTGAGAGATGTCATGATTACTTCAAGCTTTGGAAACCGAATAGCATTCCATGAATGAAATATGGGTGATGAAACTTTTAATCTTGAGGATACCGTAAATAACATACATTTATGACGAACATGTGTGACTGTTCGTGGATTGACAATTTGATCGAAGCTACTGAATAATTTTTGCTCGAGGATTCTAGATGATAAGCTACAATTCGGCAGTATCCTTGTTCATCTAAATATGCTTTCATGGGCTCCGGCAAGGT
Organism: Leptopterna dolabrata; assembly: GCA_954871275.1. Lineage (NCBI taxonomy): Eukaryota > Metazoa > Arthropoda > Insecta > Hemiptera > Miridae > Leptopterna > Leptopterna dolabrata. The sequence goes on from OX940974.1 coordinate 16,304,958, forward strand.
ACTCAAGCTTCTAACGGTTGTCCCTAAAACGAAATTGATGGTGTAAAATTCAAAGCAACCCTCTCACAATAATTGTACAGTCTTGGAATTCTATTGCAGTCGTTATGGTTCGCTGAAGCGTTCCGTCAAACCTAATTAATTTGCTTTCATCTACGCCAAGTAGCTACGCAGTGATCCATTGACCAAAATGAAAAAGAGCGACCCGGCCAGCGCAGCGTAGCCGAACAAAACCCAGGCTTATCTGCTGTGGTGATGAGCAAGCGGATTGTTGCGCTGTTTAAACATGGTGTAGTTCACCGGTGTGTTATCAGTGCTTAACTGGAACGGTATTAATACAGCCATAGGTCCTAGTTCGGAGTGGGCAGTCAGTCAACGGATCGGCTTCCGGCTAATCCTGAGAGATCACTCATATCATAACCAACGAGAACCCTGGCTGATTGCGGTGGATCACTACTTCTGCCCTTCTTACAAAAACCGGAATTCGTGTCAAAGCCATCTGCCAAGAGGATGGGCAGTATAGCGCCCATACGATTTTATGATCTATATTTTAATGGAGTGGGATGGTATAATGCACGAAAGAATCAATAGATGAACACCTTAGGGAATCCGAACGCATAATGATCTTTTGGTGTATTATTCTGTGTATAATGCACCTATGTATTCGCTCAGCAAAAAATGTTTATAACACCCCCTCAATTTTTTTTCTTTTCCGTTTCAAGGTGCGCATATTCCAAAAATGCAATGTCCGTCCGCCGTCCACCGTACGCCTTCCGCCTTAAACCGTACGCCGCACGCAGCCCGCCGTATCACGTGTACCGACTTCTTTTTTGGTCTAAAAAATTCGTCCTTTCGCACACAGGCTCTACTTGGGCCCTAGTTGTGTCCCGCAAAGTTGAAGTCCGGTCGGAATATACCCAGGGGTGAAAATGTGTATAAAAATAGTTACTTTTCGTGTTTAAGTGACATGTTAGTAACATAAGCTTTTTAGGTATCGTTTTCCATGTTTTTGGGGACGAGAATACCGAATGTGAAGTCGATTTTGACCACAGCGTGGAAAATTGACGTTCTACCAAATGCTTAGCTCCCAAAATTGTTTTTTTTATGAGTGGAAAAACCTGGAAAATCGTCTGAAATCACCATCAATTTGTTTACTTTCACTGGAAAAAGAGTCAAAAAGTGGATCAAGACGATTAAATGGCACTACCAATGATCAAAGATAATTTGAAAAAAAAAAAAAAAATTGGTGGAAACCATCAGAAATTGCTATTTCAATTATTTCACATGAAAAATCGCTGCAAATCCCTGCACAACGGTTGATTATTTTGTACAGAATACCCTTCTGTTACAGATCACAGCTCTCTGTATATATTACCCGTCTATATAATATAATATGTACTATAGTATACATATTATGTGGATCGCAGACCCTCCATAGGTTAGTACCTAACCCAGTAATCGTTACTAGGTACCTACCTAAATCACGAGTTAAATACAGCTAAAATAATTATGTCGATGACAAACAGTAACTAAAAAAAAACCAGTCATGCAGCATGACTTAATGAGCGAATTTTCAAAGAAATATTCGAATTAATGGCTATGGTTTTGAATAAAGGAAAACTTCGGTCTAAAATTTGGTTTTCTATGTATATTCTCTTCGTATTTATTTTAATTTGTACGTTTTGTCCATCCTGATTCTACCGTTTGCTATGAGTAGATTCCTTGTTCCTTCTGAATGGCCTTTCCTCTTGACTACGATTTCAGGCCTGGTATCTAAAACCAGTTCAAGATTTGCTCTACTAGGTAGGTAGATCCTTCCTTCTTCATTGATATTATTTTTATCATGTTAAGTACCTACCTACCTTTGAATATCAAATATTCGTATGATACTGATAATAAATTGATAAGATACCTACCTAACCTTCTTCCTCCTACTGTTAGTACCTAAATTGAATAATTTGAAATAGATTTTTTCTTTCGTCTTCCTTCTAGTAATACGTGGGCCGGTACTTGTCTATCTATGAAGGTATCATAACAATTATATGTCAAATGGGAAATTCAAGGAGTTGTACTAATCGTTTGCCTCCCCCTTTTTTGCTTCGAACTCTCGTCTTCAATTAATACTTCTCACATTTTTCAATCTGACCACTCTAAGGCGGTGGGGGGGGGGGGGGGGGTAAGAGTTTAAAGATTATCCTAGTTTTGGGTAATTTTTGCGCACTTTAAATGCTCTAATTTAAGAACGGATTTAGATATCTAAAATCCGATTTCACCATCGTGTTCAGCGTGCAAAAACCTTTAAAATGAGGGGTCACTTGTTAGAAAATAACATTTTGGGGATTTTTGGGTAATTTTTGCGCACTTTAAATGCTCTAATTTGAGAACGGATCAAGATATCTAAAATCCGATTCCACCATCGTGTTCAGCGTGCAAAAACCTTTAAAATTAGGGATCACTTGTTGGAAAATAACATTTTGGGGATTTTTGGGTAATTTTTGCGCACTTTAAATGCGCCAAAACCCTCCTTAGAGTAGGCCAATTTCGCCCATCTTCGAACTTAGCCTTTCGATTGCCAAGATAGATTTTTTGTGCAAATTTGAGCTGTTTATCTCAATTCTATCGAGAGTTATCGTCTGGAGTGACACATATATATATAAATATATATATACATATAAAAAATCAGTCATGCAGCATGACTTAATGAGCGAATTTTCAAAGAAATATTCGAATTAATGGCTATGGTTTTGAATAAAGGAAAACTTCGGTCTAAAATTTGGTTTTCTATGTATATTCTCTTCGTATTTATTTTAATTTGTACGTTTTGTCCATCCTGATTCTACCGTTTGTTTATTACGTAATTGTACTAAGTGCTTATTTATTTGATCGCTGTGGGTAAATTCAAGGAGTTGTACTAATCGTTTGCCTCCCCCTTTTTTGCTTCGAACTCTCGTCTTCAATTAATACTTCTCACATTTTTCAATCTGACCACTCTAAGGGGGTGGGGGTAAGAGTTTAAAGATTATCCTAGTTTTGGGTAATTTTTGCGCACTTTAAATGCTCTAATTTAAGAACGGATTTAGATATCTAAAATCCGATTTCACTATCGTGTTCAGCGTGCAAAAACCTTTAAAATGAGGGGTCACTTGTTAGAAAATAACATTTTGGGGATTTTTGGGTAATTTTTGCGCACTTTAAATGCTCTAATTTGAGAACGGATCAAGATATCTAAAATCCGATTCCACCATCGTGTTCAGCGTGCAAAAACCTTTAAAATGAGGGGTCACTTGTTGGAAAATAACATTTTGGGGATTTTTGGGTAATTTTTGCGCACTTTAAATGCTCTAATTTGAGAACGGATCAAGATATCTAAAATCCGATTCCACCATCGTGTTCAGCGTGCAAAAACCTTTAAAATGAGGGGTCACTTGTTAGAAAATAACATTTTGGGGATTTTTAGGTAATTTTTGCGCACTTTAAATGCTCTAATTTGAGAACGGATCAAGATATCTAAAATCCGATTCCACCATCGTGTTCAGCGTGCAAAAACCTTTAAAATGAGGGGTCACTTGTTGGAAAATAACATTTTGGGGATTTTTGGGTAATTTTTGCGCACTTTAAATGCGCCAAAACCCTCCTTAGAGTAGGCCAATTTCGCCCATCTTCGAACTTAGCCTTTCGATTGCCAAGATAGATTTTTTGTGCAAATTTGAGCTGTTTATCTCAATTCTATCGAGAGTTATCGTCTGGAGTGACACATATATAAATATATATATATATATATATATATATATATACATATAAAAAAGTGTTAAATTTCAGGAATCGTTTTAGAATGGTCTGAAACGGATTTCTATGAAGAAAATTTCCAAAAATTTATATTATTTAAATTTCGAAGCCATTGCAATAGCTTCATTTTCTTTGAAAATTCGCTAAAAAAGTGTTAAATTTCAGGAATCGTTTTAGAATGGTCTGAAACGGATTTCTATGAAGAAAATTTCCAAAAATTTATATTATTTAAATTTCGAAGCCATTGCAATAGCTTCATTTTCTTTGAAAATTCGCTAAATGGCAAAATGAAAAGCAAATAATGAAGTTCTAAAGGAAAACTGTTGATGTGGAGTGAAATAGATGCCCCTTCTGCGTAGATCACTGATTTCTGTGGTCAATACCTACCCTCGTGGTCAAGTATAATGAACCGCTGTGTAATAACTTGCCCATCAATAATACTTCAACGGTTGGTCAAGTTGAAAAAGTAGGTACCGATCAACAAATCCAGCCCCTTCTTGGAAGATGAACCGTTGTGTAATAATTTACGGTTCTGTAATAATTTACCGTCGTTTAATAATTTACCGTTGTTTAATAATTTTTCGTTGTGCAATAATTTGCCGTTTTGTAATAATTTACCACTGTGTAATTATTTACCCATCAATAATACTTCAACGTTTGTTCAAGTTTCAGAAGTACCTACCAACAAAATCCAATAGTCCATCACTTATCAAATGAAATAATATCGCAGAACAACCAACTCGAGTTCATACAGCCATCCTTGATTATAATCAGGTGCTCTCTAGGGACGATATCCGGTCCGGATTTATACCGTTTGATTCACGATCGTGTTGACGAAGCTTTTTGGTGCACACGAACGGCTGGACGTGCAATGCTCCGGGTGGTCTCAAAAAATTGTTTAGCTCACGACAAATTTAATAACGTAAAAAAACCATACCCTTCTATCGAAAGTTTTCGAGCTACGGCGTTCTGAAAATTTCAACCCCTATTTTGAACCCCTTAGAGACAGTAACGCCGAGCTTCGAAGACCAGCTAGACCCCGGACGGAACCTATAACCCGAATTTCATCAATTTTTTCCATGGTAATTAAGAAAAGTGGTCAGTGCGGCGTACGGCGGACAGACAGCAATTTTTTTGTTGCATTTTCGGATTCTACATTTCTTGAAACGTAAACCATCAAAATTGAGGGGGGTATTGTCCATTATTGAAATTAATAAACCAAAAAACAATAAATGAACAGCCGAAATTTCTGTAGGTATTTCCAATAGAACAATGAACCCACGTGACAAGGACTTTGCAGCGTTTTTATTTAGTAACAAACAAATACCTAAGTCATAAATTATATTCTTATAGAATGATGTCCTCGCGTAGTAACACTAGAGTTACATGTATATATAACACCCCTCCATCCTTCCTTTGTAAACGGTGTGACGCATGGGGCCTTGATGAAAGGTGTCAAGCTCCGCATGGACGACCCGTGTTTTCTTCTGTGGGGTGAGGATTCGGAAGACCACCGCTGTTATCGCCTTGAGAATCCTACTGGGCCCTACCCATGGTCGTTGTAGTTTGGGACATTTCCCGACGACTCGCCTTTTAGGCCAATAATACCACACGATATCCCCAAACTTGTATCTACAGTGTCAATGGTTCGGACATGATACCTCCGTTTGCTGTCCTCAGCTACCTGTGCATACGTCGCATGCGTCTGAAATCCTGGTCGTCTGTTAGTAGATGGACAGGAACTGCGAGCGTTCTTCGGAGAGCTAGCTCTGTTGGCGAGAATCCGGTACAGGTATGGTCTGTAGCCTCCTAGGCAAGCAGGACGCAAGGAAGCCACAGGTCCCAGTCACCCTGGTTTTGGTTGACCACCTTTAACAACCCCAGCCCAGGGCTTGTCCCACAGGTGCGTTAGGGGTAGAGGAGGCATCCCCTGGGAACTCGTTCCCGGGGAATGCACCTCGGCATGTGAGTTATGCTATTAACTCGGGAACCAGCCTGCTCAGCTGGTAGAGCGCGCTAGAAAGCTCGGCCGTTTCCTGCGGTGCAATATGCGAACAGGTACCTGCAGGGGGGTAGGTCTTCGACCCACCCCTGCGGGGCTCGTGAGTGGTGAGTAACAATCACTCCGCCCCCCTCACCTGGTCAGCCAGGGGGGGGCGAGTCTTCCTCCTCCGCTTGCGGGGGAGGGGGAGAAGCGTAGTCCTGAGTGGACCGGCTCTCCTTAATGTGCAATCCTTCCTTTTGGATGAGGGCCTATGGACAAATGACCACCTTTAACAGCAATGTGCCACCTGTCTGCCCCCCAGTTGATGTTGGATTCGTAGTGGTCTTGGTTGTTACCCAAGCACTGGAATTGGTCCAGATATTGTGGGGAGGCGCCATCCCAATGAACTGTGGGGGTCCATTGGGTAGGCGCCGGCATGTGAGTTATGTGGGAAACCAAAAACTCGGCAACCAACCTGCTAAGTCGGTAGAGTGCACTAGAACACTCGCCTCCACCTGTAGATGTAACAGGAACTTGGGCATATCCAAGGACGCTGACTGAGTGTACAGTCACCTCTCAGAAGGGCTTCTCTGTCTGCTTGCAGCAGGGGGTAGACCGTAAGCCTTGGGCTGGGTTCTCCTTCAAACACTGGACATTGACCACCTTTAACAGCATATCGCGGTTGAACCTCTCAATAACACCATTACTTTGTGGTTGTTGTTGTCCTAGTGTTTTCGACTCCCAATAGGGCCAGCTCCTCTTTGAAGACTCCACTCCCAAACTCCCGTCCTTTGGCCGAATGCAACTCATGGGGAACTCAGAAACGTGAAATCACAGTTTCAACCAGACCCTGAGCTACGGTTACTGCCCTGATATCTGATACAGGGAATGCCTCCAGCCATTTCATGCTGCTGCTCCATATGACTAGATAGGCCCCTGTCCTATGTGTAGTGGAGTCAATGTCTACAATTACGTGCAGTGTGCCCAGCCGGAATTATATGTGTAGCCTTGGCATTGACAACGACCCTGATCAACCGCAGTGGGATCCTGATCATCCGCAGTGGCCTCCCTGACAGGGATTAGTGTAACAACCGCTTCCACTTGTAGTGAAATCGTGAGGGCTTGGTCCTTAGGTCTTGGGCCTGCACTTGAAGACACATTATTCAAAACCTTTGGAAAGATAAATGTCATCATGTCCTCTGCTGGTCGTGATCTGCAATTTAGGGGCCATGCCGTAAGACCTAATGTCCTTGTAGTCTGGTGTTATGTGACTGAGTCTTCTGTAGGGAGTTGAATTCGTGTTGTGAGCATGGTGAGCATGGTGAGGCGCTGCTCTTGGTGCTTATGACCGAATCTGGTCTCTAGAGCAGTCACTAGCTGCTGATATGAATGTCCACCTCTCCCAGTACCTCCCTGTAAGGACCGATCCAAGGGCCAAATATTTTGTTTCAGTGTACCATTGAGAAGCAGGATTCCCACTCAACAGTTCCGTCATAGCGGCTTACCTTGAGGAGACCTGCAGAACGGGGCTCTGGAAGACGGTGTGGTTGAAAAGGAGGACTAGGTTCGTGGCGGATTGGAGGTCTATTCAAATGTTGTCCAGTCACAATTTCAATCAAATTGTTACTTAGATTCTCAAAGTCTCGTCCGATAGGGCAAGTTACCTCCTACCCCCACCGTTCCATAGACTGCTGAATCCTCAGTTCTGTTTCCGTCCGCAACTGCTGCGTCACCTCCGCCAGAAACGTAACGTACTGTTCTCATCCATCCACTCGCTGAAGGCCGCCGCAACGCAGGGAGGCGGTAGTGAAGGAAGACCCTGACTGGCGGTAGCACTGGTGTGGGTAGCATCCACATCGACCAGGGTCGCAACCCCAACTTCAGCAGGAAGATGGGCGGCTTGTTGTCCCTAAGGAAGGGAAGAAATACATCGGTTGGATTCAATAGAGTATTCACGGTTCTTTCTCAAAACGCTGCAAAGTCCTTGTCACATGGGTTTATTATTCTATTAGGCATACCTACAGAAATGTTGGCTGTTCGTTTATTGTTTCTTACATGTGAAATAATTGAAATAGCGATTCCTGATGGTTTCAACCAATTCTGGCCCCCAAAACACAAATTAGGTGCGCTCCTTTTTCCCCAAATTATCTTTGATCATTGGTAGTGCCATTTAATCGTCTTTATCCACGTGTTCACATTTTTTCTAGTGTTATTATACAAATTAATGGTGATTTCAGACGATTTCCAAGGTATTTGACTGATGGAAAATCACAAAAAGAAACGCAAATAATGAAGTTCTGAAGGAAAATTGTTGATGTGGAGTGAAATAGATATCCCTTCTGCGTAGATCACTGTTTTCTGTGGTCAATACCTACCCTCGTGGTCAAGTGTAATGAACCGTTGTGTAATAACTTGCCCCTCAATACTACTTCAACGGTTGTTCAAGTTGAAAAAGTACCGATCAACAAAATCCAGCCCCTTCTTGGTAGATGAACCGTTGTGTAATAATTTACCGTTGTGTAATAATTTACCATTGTGTAATAATTTACCCATCAATAATACTTCAACGTTTGTTCAAGTTTCAGAAGTACCTACCAACAAAATCCAATAGTCCATCACTTATCAAATGAAATAATATCGCAGAGCAACCAACTCGACTTCATACAGCCATCCTTGATTATAATCAGATGCTCCCTAGCGATGATATCTGGGCCGGATTAATACCGTTTGATTCACGATCGTGTTGACGAAGCTTTTTGGTGCACACGAACGGCTGGACGTGCAATGCTCCGGGTGGTCTACGGGTGGTGGAGCTACGGCGTTCTGAAAATGTCAATCCCTATTTTTAACCCCTTAGAGATGACAGACAGTAACGTCGAGCTTCGAGGACCAACTAGACCCCGAACGGAACCTATAACCCGAATTTCATAAATTTTTTCAAATGTTAACTAAGAAAAGTGCTCAGTACGGCGTACGGCGGACAGACAGAAATTTTGTATTGCATTTTCGGATTCTACATACCTTGAAACGTAAACCATCAAATTTTGAGGGGGGGTTAGAATATATATATTTTTTTTCATGCTCGATTCCAATGTTTCATTATTGAAAATAATAAACCAAAACCGGTAGTAGTGAACAGTGTAACTGGTTGAATAAAATCGCTGGTCCCTTGAAGCTGGCTGAAAACTAAAACTAAACTATATCTTCCGTTTTCTTCTATGAAACATTTCCCATCGTATTGTACAAATTTGAACACTCTTCTGATTCTTTTTTAACTTTGTCAAAGTACTACTTTCGACTAGTTTCGATAATTATACGGAATTTATTCTGATAAAATAAAAGAAACTCAATTTTCCATCTTTTTTGAAGGACAAATAGATGCGGATACTGAAATAGTATATTTCTGTCTCGAGACCCCATCCCATACCATTTTTTTAAAGTGAGTATTGTTCTGGAATTAGTGAGTATACCTTCTGGAGTATGTTCTGGATATTTTTAGCGATTTTTGATCGACAATAACTCGAATATCACCAAATTAGTTGAGTCTATTTCTCTTTTTCGACTCTTTTCTATATCCCTTTTGTGGATTTTAAATCAATTTTTGGTGATTTTAAACCATTTTTACCGATTTTTACCCTGAAATATCTCCAAGTTTAATCACTTCCATTTTCGAAAAATGCTCATCTCGCACTCGACAAATCGGCAATTAATAATTAGCTGGGATCAGTTTTACAAACGCCAATACCGAAATGTGAAACTGCAAGCATAACTGGGACTGCAGGGTCCCGGTTCTTGAAGAGATGAGATAACTGCTGCAAGCTACTCCGTCTCTCTCCCCATTAATAGTGATTATATTAATAACACGGAAGGAGCCGGAGATAAAAAAAAAGAAGGGACTTGCCATAATGACTAATCCAATTAAACTCATTGTTTTATAAAGGCGACCTGAAAGGCCGCCTACCGGTTTAATTGCTTACCTAGTTGCGTTGTGTTGAAAATCTCAGGAATCAGCCGCGAAAGGTTCGTACTGGAAAAAGAACAAACAGGGGCGACCCGGATATCCGAGGATAATTAGCAGCGGCTCATCTCAAACGAATCTGAGATCGATCCGGAAAGACTTGTTGGGAACGTGGAAAAACGACGACTCTATTAATTGCGAGATTGTTATATCCCAGTCGGGTATTCAGCGAATGTTCCAGTTAATGATCAATAAAGAAGCTGTGAGCAACAATAAACACCAATCTGAAAATCAAACACCGACTGTTCCAATTATGGGTGAATAGAAAGCACATAATCAAACACTGGAAATCTAATACGGGATCCAAAATGGCATTACAATAGATAATCAAGATTTTCAAGATTTCAAGATTTTTTATACAAGAAAATCAGATTTTCTATTGTAATGCCATTTTGGATCCCGTATTTGATTTCCAGTGTTTGATTGTGCTTTCTATTCACCCATAATTGGAACAGTCGGTGTTTCATTATGTCGACACCAACTTTGTTTTTTCATAAGGGAACTACCATTTTTTATTGCAAATTTGGGTTCTACATTGAATTTAATGAACAATTGACCCGTCACTCAAATTTCCGAGTGCGCAAAAACTTGTGCCAAATGCGGACAAAGTTAAAAACCAAGCTTTTTCGGATGTATTCCGTTACTACATTTGATTCGTGATTTTGGGGTGTTTTATCGATCCGAATCACATTATGATGACGATTTTTAAAATTCACGATCATCCTTTTAAGATAAATGAACCGAAAATTGCATGAAAATTGCAATACTATGTCCTGGGTTCGCCGGGAGCTCATTCAGTATCCTGTATGGGCCTGAAAAACCTCAGTTTCGCGGGTTTTATTCGCCAATATGTTTTCCTCCCTGTAAAATTTCTTTGGAAACAAAAATAATACCTACCAGGCAAAATTGGAGTGAAATGGGTGATCAAATGGGTAATTTTAGCCAAACGAGGAAGTGACCGCACAAAAGAACGAATGGAAATTTCCTTTTTTGTAAACGGCAGCTTTGAGATATTTTACAGCTTGCGGTGAAAAATTATTCGATTCCTGAAATTGGATCCTGTTCAAATTCAGTCATGAGAGCCGCCTTTTTGAATCCTGAATCCGTTGATCCTGAATGTAGTAGGTTCATTCAATGTACCTAATAAGCTCGTTTGATAGTCCTTGCAGTATGGTTTGAAAAATAGAATTTTTTAATGCTTCATTAAAAAACGCTGCAAATCCCTGCACAACGGTTTATTATTTTGTATAGAATACCCTTCTGTTACAGATCACAGCTCTATGTATAGATAACCCGTCTATATAATATAATATGTACTATTCTATTATATACATATTATGTAGATCGTAGACCCTCCGTAGGTTGGTACCTAACCCCGTACTCGTTACTAGGTACCTACCTAAATCACGAGTTAAATGTTGCTAAAATAATTCTGCCGATGAGAAACAGTACCTAACAAAAAGAAACACACATAATGAAGTTCTGAAAAGAAATTGTTGATGAGGAGTGAAAAAAGTTGCAAAAGTACCTACCAACAAACTCCAGCCCCTTCTACGTAGATGGTATAATGAACCGTTGTGTAATAATTTACCGTTGAGTAATAATTTACCGTAGTAATAATTTACCCATCAATAATACTTCAACGTTTGTTCAAGTTTCACTACCTACCAACAAACTCCAAAAGAGCCATCATTTTTCAAATTAAATAATATCACAGAACAACCAACTCGACTTCATACTCCGCCAATATAATCAGGTGATCCCTACCAATGATTGGCCGTATTCACAAATTCCTATTGTGGGCGCGTCTCTGGTTACGAGATTTGGTTTGAATTGTATACAATTTCATTGACACTGGAGTCGAAAATGCCTGTCGGTGCAAACTTCGGGGCCTTACTGTGAACGAACGGCTGGACGTACGATGCTCCGGATGGTCTTAAAAAACTCGCAAGTTCAAGAACTATTTAAAACCGTAAAAATATTTACGTAAAAAAATGGTATAGGCGTTTTGAAAATTTCAAACCCTATTTTGAACCCCTTAGAGATGACTCACAGTAACGTCGAGCTTCGAGGACCAACTAGACGCCTAACGGAACCTATAACCCGAATTTCATCAATTTTTGTTCATGGTAACTAAGAAAAGTGGCCCGTACGGCGGACAGACAGAAATATTTTTATTGCAGTTTTGGATTCTACATACCTTGAAACGTAAACCATCAAATTTTGAGGGGGGGTAAGAATTTTTTTTTTCATGCTCGATTCCAATGGTTCATTATTGAAAATAATAAACCAAAATTACAGAGTAATTATAGTCCTGTTTATAATGTCGTTGACGAAACATTGGAATCGAGCATGAAAACATAATTTTTACCCCCCCCCTCTCCACCTCTCTCCAAATTTGACGGTTTTCGTCTCAAGGTATGTAGAATCCGAAAATTCCTGTCCGCCCACCGTACGCCGTACATAGCACCATGAATCAAAATTAATGAAATTTGGTTTGTAGGTGCCAGTTGGCGTCTAGTTGGTCCTCGAAGCTCGGCGTAATCTCATTCACCTCTGAGGGGTGAAGAATGGGGGTTTGACCTTTTAAAAACACAGTAACTCAGAAACTTTCAATAGAAGGGCATGGTTTTAATGATGTTTTCAAATTGATTTCGAACTTGCAGTGACTTCGTTGAAATTTTAAGAACTCTGTAATTCAGGGCTCATGCCAGAGAGTGTGATAACATCAACAACGTTGACGGCCTCATTCATGGAATTAAGTGAAATCCTATCTCCATCGCCGAGGCAAACTGAATATTGTGAAGAAAATGTATTCAAACTCAACTACTCCTTTGAAAGAGGGTTTCGAAAACAGCGATGTGCCTAATAAAATCAAAAGGGAGCACATGTTTATATTGAGCTAATTTTAGGCATTACAGCCACTTAATTTTCACTCATTTGAAAATACGTGGCACATAAATTAAAGGGAGAATGAAGGTAGATGTATTAAAATGCAAATAACAGGGATAGGTGGTGGCGGCTCTAAAGAATATTACAAGCTAGTACCACCATTAGCATAGGCCAGTGGGGCAGTGCTTCGGAACATGGGCCCCTAACCTATGTTTACACAAGCCTACACATCTCGGCTTAACTCTTAGAAATCGGTCGTTACCCAGACACCACTTAGTAACATTTCTCGCCTAGTTCTTAGTTATGAGGAAACCTTCGGGGGTATTTTTG
>OX940974.1:16318164-16341277 GCA_954871275.1 Leptopterna dolabrata
TTCGCGCTAAAGAATAAAATACATACACAGGCTAAATACATTACCCTCCTCTCGACGTCACCGTATTTGGATGAGAACCAGAAACAGCTACTTAGGGCCGGTTTCACCAACGCGGATTATCCAGAGTTCAATCCCGGCTGAGGTTTAAGCCATCGATTCTGAGAAAAGACAGTTTCACGAACGCCTAATCTAGGAATAAGTCGCGGCAACGGCGTATTAAGTTAATACCTCGTTTCAGGTGGTTTAAACCTCTGATCTACGGTTGATCTCCGATTCTCCTCCAGGCCATCGCCATTTTGAAATCTATTTTATCAGTTTTTTTCATATGTACTTCTCAACTTGCAATCTTGCATCAACATTTAGTGCGATGAATCGTTACATTGAAGTGTTTGAGTCATCCTTGGATGAATATTTCAATGAACTTCTGGAAGTGGCCGCGCCCAGACGGCGATAATACGCGAAAGGGTCGAGCATTTCCACAAGTGGGATGACGGCGATTTTTTCGCGAGTTTCCGCCTTCCGACGGAAGGGATGAGCTTAGTGCTCGATGCAAGAGAAAGCCTTCTAGTTCTCGAAACAGAAATGTGAGTGCAACCAAAAATGTGTAATAAATATAATTTTACACCAAACCAGGTAGGCAACAACGTCGGACCCATCATTATTTATTTAGTAGGTAAACAAACCTTCATTGTACGTGGTAGGTACTCGCAGACTGCGCTAATAAGTACATGTATAACTTCTTCTGCATACAGCGAATTATTGTAAAAAAGTAGATACCTTTTATAGAAGAGCCTAGGTAGGCTATCTATAATTTATTACAAGAGCTGTCTCGAAAGATGTAAGATGGTCTTTTGTAGTAATGACAGAGTGGAGTCGAGCAGAAGTTCTCAGAGTGAGAATGACAGAGGCTAGAGGCATAAGAAAAAATCGCGAAACTTCCGCAACTGGCTACTATTATGCAGTTTAATGTCTCCACAACAGAGGATGGCGGACAAAATTTAAGTATCCATAGAAGAAATATCACAGATCCACAACTCATGGATGAGCATCTCTCCTCCATGTCATCTGTAATACGGGATTTGTGTTTCTGGGGATAGCAATGCTGATGCAAACTGAACAATCTCGGCTTAAACCCAAGTTCGGCTAAACCGCGGATCAAAAACGTTGGTGAAACTGTCGAAGCTCTGAACCACAGATCAAATTTGAATCCAGGATTTATTGATACCAGGTTTAAGCTGCGTTGGTGAAACCGGCCCTTAGTTCAAGGTTTTACGACTAAACATGTTAAAATTACACTCGTTGGACCACCGGAGTTCGCTTAGAAGATTGTATGGAGGCGACGCGACGGCGGAGACGGCTGTGCAGCAGCGGATTTGCCACTGAGCCGATTGGGCCGCGGCCCAAGGCCGCAAGGCTGAGGTTTTTTTTTTGCATTTTTAATCAAGGATATAAATAAAAACGCTGCAAATCCCTGCACAACGGTTTATTATTTTGTATAGAATACCCTCCTGTTACAGATCACAGCTCTCTGTATAGATAACCCGTCTGTATAATATAATATGTACTAGTCTATACATGTTATGTGAATCGAAGACAGGGTTGGCCAATAGAATTGCAGAACCATTTCGGACCATGTCAATGCGCACCATGCCAATTAGACAATTCGAAATGAATTCCAATTCAAATTAATTTGAATTCCAAATTAATGAATTCCAATTCAATTAATGAATTCCAATTCAATTAATGAATTCCAATTCAATTAATGAATTCCAATTCAATTAATGAATTCCAATTCAATTAATGAATTCCAATTCAATTAATGAATTCCAATTCAATTAATGAATTCCAATTCAATTAATGAATTCCAATTCAATTAATGAATTCCAATTCAATTAATGAATTCCAATTCAATTAATGAATTCCAATTCGAAATGAATTGATTGATTGATGGAATCGAGTGCTTCCCTGGTGACGAGCGCACAATGCCAATTAGGCAATTCGAAAAAAAATCCAATTCAAATTAAAGTCCAATTCAGTATACCAATATTTACAATTCTAAGTGAATTCCAATTGCAATTGAAATAGTGGTCCAATTGCAATTTCAATATTTTATTAACACAACTTTGCCAATTTTGGCGAATGTGGAGTGTATGTTTATAGGATTAGTGTGTCGGGAATTTAGATGGGGATGTTAGGTAGAGTGGTGAGCAGTGGCCAATTGCAATTGAAAACAACAGACACACAAACAAGCCTATGATTCCCCAATTGTAAACAATAAAGTAGTCCAATAATTTACAAACTACTCCAATTCCAATTGAAAATTTTGATTGATTGATTGATCAATTGATTGAATAAATTGATTGATTGACTGAATCCAGCGCGTCCCTGGTGACGAGAGTATACGATTTCATTCGCCCTGCTGTCGAAAATGCCTGCCGGTGCAAACTTCGGGCCTTACTGTGAACGAACGGCTGGACGTACAATGCTCCGGATGGTCTTAAACAACTCGCAAGTTCAAGAACTATTTAAAACCGTGAAAAAATTCACGTAAAACAAAGGTATAGGCGTTCTGGAAATTTCAACCCTTATTTTGAACCCCCTTAGAGATGACTGACAGTAACGTCGAGCTTCGAGGACCAACTAGACCCCGAACGGGACCCATAACCCGAATTTCATCAATTTTTTGGTTTATTATTTTCAATAATGAACCATTGGAATCGAGCATGAAAAAAAAAATTCTTACCCCCCCTCAAAATTTGATGGTTTACGTTTCAAGGTATGTAGAATCCAAAACTGCAATAAAAATATTTCTGTATGTCCGCCGTACGCCGTACGCCGTACGCCGTACGGGCCACTTTTCTTAGTTACCATGAAAAAAAATTGATGAAATTCGGGTTATAGGTTCCGTTCGGCGTCTAGTTGGTCCTCGAAGCTCGACGTTACTGTGAGTCATCTCTAAGGGGTTCAAAATAGGGGTTGAAATTTTCAAAACGCCTATACCATTTTTTTACGTAAATATTTTTACGGTTTTAAATAGTTCTTGAACTTGCGAGTTTTTTAAGACCATCCGGAGCATCGTACGTCCAGCCGTTCGTTCACAGTAAGGCCCCGAAGTTTGCACCGACAGGCATTTTCGACTCCAGTGTGAATTAAATTGTATACAATTCAAACCAAATCTCGTAACCAGAGACGCGCCCACAATAGGAATTTGTGAATACGGCCAATCATTGGTAGGGATCACCTGATTATATTGGCGGAGTATGAAGTCGAGTTGGTTGTTCTGTGATGTTATTTCATTTGAAAAATGATGGCTCTTTTGGAGTTTGTTGGTAGGTAGTGAAACTTGAACAAACGTTGAAGTATTATTGATGGGTAAATTATTACTACGGTAAATCATTACTCAACGGTAAATTATTACACAACGGTTCATTATACCATCTACGTAGAAGGGGCTGGAGTTTGTTGGTAGGTACTTTTGCAACTTTTTTCACTCCTCATCAACAATTTCTTTTCAGAACTTCATTATGTGTGTTTCTTTTTGCTAGGTACGGTTTGTCATCGGCAGAATTATTTTAGCAACATTTAACTCGTGATTTAGGTAGGTACCTAGTAACGAGTACGGGGTTAGGTTTTAACCTACGGAGGGTCTGCGATCTACATAATATGTATATAATAGAATAGTACATATCATATTATATAGACGGGTTATCTATACATAGAGCTGTGATCTGTAACAGGAGGGTATTCTATACAAAATAATAAACCGTTGTGCAGGGATTTGCAGCGTTTTTCATGGTAACTAAGCAAAGTGGCCCGTACGGCGTACGGCGGACAGACAGAAATATTGGTTTATTATTTTCAAATGCTGCAAAGTCCTTGTCACATGGGTTTATTATTTTATTGGACATACCTACAGAAATGTTGGCTGTTCATTTATTGTTTCTTTCATGTGAAATAATTGAAATAGCCATTTCTGATGGTTTCCATCAATTTTGACCCCTATAATACAAATTAGGCACGCTCCTTTTAGCGAATTTTCGAAGAAAAGGAAGCTATTGTTCTCGGTCCAAAATTTTTAAAACTCGAATTTCCGAAAGATTTTTATACCAAAATCCGTTTCAGACCATCCTGAATTCACTGCCGAAAGACACCAAAAATTATATGTATATATATATATATATATATTTTATATATATTTATATATATATATATATATATATATATATATATATATATATATATATATATATATATATATATATATATATATATATATATATATATATATATATATATATATATATATATATATATATATATATATATATTTATATATTTATATATTTATATATGTATGTGTCATTCCAGACGATAACTCTCGAAAGAATTGAGATAAAAAGTTCAAATTTGCACGAAAAATCTGTCTTGGCAATCGACAGGCTAAGTTCGAAGATGGGCAGAATCGGGTCACCCTAAGGGTGAGTTTTGGGGAGTTTTAGGGGGGGAAATTACCCATAAATTCCCAAAATGAAAAAGTCTGACAAGTGACACCTCATTTTAAAGGTTTTTGTACGCTGAACACGATGGTGAAATCAGAATTGCGATATCTCATTCCATTCTCAAACTGGAGCACTTTGAAGATGAAGGAACGTGGTTATTTCTTGAGATGTTCTTCCTGGTTCGTCTGCTCTAATCTGATAACGGAATGGGATATCGCAATTCTGACTTCACCATCGTGTTCATCGTTGGAAAATCTACAAACCGAGGTGTTACTCGGCAAAAAATGGAACAAAAAATTTGTTACGTATCCAATACCTACCTACTCTTCTGGTATTCAAAACATTTTTGATTTCTCCCTCCCCCTCCTTCCACATCAAATTTTACTTTGTGTAAAACTACTCCTGTTTTAATTTTGTATCAAGTTGGGAAAACATTGGCCGAAAATTAATTTTCAGAAAATTTTAGGCGGAGGAGGAAGATGCCGAAAACTTCGAAAATTCGCTCTTATAGCCATGCTGCATGACTGTGGTTTTTTTTTTTTTTCAAATTATCTTTGATCGTTGGTAGTGCCACTTAATCGTCTTGATCCACGTGTTGTCACTTTTTCCAGTGTTATTATACAAGTTGAAGGTGATTGCAGACGATTTCCCAGGTTTTTGACTCATAAAAAATCAATTTTGGGAGCTGTACATTCGGTAGAACCTCGATTTTGCCCTCTTTGGTCAAAATCGACTTCATATTCGGTCTTCTCGTCCCAAAAACATGGAAAACGATATCTCAAAAGCTCTTGTTACTAACATGTTACTAAAACACAAAAAGTACCTATTTTTATACCCATTTTCACTCATAACACCCCTGGGTATATTCCGATCGAGCTGAAAAGTTTCGGGACACAACTAGGGCCCAAATGGAGCATGTGTGCGAAAGAACAAATTTTTTAGGCCGAAAATGAAGCCTGTAGACGTGATACGGCGGACGGCGGACGGACATCGCATTTTTGGAATTTACGCACCTCGAAACGTAAAAGAAAAAAGTTGCAAAAGTACCTACCAACAAAATCCAGCCCCTTCTACGTAGATGGTATAATGAACCGTTGTGTAATAATTTACCGTTGAGTAATGATTTACCGTAGTAATAATTTACCCATCAATAATACTTCAACGTTTGTTCAAGTTTCACTACCTACCAACAAACTCCAAAAGAGCCATCATTTTTCAAGCGAAATAATATCACAGAACAACCAACTCGACTTCATACTCCGCCAATATAATCAGGTGATCCCTACCAATGATTGGCCGTATTCACAAATTCCTATTGTGGGCGCGTCTCTGGTTACGAGATTTGGTTTGAATTGTATACAATTTAATTCACACTGGAGTCGAAAATGCCTGTCGGTGCAAACTTCGGGGCCTTACTGTGAACGAACGGCTGAACGTACGATGCTCCGGATGGTCTTAAAAAACTCGCAAGTTCAAGAACTATTTAAAACCGTAAAAATATTTACGTAAAAAAATGGTATAGGCGTTTTGAAAATTTCAACCCCTATTTTGAACCCCTTAGAGATGACTCACAGTAACGTCGAGCTTCGAGGACCAACTAGACGCCGAACGGAACCTATAACCCGAATTTCATCAATTTTTTTTCATGGTAACTAAGAAAAGTGGCCCGTACGGCGTACGGCGGACAGACAGAAATATTTTTATTGCAGTTTTGGATTCTACATACCTTGAAACGTAAACCATCAAATTTTGAGGGGGGGTAAGAATTTTTTTTTTCATGCTCGATTCCAATGGTTCATTATTGAAAATAATAAACCAATAATGAACCATTGGAATCGAGCATGAAAAAAAAAAATTCTTACCCCCCCTCAAAATTTGATGGTTTACGTTTCAAGGTATGTAGAATCCAAAACTGCAATAAAAATATTTCTGTCTGTCCGCCGTACGCCGTACGGGCCACTTTTCTTAGTTACCATGAAAGAAAATTGATGAAATTCGGGTTATAGGTTCCGTTCGGCGTCTAGTTGGTCCTCGAAGCTCGACGTTACTGTGAGTCATCTCTAAGGGGTTCAAAATAGGGGTTGAAATTTTCAAAACGCCTATACCATTTTTTTACGTGAATATTTTTACTGCTTTAAATAGTTCTTGAACTTGCGAGTTTTTTAAGACCACCCGGAGCACCGTACGTCCAGCCGTTCGTTCACAGTAAGGCCCCGAAGTTTGCACCGACAGGCATTTTCGACAGCAGGGTGAATGAAATTGTATACAATTCAAACCAAATCTCGTTACCAGGGACGCGCCGACGACAGGAAATTTGCCGGAAATAAAATCATTGCTAGGGGCCACCTGATTATATTGGCGGAGTATGAAGTCGAGTTGTTTGTTCTGTGATATTATTTCATTTGAAAAATGATGGCTCTTTTGGAGTTTGTTGATAGGTAGTGAAACTTGAACAAACGTGGGTAAATTATTACTACACGATGGTAAATCATTACTCAACGGTAAATTATTACACAACGGTTCATTATACCATCTACGTAGAAGGGGCTGTAGTTTGTTGGTAGGTACTTTTGCAACTTTTTTCACTCCTCATGAAGAATTTCTTTTCAGAACTTCATTATGTGTGTTTCTTTTTGTTAGGTACTGTTTGTCATCGGCAGAATTATTTTAGCAACATTTAACTCGTGATTTAGGTAGGTACCTAGTAACGAGTACGGGGTTAGGTACTAACCTACGGAGGGTGTGCGATCTACATAATATGTACTATAGAATATTACATATGTTATACAGACGGGTTATCTATACAGAGAGCTGTGATCTGTAACAGAAGGGTATTCTGTACAAAATAATAAACCGTTGTGCAGGGATTTGCAGCGTTTTTTTATTGCAGTTTTGGATTCTAAATACCTTGAAACGTAAACCATCAAATTTTGAGGGGGGTTAGAATTTTTTTTTTTTCATGCTCGATTCCAATGGTTCATTATTGAAAATAATAAACCAAAATCTGGCTTACGAAACGCATGCACAAATACAACGGCTAGTACATGTTATTTTGACATATAGGGTTTTGAACGAAAGAAATATGGTCATATATATGGTATTAAGTCCATCTTTAAATCTCGCGGTGTATTCGCCAAGAGAGCAAAATACCGACAGCCACATCTCGCGAAGAGTTGTCAGGACTTTGCAAAGGCTCTGTTTTTATTTAGACTTTGTGTTGTGGTTAAGCTGACTCTTATTTTTGTGGACTTTGTTTTCATTATGAATAAAAATACTCATAACGCCAGTGGAGCTTTCAAACGGAAGTTGAAAAAAGAGTATACAGTTTTGAGTAATTTCTCGAGCCTTTCAAATGAAGAAATCAGAAAGAAAGCGTCAGCTTTAACTGAAAAGTATAAGTAGGATATCAATGATGCGTTTAAAGAAGAGTGTGTGCATTTCAAAGAGTTTATTGAAGGCCTTGATTTTTCCGAAATTCAGAAATTGGAGACACAAAGCAGACGAAAACGGGAAAAGAGAGAAGCCGAGGATCCCAATACGGAAATTAAGAATTTACCTTTAGCTTAACTACGACTTATGCGTGACAAACAGTTGACAACATTATTTACAAACGGATATAGCTCGGAGAATTCTACTTTGTATGATGACATCAAATGCATCTGGCGAAAGATCGTTCAGCATTTTGAAAAGAATTCTCAATTACTTGAGAAATACTTGCTCAGATTCAAGACTATCCAGCTTAGCTAGTTTATTAACCAACTTTTTAAATCGTTAGATTTTGATGAATTAATTGTAGAATTTTCGTCTCAGAAAGCAAGAAAAGTTAATTTGTAAAATTCAAGAATATTAATGATTATGTATTGTGGTGGTTTGATATAGGTATTGATGAGGTGAGGTATGGTGAGTGAGAGTGATGGAGAAGGTTGCTGGATCTAGCCTCTAAAAGGTTAACACCTATGGCCAAGCCAGGAAGGTTACCACCACTAAAGACGCTAGAGGGTTTTGCCCAGTGGTTGCCACTCGAGGCCGGTTATCACCAGGCAGGTTCCACCAAACTGAGTTCTTTTAGGTTATAGGTAAGGAGGCGTGAGAGGAGAGAGAGAAAAGTCATAGACTTCAGGTGAGCGTAGAATGAGGTGACAGGCGAGAACAGTGGGTTTTTATAGTCCCCTGTCTACTCCCCCAGCCCTTCAATCGCTGTTGAAGGGTAGTGGGAGAGTTTCAGGACTCCCTGAGCCGGGTCACTTAGGCCACCTCACCCGTTCGAGTTTATTACTTTGGACAATCTACAGAGCTTTAACGTAACAATGTTGTATAAGGAGTGATGTTCTGGGATGATCACGACATGTATTATAAAATTAACATTTATAATAAGAATATAAAACAATTGAATTTATTATACCCAAGGGGCCGCTTACAGATATAGGCCCAGGGCCGCAACAAACCTAAATCCGGCGCTGGGGCTGTGGCGCTGCTAAATACAAAAACAGCCAATTTGAGCTTCACGATTTGACATTTTGGGTATCACTTACTCGTTGGACAGCAAGAATTTGCTTGTAGGCGCTGTTTTTTGAGCGACGATGAGGTTAGGGAGCAGATAGTTTTTGGTGTGTTAATAGTCCTTGGAAGCCTCAGCCAGCAGATGGGACTTCCAGTCAACGATTGTAAAACCAAGTTATGGTACCTGTCACCATCAAAATAGGAGAATATGCCTTTGAAAGGGTCTCAAAGTCCGTGTACCTCGGATCTCTGGTTTCAGAGGGCAATTTCACTTCGAAGGAGGTCAAGCAGAAAATTGCCGATGCTGCATCCGAGCTCTTAAAGCAAATGAAAAGTCACCTTTACCTATATCGAGAGCAACGAAAATTCCTAATTAGGTGTCTCTTGTCGAAAGAGGTTTATCTTTCCCGATTGTTTTATAGTGATATCGTGCATCACCCTTCGTTCATCCGCTACCACATCGGTCATTTGATGTGTGTTTTTGGTTTATTATTCTGTGAATAATACACCTATGTAATCGCTCAGCAAAAAATTTTTATAACACCCCCTCAAAATTTTTTCTTTTCCGTTTCAAGGTGCGTAGATTCCAAAAATGCAATGTCCGTCCGCCGTCCGCCGTATCACGTGTACAGGCTTCATTTTCGGTCTAAAAAATTCGTTCTTTCGCACACATCCTCCATTTGGGCCCTAGTTGTGTCCCGAAACTTTTCAGCCCGATCGGAATATACCCAGGGGTGTTATGAGTGAAAATGTGTATAAAAATAAGGTACTTTTTGCATTTTAGCAACATGTTGGTAACATGAGGTTTTGAGGTATCCTTTTCCATGTTTTTGGGGACGAGAAGACCGAATATGAAGTCGATTTTGACCAAAGACGCGGAAATTGAGGTTTTACCAAAGGTTTAGCTCCCAAAATGGTTTTTTTATGAGTCAAAAACCTGGAAAACTGTCTGAAATCACCATCAATGTGTTTAATAACATTAGAAAATGTGTAAACATGTGAATCAAGACCATTAAATAGCACTACCAATGATCAAAGATGATCTGGAAAAAAAGCGTACCTATTTCATGTTTTGGGGGCCAAAATTGGTGGAAATCATCATAAATAGCTATTTCAATCA
The DNA here is from genome assembly GCA_954871275.1 of Leptopterna dolabrata. Lineage (NCBI taxonomy): Eukaryota > Metazoa > Arthropoda > Insecta > Hemiptera > Miridae > Leptopterna > Leptopterna dolabrata. Next base: position 16,328,284 of record OX940974.1, read on the forward strand.
TTCCACATGAAAGAAACAATAAATTTAACAGCCAACAAGAATCTCTAGAACTCCAATAGAATAATAAACCCATGTGACAAGGACTTTGCAGCGTTTTTTATCCCATAAAGGTAAGTCGATTGTTCATTAAAAATAATTATAACATTTTATCGATTCTTAAGTAAAAACGCCCGGTAGGCCACGGGAGCTAAAGTAAAATACACTGCCAAGGTGATGGCACAGGAGCTTCCTCGTCACAATCAGAGTGACCCATTATAAAATAGAACAGACTCGGAAGCAAAATAACATAACATTACATTACATTACATAACATTACATAACGTGAAATATACATATTACATAACATTACATTACATAACATAACATTACATGAAATATACATATTACATAACATTACGTCCATAATACATTACGTCCATTACCTATACATAATTGCGAAAGTTATGCGTGTTTGAAGAATTTCACGTTAGCGCATGCGCAGGGCGAACCGCTGGCTCTATCATGTTGAAATTTATATGGGACCTCAATGGGCCCTACCCGCTTAATCCCTGAGAATTGCATTGAAATTGGGTGAAATCTTTGGTTACTACGGCTGTAACAAGGAAATTGAATCTATTTCACGCCAGCGCATGCGCAGAGCGCACCGAGGGTCCGATCATGCTGAAATTCATACTGGAACTCCCTAGGCCTTGTCCAAACAACCCTTGAAAATTTGAGCGAAATTCAATCAAAATTGTGAAAGTTATGCGTGTTTGTTGAATTTAACGTTAGCGCATGCGCAGGGCGTACCGCTGGATCAATCATGTTGAAATTTGTATGGAACCTCAAGGGGCCTTATCCGCACCATCCCTCAAAATTTGAGCTAAATCAATTCAAAATCGTGGAAGTTATGGCTGTAACAAGGAAATGCGGACAGACTCACAGACTCACAGACTCACAGACTCACAGACCCACAGACCGACAGACACGGAACCAAATTTGTTCAGTAGGCTTTGAAACGCAAAATGCAAGTGGAAATTTTGATTTCTGATGACAAAAATTTTTTGGCTCACGAAAGTGAACACAAGGCTTCCGCTGCTTCGCAGACTCGGAAGCAATAAAATAGACGAACCCGGGAGACTTGGAAGAGACTGTCTCCCGAGGGAGACTATCTCTCCCAGGTGATTTTCGAAATAGATACATAATCTGTTTTCATTATATCTTTTAGTGAATAGCCCCCAGGATATTCTCATCACGGAGACATGGAAGGCCGAGGCTCAGATGGTTGGACGGAGTGAACCGAAATGCGGCCGACTCCGGACGGTGGACTGGAGGGAAGGCGCAGGGCTGGGTCGTACGTAGGAGACTGCTCGTGGAGGCCAGGTTCTAGTGCCGTGTAAGAAGAACAGAACAAGGCGGGCAAATTCCTACTAAAATGTTCCACATGCCCCAGAAAATACTGATTAGGCAATTTTAGTTTGCAGCTTCATCTCTATTTGAACAGTTTCGCTCATAACTACCCATAGAATACCTAGTTATGAATCCATAGAATAGAATAAGAATCCATAGAAACTAACCATAGAAAAATTTTAGAAACTGACAAGATTTCTTCAAACTTGCAAATAATCCAGCAATTCTAAATTTGGGTAAAATGTTGTAGTAGATTCAGGTACTTCCGTATTAATATTCTGTAACTGACTGGTTTATAATAAAAACGAATGCAAAAAAACAGCTAATTTCGGATCGTACGGCATTTTTTGGGTCCACTCATTGGGCCATGAAAAATAGCCGTTGGTTCCACTAAAGCGCAGCAAAGAGCGAGCGGCACTGGAAATTAACCCCGCTACATGCAAGAAGAAACCCGAATTTTGAGTCTTAGGATTTGAAATTTTGAGTTCGAATTTGGTTACAAGTTGTTTTGAGGCGGGTTGGGGGTGGGTTTAGAGGTGTAAGCAGGTAGGTACCGCAAAATACACTTCGCCGCCAGTAGAAAGACTACGCGTGTTGGCATTGTCTTTCTGAATTTGAAGGTTTTCAATAATTTTTTTGCTGTATTTGATATCATAGGTATGTCAAAATTATTTCACAGTATAAAGATGGTTTTTTTCCTGGGCAAAATTACTATTCATGGAGCATTACGACTTGGAGTTCGGATGGTGAATAATAAACCTGACAGTGTTCGACGCCACTACTTGGCATTGCGGCACCAGTGGTGGACGAGTGCTTGTTTGGAAGTGTCATAATGTGTCGAGTGTTTTACGATATCTTTGATACAAGTAAAAAGACGTTATCCGGTTGGTACCTATAAATATGTTTATTTCGGCATTCCTGAGGAAGTTATAAACCAAATGAAAGACAGATAAGTTAGCACAAATCAACAGCGTTATTTTCAAGAATTATCTTAACGCTGCTCGTTTGTTTTTATCAAGGTGCCGAAACCGCAAGAGGATCGGAAACGTTATCATCACGACGGGATGTGCTTTTGTTTGGAATGTGCTGATTGGGATGACGGTCGAAAAAGATCTGTTCTTGCTTAACTGCAAGTTCGGCGCGATAGGGTTTTAATACGTTGACATTCCAGAGATAGAGAACTCTGATCCCCCCCCCCCCCCCCGCTCCTGAGTCGGTGGGATACCGACATCCGATTTCCACTGGCTGCATGATCGTATTTCATTAAAATAGTTCCCATGAAAAAGGGCATAAAAGCACCGCCATGTCGAAGAAAACATTTTCTGATGTGTTTCAATAGAGTGGGCAGTCGCTCGAGTTGCTTATGAAAGCTTTTCCAGCGAAAATATGACAATTTAGGTACTTCAAGGTCAAATATCGCCCTGTGGTGGGGGTTGTTGAGGCCCTTGGGAGGCTGGCCTGAAGCTGCCCAATTCTCTTTTGACCCTTCCAGTGTTCACTGCTTCCTGCCCACCCTTTGCCTCTTCGCCTCTGTGCTCTCTCATCTCCCATGCAGTCAGCTATGCCCAACAGGGGATACGATTTCTTCGTGTACCAGCTTCTGCGCTACACCGGCTGCACCGTCACTGTGTACCTCAAAAACCACTTGTGCATTGAGGGGATTTTCGTCGGAACCGACTACTATGGGAACCTGCGACTCTTGCATGCAGCCGTGAAGCGCTGGAGCGACCGACCCCGGCTCCCACCTCTTCGCCGCTTGAGCACAATCATCGTGAATAAATCGGACATCGTCTTCTGCCGTATTTCACTGGACTACAGACGCTCTTTCCCTCCACCGTGAGTATCACAACTTCACTTGCCGATTTTCAATAATAATATATGCAAAAACTCTAGCGATTGGTCCAACATTTGTAGTGCATGACTTGTTGAAGCTTCCTTACAAATCCGTTTCAAGACATCCTGAATCGAATCGGTTTTTGCAGTTTCCTATAGTCCCAATTCCTGCTAAGAATGTACCTCCTATAAAAGAAAATATCAAATAAACAGTAACCCCTTGATTAATACCGTAGATTCTACATTTATCTATATAATATATTATACCAGTGCACAAACTGTGCATAACGTGCAATAACTTTTTCTTTTTCTCACTCCAATATTATGGTTTTTTGGTTTTTTTTTCGATTACCCGTTTTTATTGTGGATTTTGGATTTCACGCTAAATATATTATGTGCTTTAGTGATTGACGGAAAATTTCCACCTTTGAACACCTACATACTGCTCGCCCTTTTGCAGTATTTTTCAGCTCATATTGTGATGAAATTGACTTTTCATTTAGCTAAGCTTATTTCAGTTGTTTAAAAATCCTAGCTTTACCACCCAGTTCAGCGTTGATGACGTATTGCAGAATTTATGTACAGATATGTACAGATGATAGGTCAGTAGTGATGTTTTCTGTGTTACCACGCTGTGCGCACTTGGAAACATCGAGTACCAAATGGGTAATTTCAAATCCGCAATAAAAATGCAATTTTGACAAAAACAAAAGTTGTGCTTAAGATGAGGATGCTTGGAGAAAATATGCTATTTCTCAAAGATGAAAATTTCTCAAAATTGGGATGAAGTAGATACGTAAATAAAAACAAAAACATGTCGTCCTCAATGTCATCCAGAAAAGTTCTCTGAACGTTTTGAGTCAACCTTAAATTTCAACATTATCTGGTAACTGGATTTGATATCAAAGTAGGTACGGATAATTTTCAAGATGTTCAATTTTTTATTACTAAAAAGAGGTCTAATTTGGGTCCCTGACAGTCAAAAACCGCAAAAATTTTAAAAATATTATTCTAAAAACTTATCAAAATTTCGTTTGATGAGCTAATGGATAAGAACGTAATTATTTTTATGTCTCATGATGTTTTTGCGCAAACAGATGGAGGATAGAATAGGCATGATAGGAAGGTACCTAGGTAGTTGATTTATCCACTAAACCATCATTAACATGAATGATTGTTACAATTTAATTTATTGATCAGCGATCTATTTAAAACATTCCCCACTTGAGAAATTACCATTATTAATTGAGGTAATTGTGTATTTTACTGCACTAAATATGTTTGATATATTTTAGCAATGGTTATCTGTTCATGTTGTACTTTGAAAATAGTGCCTATGCGGCATTAGGATATCATACCTAATAATAAAGTGTAGGTATTGTTTATAATCATCATTTACTTCAAAGATAAATGCTTACCTACTCACGAATCATATATTATCTGTGTGGTACTGATTCATCCACATGATTGTATACAAAATACTTACACCGCTTTATAAATCGAGACGCTTAGCGAAGAGAAATATCAATTGACGGCGTCTCAGGTTTTGTTACTATCTCGTTATCAATACCCGATGCGTCGTACTCGGGAGGATGTATTGAATATAGTTTCTTCTATGAAAGGAGGTAGCACTCCGGGTGTAGACGGTATCTCCACCAATCTTGTGAAAATGGTGATTCCTCTAATTATTGCTCCTGTACTTCATACTTGTAATTTAAGTATAGCCTCGTCTAAGTACCCTCGAATTTTCAAGACAGCTAAGGTGGTTCCTTTATTCAAAGGAGGAGTTAAATCAGATCCTAATTGCTTCCGCCCGATTTCCATGTTGTCAGTTTTTGCCAAAATTATTGAACGATGGGTAAAGCAGCGTTTGTCTGTGTACCTAGAGTCGAACGACTTGTTGTCATCGAGGCAGTTTGGGTTCAGACACAACAGGAATGTTGAGGACGCTCTTTTCGATCTGGTGAATGATATTTATGGAGTGCGGGATGCAGCTTTGAATGGATTGGTTGTGTACCTGGATCTAGCGAAGGCTTTCGATGCAATTGATAGATCGCTGATGCTGGTGCGTTTGGAGGAGGTTGGGATCGTTGGGGCAGCGCTGTCTTGATTCAAAAGTTATTTGTCAGATCGAACACAGGTGGTCTCGGTCGAGGGTGAGCAGAGCTCAGAGCTCCTGTGCGAGTATGGTGTAATCCAGGGAAGTACACTTGGCCCTTTGTTGTTCCTTATATACGTCAACGGAATAGCTAGTGTGCCAATCAAAGGCAAAATTTATCTATTTGCAGATGATGCAGCTATTTTGGTCAAAGGTACGGCCAGGGGTGAAATTTTTTCGGATATGGAGAGCGATCTTAATCTGCTGTACGAATGGCTCCAAAGAAGCGTATTAACACTTAATGTAAATAAGTGTAAATACATGGCCATTATTCAGTCCCTAGTTGTTCCTGCCCCGCTCTGTCAAATGTCAGAAGTTGTAAATATTTGGGAGTCGTTATTGATGACGGGCTAACCTGGAAAGATCATATTACTTGTATTCATGATAAGCTGAAGAAATATTTATTTATTTTCTATAATTTGAGATCGGTGATTGACTTTCCCTGACTGAAGTTGCTGTATTTAACTTTGGTTCAGTCTGTATTGCAATACGCCATAGTGGTGTGGGGAAGCTGTGTTGTATCGAGACTTAAAAAGCTTGAAATTTTGCGAAAAGGTCTGTTGAAAGTCACATCGTAGATTCCCATCATCGGAATTGTATGACGAGGTTAAGGTTTTTACTTTAAAACAAATGTTTGCCAAGGCATTGCTTCAGTATTTCCATAAATACCCATCCCTGGTTGTTGTTGACACAACTCATAATTACCACACGAGTTTGGCGGGTTCGGGCTTTTCTCTTAATTCCCGACCACGTATTGCATTATCAAAACTAGAAGCCCGTCCTTCACATGCTCCATAGGAACTTACCGCCCTTAATGAAATACCCTTCATCTTTCTCGAGGACCCAATTAAAAAAGCAAGTCTTTTCCTGGCATTCGAGAGAGGGGAGAGCCGCCATTCTGTATTTCGTTAGCAGCGTCTATTTCTATTACAATTTTTGACTGAAATATGTTGTATGGTTTTCTATCATAAATAGGATCCTGTTGTCGCGCCTGGTGTAGAATTGTGAGTTTCTAATTCAATTTATTATATACAGCAAAGACGATCTGCTCTATTGACTATAGCTATTTATTTTGTTAACTAGCGTTAATGTCATTTATTAACCTAGTGCCAGTATAAGTAGGCTTGAGGCTCATGCTCAACAAGACAGGCATTGCCCACAGATGGGCATTATTATTCAATGCTTGTATTATTGGTACAAATCTAATTTTGTATTTTATCCATGTAGTAATTTCTGTTTCTATTGACTGCATACAATTATTTTCTTCTTCTTCTTTCTTCTTCCCTAGCGATGATATCTGGGCCCGATTTATACCGTTTGATTCACGATCATGTTGACGAAGCTTTCAGGTGCAAACGAACGGCTGCTCGTACAATGCTCCGGGTGGCCTCAAAAAATTATTTAGTTCAAGATCAATTTAAAAACGTTAAAAAAACTATACCCTTCTATTGAAAGTTTTCGAGCTACGACGATCTGAATATTTCAACCCCCATTTTAAACCCCTTAGAGATGACTGACAGTAACACAGCTCCGTTCCCCGAGGATACACTAATCACCGATTTCCATGAAACTCTGCAGGAATTTTGTACTATTTTTGTACCTTTTCGTACCACCCTTCCCGATTTTTGTACCACCTTTCTTCATGTAGTTTTAAAAAAAACGAAATTGTGTATCCTGGGAACACGGAAAAATTGCAACTATCTCCGATCGACCTGACACTTGCCGGGAACTTTCTACTAATTTGTATCTTTGTGTACCACCATACTCGATTTTTGTACCACCATGTCGAAATTTGAGAACAAATTGTGAATCCTAGGAACACGGAAAAAATAATGTGTCTTCCAATCAGCCTCATATTTTGCAGGAATATTGTGCTATTTTTGTACCTTTTTGTACCACCCTCACCAATTTTTGTACCACCTCCCTTGACAGAGAAATTTGAATTTGAAAACATCAGAGTAGGTATCCAAGTCAAATGGAAATAACTAATAGATGCTTCAATTTCCTTTAAACTCGACTATAACATTCTAATAATTGCGAAAAAGTTTCTATCACCAAGCCCGATTATTGGACCACCTTCCTTCATCATTACATATGAATTTCAAAATGGTTGGTACCACGAAAAAAGACAAAAATTGAATGTGCTCCAATCTTTGTATTTTTTACCCTACAAGGCAAAATTAGGTATCCCACAAAGTTCAATTTTTGTACCACCTAACTTCATAGGGCAATTTGAATTTGAAATTCCCGGTGTATCCTGCGCATGGAGAGAAAAAGTGAAAAGTGCTTCAATTCCCTTAAAACTGGGCAGGGATACTATAGAAATTGTATACATTTTTGTATCACCTAGCCTAATTTTTGTACCACCTTCCTTCATCGTAAAATTTGAATTTCATAATGGTTGATTCCAAGGAAAAATACAAAAATTAAATGTGCTCCAATCTTCTTGAGACTTCGCTCGAATTTTGTACCCTCCATGGCAATAATTATAATTGATTATCCCACAATGTTAGATTTTGGTACCACCTTCCGTCATAGGAAAATTTGATTTTGAATTTTTGGGTGTATCCTGAGCATAAGGAGAAAAAGTGAAAAGTGCTCCAATTTCATTGAAACTGGGCAGGGATACTGTAGTAGTTGTATACATTTTTTCACCACCAAGCCCGATTTTTGTACCACCTTCCTTCATCGTAAAATTTGAATTTCAAAATGGTTGGTTTCAAGGAAAAATACAAAAATTAAATGTGCTCCAATCTTAGTGAGACTTAGCTCGAATTGTGTACCCTCCATGGTAATTACTTTCCCACAATGTTAGATTTTTGTACCACTTCCATCATACTATAATTTGATTTTGAATTTTTGGGTGTATCCTGGGCATAGGGAGAAAAAGTGAAAAGTGCTCCAATTTCCTTTAAACTGGGCAGGGATACTCTAGTAATTGTATACATTTTTGTACCACCAAGCCCGATTTTTGTACCACCTTCCTTCATCGTAAAATTTGAATTTCAAAATGGTTGGTTCCAAGGAAAAATAAAAAATTGAATGTGCTCCAATCTTAGTGAGACTTAGCTCGAATTTTTTACCCTCCATGGTAATAACTATCCCACAATGTTCGATTTTTGTACCACTTCCATCATACTATAATTTGATTTAGAATTTTTGGGTGTATCCTGGGCATAGGGAGAAAAAGTGAAAAGTGCTCCAATTTCCTTTAAACTGGGCAGGGATACTCTAGTAATTGTATACATTTTTGTACCATCGAGCCCGATTTTTGTACAACCTTCCTTCATCGTAAAATTTGAATTTCAAATTGGTTGGTACCTAGGAAAAAGACAAAAATTTAATATGTTCCCATCTTCGTGAGACTTGGCTCGAATTTTGTACCCTCCAAAACAATAATTATTCCACTGAGTTCGATTTTGTACCACCTTCCTACATAGGAAAATTTGAATTTGAAATTTTCGGTGTATCCTGGGCATAGGGACAAAAAGTGAAAAAAGCTTCAATTCCCTTACAACTGGGCAGGGATACTAAAGTAATTGTATACATTTTTGTACCACCTTCCTTCATCGTAAAATTTGAATTTCAAAATGGTTGGTTCCAAGGAAAAATAAAAAATTAAATGTGCTCCAATCTTAATGAGACTTAGCTCGAATTGTGTACCCTCCATGGTAATTACTTTCCCACAATGTTAGATTTTTGTACCACTTCCATCATACTATAATTTGATTTTGAATTTTTGGGTGTATCCTGGGCATAGGGAGAAAAAGTGAAAAGTGCTCCAATTTCCTTTAAACTGGGCAGGGATACTCTAGTAATTGTATACATTTTTGTACCACCAAGCCCGATTTTTGTACCACCTTCCTTCATCGTAAAATTTGAATTTCAAAATGGTTGGTTCCAAGGAAAAATTAAAAGTTGAATGGGCTCCAATCTTAGTGAGACTTAGCTCGAATTTTGTACCCTCCATGGTAATAACTATCCCACAATGTTCGATTTTTGTACCACTTCCATCATACTATAATTTGATTTAGAATTTTTGGGTGTATCCTGGGCATAGGGAGAAAAAGTGAAAAGTGCTCCAATTTCCTTTAAACTGGGCAGGGATACTCTAGTAATTGTATACATTTTTGTACCATCGAGCCCGATTTTTGTACCACCTTCCTTCATCGTAAAATTTGAATTTCAAATTGGTTGGTACCTAGGAAAAAGACAAAAATTTAATATGTTCCCATCTTCGTGAGACTTGGCTCGAATTTTGTACCCTCCAAAACAATAATTATTCCACTAAGTTCGATTTTGTACCACCTTCCTACATAGGAAAATTTGAATTTGAAATTTTCGGTGTATCCTGGGCATAGGGACAAAAAGTGAAAAAAGCTTCAATTCCCTTACAACTGGGCAGGGATACTAAAGTAATTGTATACATTTTTGTACCACCTTCCTTCATCGTAAAATTTGAATTTCACAATGGTTGGTTCCAAGGAAAAATAAAAAATTAAATGTGCTCCAATCTTAGTGAGACTTAGCTCGAATTTTTCACCCTCCATGTTAATAACTATCCCACAATGTTCGATTTTTGTACCACTTTCCTTCATAGTATAATTTGGTTTTGAATTTTTCGGTGTATCCTGGGCATAGGGAGAAAAATTGAGAAGTGCTCCAATTTCCTCGAAACTGGGCAGGGATACTCTAGTAATTGGACAAATTTTTGTACCTCCAAGCTAAATTTTTGAACCACCTTCCCTTATCGTTAAATTTGAATTTCAAAATGGCTGGTTCCAAGGAAAAATACAAAAATTAAATGTGCTCCAATCTTAGTGAGACTTAGCTCGAATTGTGTACCCTCCATGGTAATTACTTTCCCACAATGTTAGATTTGTACCACTTCCATCATACTAAAATTTGATTTTGAATTTTTGGGTGTATCCTGGGCATAGGGAGAAAAAGTGAAAAGTGCTCCTATTTCCTTGAAACTGGGCAGGGATACTCTAGTAATTGTATACATTTTTGTACCACCAAGCCCGATTTGTGTACCACCTTCCTTCATCGTAAAATTTGAATTTCAAAATTTTTGGTTCCAAGAAAAAATACAAAAATTAAATGTGCTCCAATCTTAGTGAGACTTAGCTCGAATTGTGTACCCTCCATGGTAATTACTTTCCCACAATGTTAGATTTTTGTACCACTTCCATCATACAATAATTTGATTTTGAATTTTTGGGTGTATCCTGGGCATAGGGAGAAAAAGTGAAAAGTGCTCCAATTTCCTTTAAACTGGGCAGGGATATTCTAGTAATTGTATACATTTTCGTACCACCAAGCCCGATTTTTGTACCACTTCCTTCATCGTAAAATTTGAATTTCAAAATGGTTGGTTCCAAGGAAAAATAAAAAATTGAATGTGCTCCAATCTTAGTGAGACATAGCTCGAATTTTTTACCCTCAATGGTAATAACTATCCCACAATGTTCGATTTTTCTACCACTTCCATCATACTATAATTTGATTTTGAATTTTTGGGTGTATCCTGGGCATAGGGAGAAAAAGTGAAAAGTGCTCCAATTTCCTTTAAATTGGGCAGGGATACTCTAGTAATTGTATACATTTTTGTACCACCGAGCCCGATTTTTGTACCACCTTCCTTCATCGTAATATTTGAATTTCAAATTGGTTGGTACCAAGGAAAAAGACAAAAATTTAATATGTTCCCATCTTCGTGAGACTTGGCTCGAATTTTGTACCCTCCAAAACAATAATTATTCCACTAAGTTCGATTTTGTACCACCTTCCTACATAGGAAAATTTGAATTTGAAATTTTCGGTGTATCCTGGGCATAGGGACAAAAAGTGAAAAAAGCTTCAATTCCCTTACAACTGGACAGGGATACTAAAGTAATTGTATACATTTTTGTACCACCTTCCTTCATCGTAAAATTTGAATTTCAAAATGGTTGGTTCCAAGGAAAAATACAAAAATTAAATGTGCTCCAATCTTAGTGAGACTTAGCTCGAATTTTTTACCCTCCATGTTAATAACTATCCCACAATGTTCGATTTTTGTACCACTTTCCTTCATAGTATAATTTGGTTTTGAATTTTTCGGTGTATCCTGGGCATAGGGAGAAAATTTGAGAAGTGCTCCAATTTCCTCAAAACTGGGCAGGGATACTCTAGTAATTGGACACATTTTTGTAACACCAAGCTATATTTTTGAACCACCTTCCTTTATCGTTAAATTTGAATTTCAAAATGGCTGGTTCCTAGGAAAAATACAAAAATTAAATGTGCTCCAATCTTCGTGAGACTTCGCTCGAATTTTCTACCCTCCATGGCAATAATTATAATTAACTATCCCACAATGTTAGATTTTCGTACCACCTTCCGTCATAGGAAAATTCGATTTTGAATTTTTGGGTGAATCCTGAGCATAAGGAGAAAAAGTGAAAAGTGCTCCAATTTCCTTGAAACTGGGCAGGGATACTGTAGTAGTTGTATACTTTTTTTCACCACCAAGCCCGATTTTTGTACCACCTTCCTTCATCGTAGAATTAGAATTTCAAAATGGTTGGTTCCAAGGAAAAATACAAAAATTAAATGTCTTCCAATCTTAGTGAGACTTGGCTCGAATTTTGTACCCTCTATGGTAATAACTATCCAACAATGTTAACATTTTTGTACCACTTCCATCATACTATAATTTGATTTTGAATTTTTGGGTGTATCCTGGGCATAGGGAGAAAAAATCAGTCATGCAGCATGACTTAATGAGCGAATTTTCAAAGAAATATTCGAATTAATGGCTATGGTTTTGAATAAAGGAAAACTTCGGTCTAAAATTTGGTTTTCTATGTATATTCTCTTCGTATTTATTTTAATTTGTACGTTTTGTCCATCCTGATTCTACCGTTTGTTTATTACGTAATTGTACTAAGTGCTTATTTATTTGATCGCTGTGGGTAAATTCAAGGAGTTGTACTAATCGTTTGCCTCCCCCTTTTTTGCTTCGAACTCTCGTCTTCAATTAATACTTCTCACATTTTTCAATCTGACCACTCTAAGGGGGTGGGGGTAAGAGTTTAAAGATTATCCTAGTTTTGGGTAATTTTTGCGCACTTTAAATGCTCTAATTTAAGAACGGATTTAGATATCTAAAATCCGATTTCACTATCGTGTTCAGCGTGCAAAAACCTTTAAAATGAGGGGTCACTTGTTAGAAAATAACATTTTGGGATTTTTGGGTAATTTTTGCGCACTTTAAATGCTCTAATTTGAGAACGGATCAAGATATCTAAAATCCGATTCCACCATCGTGTTCAGCGTGCAAAAACCTTTAAAATGAGGGGTCACTTGTTGGAAAATAACATTTTGGGGATTTTTGGGTAATTTTTGCGCACTTTAAATGCTCTAATTTGAGAACGGATCAAGATATCTAAAATCCGATTCCACCATCGTGTTCAGCGTGCAAAAACCTTTAAAATGAGGGGTCACTTGTTAGAAAATAACATTTTGGGGATTTTTAGGTAATTTTTGCGCACTTTAAATGCTCTAATTTGAGAACGGATCAAGATATCTAAAATCCGATTCCACCATCGTGTTCAGCGTGCAAAAACC
>OX940974.1:16341477-16468195 GCA_954871275.1 Leptopterna dolabrata
ACCACCTTCCGTCATAGGAAAATTTGATTTTGAACTTTTGGGTGTATCCTGAGCATAAGGAGAAAAAGTGAAAAGTGCTCCAATTTCCTTGAAACTGTGCAGGGATACTCTAGTAATTGTATTCATTTTTTCACCACCAAGCCCGATTTTTTGTACCACCTTCCTTCATCGTAAAATTTGAATTTCAAAATGGGTGGTTCCAAGGAAAAATACAAAAATTAAATGTGTTCCAATCTTCTTGAGACTTCGCTCGAATTTTGTACCCTCCATGGTAATAACTATCCCACAATGTTCGATTTTTGTACCACTTCCATCATACTATAATTTGATTTGAATTTTTGGGTGTATCCTGGGCATAGGGAGAAAAAGTGAAAAGTGCTCCAATTTCCTTTAAACTGGGCAGGGATACTCTAGTAATTGTATAGATTTTTGTACCACCGAGCCCGAAATTTTGTACCACCTTCCTTCATCGTAAAATTTGAATTTCAAATTGGTTGGTACCAAGGAAAAGACAAAAATTTAATATGTTCCCATCTTCGTGAGACTTGGCTCGAATTTTGTACCCTCCATGGTAATAACTATCCCACAATGTTCGATTTTTGTACCACTTTCCTTCATAGTACAATTTTATTTTGAATTTTTGGGTGTATGCTGGGCATAGGGAGAAGAATTGAGAAGTGCTCCAATTTCCTCGAAACTGGGCAGGGATACTCTAGTAATTGGATACATTTTTGTACCACCAAGCCCGATTTTTGTACCCTCCATGGTTATAACTATCCCACAATGTTAGATTTTTGTACCACTTCCTTCATACTATAATTTGATTTTGAATGTTTGGGTGTATCCTGGGCATAGGGAGAAAAAGTGAAAAGTGCTTCAATTCCCTTTAAAACTGGGCAGGGATACTATAGTAATTGTATACATTTTTGTACCACCTAGCCTAATTTTTGTACCACCCTTCCTTCATCGTAAAATTTGAATTTCATAATGGTTGATTCCAAGGAAAAATACAAAAATTAAATGAGCTCCAATCTTAGTGAGACTTAGCTCGAATTTTGTACCCTCCATGGTAATAACTATCCCACATTGTTAGATTTTTGTACCACTTCCTTCATACTATAATTTGATTTTGAATTTTATTCCCGGGGCCCGTTTCAGTTTGTTGACAACAGTTCCTGTAGCATCAATGGATGCAGACACCGGATAGTTATCCTTACAAAACTGTCTGTAGACATTGACTTGGGCTGAGCTATGGTAACGCACTTGAAATTTGTCATAGGACACATCCTGAATAATGTTCTTGAACCTTGAATCATGCATAGCTTGAGCAGGAGAGATGACAGGATCCCTCCTGACCAACTGCTTTGAAAGGTGCTTCGACTTGGCCGTTCGCAACTGCTCACACAATGGCAAATGTGACGGTTCTGGATCTCCGACTTTCATCAACTTATCGGCTTCAAGGCGGCGAAAAGCGTTGGGAGGTAGTCGATTTTGAGTCAGCTTTTCAATGGCATAGTTTCTGGGTTGGCCACATAATCTTCGCTTAAATTTCGGATGCGGTACCATAAATTTACCTGTGTATAGGAACATTCGACGACAGCGCCTTCTCCACTTTCTGGTATCACATCCAGGATGTCACGAAAACGTGATTATTTGCAGTAAGAACAGACGCCATTAATGGTCACAGCTGTGAACGTGGTTTGAAGATGCCACCCGACCTCCATGATAGCTGAGACAACACGGTAGTTTGGTTTCCTTCCAAAAATGTCTGTTTATCATGTGCGTCCAAACCCCTCGTCTGAGAGCTTGATATTGACGGGGTTTCCCTCTTTTTGAAGATAATGTTTTCAGGCTTACGGCCTCTTTCACCAGCTATTTAACGACCTGATTAACTTTAACGGCCCTCGGTTAATCGGACATCAGAGCGATTTTCCTTTCACCCCCCCCCCCCCCCCCCCCCCCAAGATAACCAAAACTTTAAGGAGAAGGGATAACGTGCCCGTTAAAGATTTCGTTAAAGTTAATTGGTGGACCCTCCACCAATTAAGAGGTTAACGGACGATTAGCAGCATATATGTATATAATATACATTATATACATATTATAGTTCTTTCTATGTATATATTATGCTTTGAGTAGATGTACAATAAATTTTTTTAAATAATGTATCTACTACCTAGTGAGTAGTTATTACATTCCAACATACCTTCCCTATATGAGGTCAAATGAATGTGTTTATTTATTTTATTGGACCTACAGAAATGTTGGCTGTATATTTATTGTTTATTTCATGTGCAATAATTAAAATAGCATTTTTTAAGGTTTCCACAAATTTTGAATAAACGAAAAACTTTTGAGGGGGTGTTATAAAAATGTTTTTGCTGAGCGAATACATAGGTGGATTGTTCACAGAATAATAAATCAAAAGGAGAGGAAGTTATACTTAACAAGGAGCACCTCTGTCGTAGATAATAATGCTTATTTATTAACAGAACAAAATGTTTTGTATTTCAAAAACGCTGCAAATCCCTGCACAACGGTTTATTATTTTGTATAGAATACCCTTCTGTTACAGATCACAGCTCTATGTATAGATAACCCGTCTATATAATATAATATGTACTATTCTATGCATAATTATGTAGATCGCAGACCCTCCGTAGGTTAGTACCTAACCCCGTACTCGTTACTAGGTACCTACCTAAATCACGAGTTAAATGTTGCTAAAATAATTCTGCCGATGACAAACAGTACCTAACAAAAAGAAACACACATAATGAAGTTCTGAAAAGAAATTGTTGATGAGGAGTGAAAAAAGTTGCAAAAGTACCTACCAACAAACTCCAGCCCCTTCTACGTAGATGGTATAATGAACCGTTGTGTAATAATTTACCGTTGAGTAATGATTTACCGTAGTAATAATTTACCCATCAATAATACTTCAACGTTTGTTCAAGTTTCACTACCTACCAACAAACTCCAAAAGAGCCATCATTTTTCAAATTAAATAATATCACAGAACAACCAACTCGACTTCATACTCCGCCAATATAATCAGGTGATCCCTACCAATGATTGGCCGTATTCACAAATTCCTATTGTGGGCGCGTCTCTGGTTACGAGATTTGGTTTGAATTGTATACAATTTCATTCACACTGGAGTCGAAAATGCCTGTCGGTGCAAACTTCGGGGCCTTACTGTGAACGAACGGCTGGACGTACGATGCTCCGGATGGTCTTAAAAAACTCGCAAGTTCAAGAACTATTTAAAACCGTAAAAATATTCACGTAAAAAAAATGGTATAGGCGTTTTGAAAATTTCAACCCCTATTTTGAACCCCTTAGAGATGACTCACAGTAACGTCGAGCTTCGAGGACCAACTAGACGCCGAACGGAACCTATAACCCGAATTTCATAAATTTTTTTTCATGGTAACTAAGAAAAGTGGCCCGTACGGCGTACGGCGTACGGCGTACGGCGTACGGCGGACAGACAGAAATATTTTTATTGCAGTTTTGGATTCTACATACCTTGAAACGTAAACCATCAAATTTTGAGGGGGGGTAAGAATTTTTTTTTTCATGCTCGATTCCAATGGTTCATTATTGAAAATAATAAACCAAAAAGGAAGTACAGCAACCAAAATAACCTCACGACCGATACATCAAAACATCCTAACGAATAAGTTTTTTCTGTTCGCAGAACTGGGGGCCCACGGTTTTCTAGGAGCATATTTTTTCCATTCCTGGAACAACCAAGACCACTTCAGAAATAGATACCTTGGATATAAAATACCAACTGAAAATTGAGATTGTATTGTTTCATATTATTTTCAAAAACGGCATAAGAGTTACACAGCAGAAGCTGACCAATTTTGGGGTGCGCTGGCAAAGTGGTCACGTTAAGGTTAATATCAAGTTATATTTCCCTAAAATTGTGTATAATTGTGGTGGTATATGTACTATAAAGGATATTACATATTAGTTTGCGTTCTGATTCTTGTCAGATCCTCCAGATAATAACGTACTTAGTACTACATGTAAGCATACATGAACGCATTGCCAGCAGTGCTTGGTTGGATATTGAAAAGAAACCTCTGAAATTTCATTTACGTTTTGTGCCGTAAAGTCCAATTTTGAGTTTGAGTTGAAAGGCGACGGCATTCGTATGTCATAGTCGGAAGTCGTTCGCGAGTAGGTACCTACAAAGTGTTTTGATTTTGATGTCGTTTCACCCGTTTACTGACCCGATGAGGCATCGTTTCGTCGAAAACGGACACAAAAACCGTTGGCGGGCAACACTGCATCGTTAACTTAACGAATCCTTAACGCCGCCATCAAATTGACGCCGACATCAAACTGATGCCCTGATTAGTGTGGTGAAATGTAAATCTCTGACGCCCCGGTTAACCTGCATGTTCCCGTTACGATTTCGTTAGGTTAATCAGACATTAGAGGCAGTTTGGTGAAAGTGGCCCTTAATCTTCTCCCATTCTGTGGGTGACAGACTGATTTCGAAGTCAACGGAGTCCACTTTCTTGTCACCTACTTCATTCCCCTCTTCTTCAACGTCGTAGTTCGATGTGTAGAATGATGAATTGTCGCTATCTGTTGAGCTTAAATCTTCCTCGTCAGATTCTTCATGTTCTTCCTCTCGTAGGAGTATTAATTCCAACAGGTGGTATCTGTAAGAACATACAGACGATTCATGTGAGGTTTAATTAAAAAGCAAATGTAGGTTCAAGACGTAATGATGTCAAAACCCCGTTATCAGAAGCTTGACTCGCCTAACTCATCAGTGGTCTATCGCTAGACGAGGAGGTCAGTTGAATGGACTATTAAAAACGCTGCAAATCCCTGCACAACGGTTTATTATTTTGTATAGAATACCCTTCTGTTACAGATCACAGCTCTATGTATAGATAACCCTTCTATATAATATGATATGTACTATTCTATTATATACATATTATGTAGATCGCAGACCCTCCGTAGGTTAGTACCTAACCCCGTACTCGTTACTAGGTACCTACCTAAATCACGAGTTAAATGTTGCTAAAATAATTCTGCCGATGACAAACAGTACCTAACAAAAAGAAACACACATAATGAAGTTCTGAAAAGAAATTGTTGATGAGGAGTGAAAAAAGTTGCAAAAGTACCTACCAACAAACTCCAGCCCCTTCTACGTAGATGGTATAATGAACCGTTGTGTAATAATTTACCGTTGAGTAATAATTTACCATAGTAATAATTTACCCATCAATAATACTTCAACGTTTGTTCAAGTTTCACTACCTACCAACAAACTCCAAAAGAGCCATCATTTTTCAAATTAAATAATATCACAGAACAACCAACTCGACTTCATACTCCGCCAATATAATCAGGTGATCCCTACCAATGATTGGCCGTATTCACAAATTCCTATTGTGGGCGCGTCTCTGGTTACGAGATTTGGTTTGGATTGTATACAATTTCATTCACACTGGAGTCGAAAATGCCTGTCGGTGCAAACTTCGGGGCCTTACTGTGAACGAACGGCTGGACTTACGATGCTCCGGATGGTCTTAAAAAACTCGCAAGTTCAAGAACTATTTAAAACCGTAAAAATATTTACGTAAAAAAATGGTATAGGCGTTTTGAAAATTTCAACCCCTATTTTGAACCCCTTAGAGATGACTCACAGTAACGTCGAGCTTCGAGGACCAACTAGACGCCGGACCGAACCTATAACCCGAATTTCATAAATTTTTTTTCATGGTAACTAAGAAAAGTGGCTCGTACGGCGTACGGCGTACGGCGGACAGACAGAAATATTTTTATTGCAGTTTTGGATTCTACATACCTTGAAACGTAAACCATCAAATTTTGAGGGGGGGTAAGAATTTTTTTTTTCATGCTCGATTCCAATGGTTCATTATTGAAAATAATAAACCAAAAACGCTGCAAAGTCCTTGTCACATGGGTTTATTATTCTACTGGACATACCTACAGAAATGTTGGCTGTTCATTTATTGGTTCTTTCATGGGAAATAATCTAAATAGCTATTTCTGATGGTTTCCACCATTTTTGGCCCCTAAAACAAGAATTAGATAGGTACCTACGCTCCCTTTTTTTTCTTTTTTTTTTCAATTTATCTTTGATCATTGGCAGTGCCATTTCACCGTCATGATCCACGTTTTGATACTACTTCCAGTGTTATTCTACAAATTGATGGTGATTTCAGACGATTTCCCAGGTTTTTGACTCATAAAAAATCAATTTTGGGAGCTGAACATTTGGTAGAACCTCGATTTTCCACTCTTTGGTCAAAATGGACTTCATATTCGGTCTTCTCGTCCCCAAAAACATGGAAAACGATACCTCAAAAGCTCATGTTACTAACATGTTACTAAAACACAAAAAGTACCTATTTTGGTTTATTATTTTCAATAATGAACCATTGGAATCGAGCATGAAAAAAAAAATTCTTACCCCCCCTCAAAATTTGATGGTTTACGTTTCAAGGTATGTAGAATCCAAAACTGCAATAAAAATATTTCTGTCTGTCCGCCGTACGCCGTACGCCGTACGCCGTACGGGCCACTTTTCTTAGTTACCATGAAAAAAAATTTATGAAATTCGGGTTATAGGTTCCGTTCGGCGTCTAGTTGGTCCTCGAAGCTCGACGTTACTGTGAGTCATCTCTAAGGGGTTCAAAATAGGGGTTGAAATTTTCAAAACGCCTATACCATTTTTTTACGTGAATATTTTTACGGTTTTAAATAGTTCTTGAACTTGCGAGTTTTTTAAGACCATCTGGAGCGAACGTCCAGCCGTTCGTTCACAGTAAGGCCCCGAAGTTTGCACCGACAGGCATTTTCGACTCCAGTGTGAATGAAATTGTATACAATTCAAACCAAATCTCGTAACCAGAGACGCGCCCACAATAGGAAATTTGGCGGAGATGAAATCATTGCTAGGGATCACCTGATTATATTGGCGGAGTATGAAGTCGAGTTGGTTGTTCTGTGATGTTATTTCATTTGAAAAATGATGGCTCTTTTGGAGTTTGTTGGTAGGTAGTGAAACTTGAACAAACGTTGAAGTATTATTGATGGGTAAATTATTACTACGGTAAATTATTACTCAACGGTAAATTATTACACAACGGTTCATTATACCATCTACGTAGAAGGGGCTGGAGTTTGTTGGTAGGTACTTTTGCAACTTTTTTCACTCCTCATCAACAATTTCTTTTCAGAACTTCATTATGTGTGTTTCTTTTTGTTAGGTACTGTTTGTCATCGGCAGAATTATTTTAGCAACATTTAACTCGTGATTTAGGTAGGTACCTAGTAACGAGTACGGGGTTAGGTACTAACCCACGGAGGGTCTGCGATCTACATAATATGTATATAATAGAATAGTACATATCATATTATATAGAAGGGTTATCTATACATAGAGCTGTGATCTGTAACAGGAGGGTATTCTATACAAAATAATAAACCGTTGTGCAGGGATTTGCAGCGTTTTTGTGCACATTTTCACTCATAACATCCCTGGGTATATTCCGATCGGGCTGAAAAGTTTTGGGACACAACTAAGGCCCAAATGGAGCATGTGTGCAAAAGAACAAATTTTTTAGGCCGAAAATGAAGCCGGTATGCATGATACGGACATAGCATTTTTGGAATTTACGCACCTCGAAACGTAAAAGAAAAAATTTTGAGGGGGTGTTATAAAATTTTTTTGCTGAGCGAATACATAGGTGTATTATTCACAGAATAATAAACCAAAATTTTGAGGGGGTGTTGTCAAAATTTTTTGCTGAGCGAATACATAGGTGTATTATTCACAGAATAATAAACCAAAAGTTCCAGTCTTGCACCGTGGCTAACAAAGTGAATTTGCAAAGAAATATTCAGGGATACAACCAGCTCTACATCAGCATTCAGATGGCGGTTTATTCTGGCGTGAGAATAGGTATATATAGCATTTGCCGATTTAATTAAACCTTTTTCCAAATGAATTAAACCTTTTTCCAAATGAATTAAACCTTCTTCCAAATGAATTAAACCTTTTGGTTTATTATTTTCAATAATGAACCATTGGAATCGAGCATGAAAAAAAAAATTCTTACCCCCCCTCAAAATTTGATGGTTTACGTTTCAAGGTATGTAGAATCCAAAACTGCAATAAAAATATTTCTGTCTGTCCGCCGTACGCCGTACGCCGTACGGGCCACTTTTCTTAGTTACCATGAAAAAAAATTGATGAAATTCGGGTTATAGGTTCCGTTCGGCGTCTAGTTGGTCCTCGAAGCTCGACGTTACTGTGAGTCATCTCTAAGGGGTTCAAAATAGGGGTTGAAATTTTCAAAACGCCTATACCATTTTTTTACGTAAATATTTTTACGGTTTTAAATAGTTCTTGAACTTGCGAGTTTTTTAAGACCATCCGGAGCATCGTACGTCCAGCCGTTCGTTCACAGTAAGGCCCCGAAGTTTGCACCGACAGGCATTTTCGACTCCAGTGTGAATGAAATTGTATACAATTCAAACCAAATCTCGTAACCAGAGACGCGCCCACAATAGGAATTTGTGAATACGGCCAATCATTGGTAGGGATCACCTGATTATATTGGCGGAGTATGAAGTCGAGTTGGTTGTTCTGTGATATTATTTAATTTGAAAAATGATGGCTTTTTTGGAGTTTGTTGGTAGGTAGTGAAACTTGAACAAACGTTGAAGTATTATTGATGGGTAAATTATTACTACGGTAAATCATTACTCAACGGTAAATTATTACACAACGGTTCATTATACCATCTACGTAGAAGGGGCTGGAGTTTGTTGGTAGGTACTTTAGCAACTTTTTTCACTCCTCATCAACAATTTCTTTTCAGAACTTCATTATGTATGTTTCTTTTTGTTAGGTACTGTTTGTCATCGGCAGAATTATTTTAGCAACATTTAACTCGTGATTTAGGTAGGTACCTAGTAGCGAGTACGGGGTTAGGTACTAACCTACGGAGGGTCTGCGATCTACATAATATGCATAGAATAGTACATATTATATTATATAGACGGGTTATCTATACATAGAGCTGTGATCTGTAACAGAAGGGTATTCTATACAAAATAATAAACCGTTGTGCAGGGATTTGCAGCGTTTTTCTAAATGAATTAAACCTTTTTCCAAATTAATTAAACCTTTTTCCAAATGAATTAAACCTTTTATATTTTTAATAAATCAAACCTCCTTAAAAAACTAGATTGTGAAAGAACACAAAATGGACAACAATATAGTTTTATTTATATAATATATATGGACTGATATAAATATGGATTTATATATTTATGGAGAATCTGCAGGAAACTTATATCAATTTTCGTGAAAAAACTTAAGGAGTAAACAGCTTTGTTGGGATAAACCAAGCGAAATGTAAATTCAGTGTAGTACTTCTCCATTGGAAGCTGATGGCAACAAGAGAAACATGTCTGTAACGTAATTCGCACAGTCCTGAGAGGTAACCGAAGCTAAACTGTTTGTGATAACTTGAGATAGGTTGTGCTCTTCTCTGCTGCCTAATATTGCTCTAGCTACAGTCTTGATTTTAGAAAAAGCCTTTTCTACCGGATTTAACATTGGTGAATATGGGGGTAAAAACTTTATGGTCATCTGTGTGGAAGCCATAAAATTTTGCACTTCATTCGCTCGAATTGTCCATTATAAGTACGACATCCTCTGAATCAAGTAGTTGAGAATGCAGTTCCCGCAGAAACTGAACGAAAATTTGAGCAGTCGTTGTGCCAAAATTCACAATTTTTGAGTGCACAATACCCCCATTATTCAGAGCGACAATAAGTGAGGTATTTCGCCCTCGCACGGTGCTCTTGAGCGAGCTTGGGACCGTCTCAGATGGAGATTGAACCCACTCTCGTCAATAAATATAAGTTTTTCCCGGTTTGCTGGAACTGTGTGATTGAAATGAAGTGCATAATGTCTTCTGGCTTGAATAGTTGCCACGCTATTCATTCTGTCTACTTCCAGCGAAGTTTTTTTAAGCGTAATTTTTAATTCTCTTAAAGCTCTGTGTATGGAAGAAACTCCCATTACAATGTCTTGCTCTAGAAGCTTCTCTCTGATTTTATTAAGGGTAATGCCAGGTTCGTTCTGAATCGTTGCTTCTATTATTGAAAGTACATTAGGGGTCACTTGTTTTCGCCTGTGCCCTCGTGGTCTATTTTGTACAACCTGGTTATTATTTGCTTTGTACTTCTTCAATATGGTTTTCCCCGTATTTAGATTAATCCCTGATTTCGAGGCTGCTTCCTTCACTGAAAAACCTTCTTCGTACAAGTTGACAAACAGCTTCTTCTTTTCATCGGAAACAACCATGTATTTCCCACGACGGCCTCTAACATTCCGATAAGTGACGGTAGACTCTGAAGAACTCGATTCGCTTGCAATTACGTTTCTATTCCGTCTTCTAAAAACGAAACTGTCCGAAATATCACTAGCACTCATATTAATCACAAGGAACACTTGTATGTGGTTTTAGTTGCACGAGAAACCATTATCACAGACCCTGTATGCTCTTCATCGCGGCATGGGGAAGTTATTGACCTCAATTCCATTGAGCACTCGGAAGTTATCAAATGATCCACTGATTTCTCTCTGTTTTTGACGCGCCTTTTCTTTCCAAAATCCAGTTCCTCTTTTAATTTAGTGAAAGATTTAATTCATTTGGAAAAAGGTTTAATTCATTTGGAAAAAGGTTTAATTCATTTGGAAAAAGGTTTAATTCATTTGGAAAAAGGTTTAATTCATTTGGAAGAAGGTTTAATTCATTTGGAAGAAGGTTTAATTCATTTGGAAAAAGGTTTAATTAAATCGGCAAATGCTATATACAGAATGGAACAAGAAGGTGGCCCATTTTTCCCGGACGGGCAAACATTTGCGAAACAGGACGGCTAGCGCCAATTTTGCCTGACGGGCCGACAATTGCGGCCCAGTTGGCAGCTATTTTGGGCCTGACAGGGCGACTGTTGCCAACCACCTCGCCGCAGAGGCAACCGGACGGTCCTCAATGGTCAGCCTGTCAGACGGAAATGGGCGTCCAAGCAGGCCTTACAACCACTGCCACAGGATTGTAACGTCGTCATTACAGCCACTGTATACAGCCGGTTACAACTGTGACTCAATATCATGAACCCTACGACATAGGAATGGAACTTCACCTTCACAATTCTGTCATCTTGCTCTGTCCATGGCATTTCTCAGGTATAAGTCAATCGAATTAACAAATACGGCAGATCAGTGAATTAGAAAATTTGGCAGATACAGTACACGTCACAGATATAATCTACTCTCAAGGGAGGAAAAAATAACTTAAAATGAAGGAAAGTGGTACCAAAATCTAACATTGTGGGATAGTTATTACCATGGAGGGTACACAATTCGAGCTAAGTCTCACTAAGATTGGAGCACATTTAATTTTTGTATTTTTCCTTAGAACCAGCCATTTTGAAATTCGAATTTTAAGATGAAGGAAGGTGGTACAAAAATCGGGCTTGGTGGTACACAAATGTATACAATTACTAGAGTATCCCGGCCCAGTTTAAAGGAAATTGGAGCACTTTTCACTTTTTCTCCCTATGCCCAGGATACACCCAAAAATTCAAAATCAAATTTTCCTATGACGGAAGGTGGTACGCAAATCTAACATTGTGGGATAATTATTACCATGGAGGGTACAAAATTCGAGCGAAGTCTCATGAAGATTGGAGCACATTTAATTTTTGTATTTTTCCTTGGAACCAACCATTTTGAAATTCATATTACCCTATGAAGGAAGGTGGTACGAAAATTTAACTTTGTGGGATAATTATTGCCTTGGAGGGTACAAAATTCGAGCTAAGTCTCACAAAGATTGGAGCACATTTAATTTTTGTCTTTTTTCGTGGTACCAACCATTTTGAAATTCAAATGTACCGATGAAGGAAGGTGGTACAATAATCGGGCTTGGTGATAGAATTTTTTTTCGCAATTATTAGAATGTTATGGTCGAGTTTAAGGGAAATTGAAGCATCCATTAGTTATTTCCATTTGACTTGGATACTCTGATGTTTTCAAATTCAAATTTCTCTGTCAAGGGAAGTGGTACAAAAATCGGTGAGGGTGGTACAAAAAGGTACAAAAATAGTACAATATTCCTGCAAAATATGAGGCTGATTGGAAGACACATTATTTTTTCCGTGTTCCTAGGATACACAATTTGTTCTCAAATTTCGACATGAAGGGAGGTGGTACAAATGTCGAGTATGGTGGTACAAAAAGGTACAAAATTAGTACAAAATTCCCGGCAAGTGTCAGGTCGATTGGAGATAGTTGCAATTTTTCCGTGTTCCCAGGATACACAATTTCGTTTTTTTAAAAACTACATGAAGGAAGGTGGTACAAAAATGGGGAAGGGTGGTACAAAAAGGTACAAAAATAGTACAAAATTCCTGCAGAGTTCCATGGAAGTCGGTGATTAGTGTATCCTGGGGCAACGGAGCTCAGTAACACCGAGCTTCGACGACCAACTAGACCTGGAACGGGACCTAAAAACAATATTTCATAAATTTTGTTTCATGGCAAATAATAAAAGTGCGAAGTAAGGTGTACGGCTTACGGCGTACGGCGGACATACGGAAATTTTGGTTTATTATTTTCAATAATGAACCCTCGGAATCGAGTATTTAAAAAAACATTTTTAACCCCACCACCCCCCCTCCTCAAAATCTGATGGTTTCCTTTTCAAGGTATGCAGAATCCGAAAATGCAATGAAAAAATTTCTGTCCGTCCGCCCTACTTCACACTTTTCTTAGTTACCATGAACCAAAATTGACGAAATTCTGTTGGTCTTCGAAGCTCGGCGTTACTGTCAGTCATCCCTAAGGGGTGAAAAATAGGGGTTGAAATCTCCAGACCACCGTAATACTTATCGTTTTTTTTACGGTTTTAAATAGTTCTCGAACTTGGAAGTCCGCCCGGAGCGCTGTACGTCGAGCCGTTCGTTCACAGTAAGGACCCGAAGTTTGCACCGCCGACAGGCATCTCCAACAGGAGGGTGAATGAAATTGTATACATTCAGCCAAAATATCATCACTAGGGACGCGATAACAATCGGGAAGTGGCCCGAGATCATCATTGCTAGGGATCATCTGATTATAATCACGGAGTATGAAGTCGTGTTGATTGTTCTGTGATATTATTTCGTTTGAAAATTGAAGGCTCTTTTGGAGTTTGTTGGTAGGTAGTGAAACTTGATCAAACGTTGAAGTATTATTGATGGGTAAATTATTACACAACGGTTCATTATGCAATCTATGTAGAAGGGGCTGGCTGGAGTTTGTTGGTAGGTACGCTTGCAACGTTTTTCACTCCACATCAACAATTTCCCTTCAGAACTTCATTATTTGCGTTTCTTTTCGCCGTTTTAGTTACTGTTTGTCATCGACAGAATTATTTTAGCAACATTTAACTCGTGATTTAGGTAGGTACCTATTAACGAGTACGGGGTTAGGTACTAACCTACGGAGGGTCTGCGATCTACATAATATGTATAGAATAGTACATATGTTATAAAGACGGGTTATCTATACGGAGAGCTGTGATCTGTAACAGAAGGGTATTCTGTACAAAATAATAAACCGTTGTGCAGGGATTTGCAGCGTTTTTATTGCATTTTCGGATTCTACATACCTTGAAACGTAAACCATCACATTTTTAAGGGTGGGGGGGGGGATTAAAGTTTTGGTTTACTGTTTTCAATAATGAACCTATGAAATCGAGCATGAAAAATGAAATCTAACCCCCCCCCCCCCCCCCCCCCGGCCTAAAAATTTGATGTCAAGGTATGTAGAGTCCGAAAATGCTATTAAAAAAATTCTGTCTGTCCGCCGTACGCCGTACGTGTTCTTAGCACTTTTCTTAGTTACCATGAAAAATAAAACGCTGCAAATCCCTGCACAACGGTTTATTATTTTGTACAGAATACCCTTCTGTTACAGATCACAGCTCTCCGTATAGATAACCCTTCTATGTAATATAATATGTACTATTCTAGACATATTATGTAGATCGCAGACCCTCCGTAGGTTAGCGCCTAACCCCGTACTCGTTACTAGGTACCTACCTAAATCACGAGTTAAATGTTGCTAAACTAATTCTGTCGATGGTAAACAGTACCTAAGATTGCAAAAAGAAACGCAAATAATGAAGTTCTGAAGGAAAAATTGTTGATGTGGAGTGAAAAAAGTTGCAAGCGTACCTACCAACAAACTCCAGCCCCTTCTACGTAGATGGTATAATGAACCGTTGTGTAATAATTTACCCATCAATAATACTTCAACGTTTGTTCAAGTTTCACTACCTATCAACAAACTCCAAAAGAGCCATCATTTTTCAAATGACATAACAGAACAACCAATTCGACTTCACACAGCCATCCGTGTTTAATAATCAGGTGCTCCCTAGCGATGATATCTGGGCCGGATTTATACCGTTTGATTCACGATCGTGTGGACGAAGCTTTTGGGTGTAAACGAACGGCTGGTCGTACAATGTTCCGGGTGGCCTCAAAATATTCGAGGGTCGGTTAAAAAAAAATTTTTCATGCTCCCCAAGCTTCGTTATTGAAAATAATAAACCAAAATTGATGAAATTCGGTTTATGGGTTCCGTTTGGGGTCTAGTTGGTCCTCCAACTCCGCGTTACTGTGACAGTCATCTCTAAGGGGTGAAAAACAGGGGTTGAAATTTTCAGAACGTCTTAGCACGAAAAATTTCAATAGAAGGGTATGGTTTTTTTACGTTTTAAAGTTGATCTTGAACTAAAGAATTTTTGAGGCCACCCGGAATATTGTACGTCCAGCCGTTCGTTTGCACCAAAAAGCTTCGTCAACACGATCGTTAATCAAACGGTATAAATCCGGCTCAGATATCATCACTAGGGACCACCTGATTATAATCAAGGATGGCTGTATGAAGTCGAGTTGGTTGTTCTCCGATATCATTCATTTGAAAAGTGATGGATCTATTGGATTTTCTTGCTTGGTACTTTTGAAACATGAACAAACGTTGAAGTATTATTGGTTAAATTATTACACAACGGTTTACTATACTATCTACGGAGAAGGAGGATCTATACAGGTAAATGATAAACCTTTGTGTAATAATTTGCAGCGTTTTTATTGCATTTTCGGATTCTACATACCTTGAAACGTAAACTATCAAGTTTTGTGAGGGGGGGGGGGGGGGTTTAAATTTTTTCCCAGCTCGATTCCAAAGGTTCATCATTGAGATAATAAACTAAAAAACGCTGCAAATCCCTGCACAACGGTTTATTATTTTGTACAGAATACCCTTCTGTTACAGATCACAGCTCTCCGTATAGATAACCCGTCTTTATAACATATGTACTATTCTATACATATTATGTAGATCGCAGACCCTCCGTAGGTTAGTACCTAACCCCGTACTCGTTAATAGGTACCTATCTAAATCACGAGTTAAATGTTGCTAAAATATTCCTGTCAATGAGAAACAGTAACTAAACGGCAAAAATAAACGCAAATAATGAAGTTCTGAAGGGAAACTGTTGATGTGGAGTGAAAATACACTGGAAATGGCGGATGAGGTTGGGAAAGAAACAAAAGCCGGCGCCACAACGCGAAATCCCATGTGATTGGAAAGGCCTAGGCCAGTCATAATGAATTTATTGAGAAAACAAAAGAAAACGATTGATTGAACTATTGCGGACCATGCCAATGCGCACCACGCCAATTTAGACTATTCGATTATAATCAAGGATGTTGTATCCAATATTTTCGGGGGGGGGGGGGGCAGTCTTCAATTGTTTACCGTTGTGTAATAACTTACCGTTGTGTAATAATTTGCCGTTGTGTAATCATTTACCGTTGCGTAATAATTTGCCGTTGTGTAATCATTTACCTTTGTTACATATCACAGCTCTCCGTATAGATAACCCGTCTGTATAATATATGTACAATTCTATACATATGATGTAGATCGCAGACCCTCCGTAGGTTAGCGCCTAACCCCGTACTCGTTACTTGGTACCTACCTAAATCACGAGTTAAATGTTGCTAAAATAATTCTGCCGATGACAAACAGTACCTAACAAAAAGAAACGCACATAATGAAGTTCTGAAAAGAAATTGTTGATGAGGAGTGAAAAAAGTTGCAAAAGTACCTACCAACAAACTCCAGCCCCTTCTACGTAGATGGTATAATGAACCGTTGTGTAATAATTTACCGTTGAGTAACGATTTACCATCGTGTAATAATAATTTACCCATCAATAATACTTCGTCATCATTTTGGTTTATTATTTTCAATAATAAATCATTGGAATCGAGCAAGAAAAAAAAATTCTTACCCCCCTCAAAATTTGATGGTTTACGTTTCAAGGTATGCAGAATCCAAAACTGCAATAAAAATTCCAATGGTTCATTATTGAAAATAATAAACCAATATTTCTGTCTGTCCGCCGTACGCCGTACGGGCCACTTTTCTTAGTTACCATGAAGAAAATTGATGAAATTCGGGTTATAGGTTCCGTTCGGCGTCTAGTTGGTCCTCGAAGCTCGACGTTACTGTCAGTCATCTCTAAGGGGTTCAAAATAGGGGTTGAAATTTTCAGAACGCCGTAGCTCGAAAACTTTAGATCGAAGGGTATGGTTTTTTTTACGGTATTAAATTTGTCTTAAGCTAAACAATTTTTTAAGACCACCCGGAGCACTGTACGTCCAGCCGTTCGTGTGCACCAAAAAGCTTCGTCAACACGATCGTGAATCAAACGGTATAAATCCGGCCGGGATTTCATCACTAAGGAGAACCTGATTGTAATCAAGGATGGCTGTATGAAGTCGAGTTGGTTGTTCTACGATAATTATTTCATTTGGCAAGTGATGGACTATTGGATTTTGTTGGTAGGTACTTCTGAAACTTAAACAAACGTTGAAGTATTATTGATGGGTAAATTATTAAACAATGGCAAATTATTACACACCGGAAAATTATTACACAACGGTGAATTATTACACAACGGTAAATTATGACACCACGGCAAATTATTACACAACGGTAAATAATTACACAACGGCTCAACTACCCAGAAGGGGCTGGATTTTTTTGATAGGTACTTTTGCAACTTGAACAACGTTGAAGTATTATTGATGGGTAAATTATTACACAATGGCAAATTATTACACGACGGTAAATTATTACACAACGGCTCATCTACCCAGAAGGGGCTGGATTTTCTGGATAGGTACTTTTGCAACTTGAACAACCGTTGAAGTATTATTGATGGGCAAATTATTACACAATGGCAAATTATTACACAACGGCAAATTATTACACAAAGGTAAATTGTTACACAGCGGTAAATTATTACACCAAGGTAAATTATTACACAACGGTAAATTATTACACAACGGCTAATCTGCCAAGAAGGGGCTGGATTTTGTTGATAGGTACTTTTGCAACTTGAACAACCATTGAAGTATTATTGATGGGCAAATTATTACCCAACGGTTCATCATTCTATCTACGTAGAAGGGGAACCTATACAGGTAAATTATTACACAACGGTTTAGGTAGGTACCTAGTAACGAGTACGGGGTTAGGTACAATCCTACGGAGAGTCAGCGATCTACATAATATGTGTAGAATATTACATATTATATTATATAGACGGATTATCTATACAGAGAGCTGTGATCTGTTACAGAAGGGTATTCTGTACAAAATAATAAACCGTTGTGCAGGGATTTGCAGCGTTTTTCAAATGAAATAATATCACAGAACAACCAACTCGACTTCATACTCTGCCAATATAATCAGGTGGCCCCTAGCAATGATTTTATCTCCGGCCAATTCCCGATTGTCGGCGCGTCCCTGGCGACGAGATTTGGGCTAAATGTATACAATTTCATTCACCCTGCTGTCGAAAATGCCTGTCGGTGCAAACTTCGGGTCCTTACTGTGAACGAACGGCTGGACGTACGGTGCTCCGGGTGGTCTTAAAAAACTCGTAAGTTCAAGAACTATTTAAAACCGTAAAAAGATTCACGTAAAAAAAAGGTATAGGCGTTCTGAAAAATTCAACCCCTATTTTGAACCCCTTAGGGATGACTGACAGTAACGTCGAGCTTCAGGACCAACTAGACCCCAAACGGAACCTATAACCCGAATTTAATCAATTTTGTTTCATGGTAACTAAGAAAAGTGTATCGTACGGCGAGACAGAAATATTTTTATTGCAGTTTTGGATTCTACATACCTTGAAACGTAAACCATCAAATTTTGAGGGGGGGGGGGGGGGGGTAGAATTTTTTCTTTCATGCTGGATTCCAATGGTTCATTATTGAAAATAATAAACCAAAAGAACGTAGAAAAGGTCGAATTGAGAACCTCTTCCATTTTTTAAAAGTCAGTTAAAAAACAGGGGCAGTACTCATTGCGCATGCGCTTTTTTACCTCCACATCCGTGATCGTTCTAATCTTACTTGTTCGGTCACATGTTGTCTGCTACTTTGACGGACTTGGTAGCAGCAGTAACTTACGTCCATGGCTTACCAAGTTCTGGAACGAAACTTTGCACAATTGTAATGCATTTACCTCTGTTGAATTCCACAGCTGAAAATAAACCCTAGTCTTTTTTACTTTCCAGAAACAGTTTCATCCTCGTCCGTCCGACCGAATGACCAACAACAGGATAATGATGAACCGCAACTTCCGCCACTCCGTAAGCTTCACCAGGGCAGGCCCTGCTTGCTGCCTTGTGTTCATGTTTTGATGAAGGAAATTTGTGTCGACTTCATTTTTATGAGCCTCTCTCTGAGTTTTGTCTGAGAGACTGAATTTGTAATAAAAAATTTAAAAAAAACGAGTTGTCATATTGAGCAAGACCCCACAGTATCCATGTAGTCTGTAATGAAGTGAAGTAAAGTCTATAAAAAGAAAGTTTACTTTACAAAAACTTGAATACGTAACAGTGTAATACACGCTAATGTCAGGAAGGGACGTCTCACGGGGTGTATGTAGTATTTTTATGTTTGAGTTTATGCTAACTCCAACAGTGATGGGAGCCACGAGCGGCACCCTGCTCCAGCAGTTCTTCAGCAGCCGCGAAACTCCAGGCGACGTCGCTTCGCCACAGCAGCTGCCAGTAGTGCGATTCTGCAACTCGGTATGGCATCGTAACGACGATGAAATATCGTTAGCATAACAAAAAATATCGATGCCACTAAATACCGACGATTGGTATTCTGCAAGGGCTCAACAGCGTCAGCTATCGCTTAATCGTCGATAAATTGTCGTTGCGGGGTCGTTTGCATTTCGACGGCTCTAGACCCCCCCCCCCGTTATCCGTACCGAAAGCTTGTTATACCCAAAAAACTTGGCCTACGTAGCTTTTCGGCGGTAGAAAGCTTTACGGTAAGTGTACCTACTTTTCTTTTGGCATGTTTTTTCAATTTTATTTGATGTAATAAGCCCAATGTAGGTACTTATCGTAGGTAACTAGGTAGGTAAATTAGTGACTTAATAATTTATGGCAGTGATGTCATAAAAAAATCGTAATAAATAACTTCAACGTTAAAATTACTTAATAGGTAGGTAGTTAGGAAGTTAGTGATATAGAAGACTTCTATAAGTGATATAGTCACTTTGGGTAGCTATCTACTTTTAGCGAATTTTCGAAGAAAAGGAAGCTATTGTTCTCGGTCCAAAATTTTTAAAACTCGAATTTCCGAAAGATTTTTATACCAAAATCCGTTTCAGACCATCCTGAATTCACTGCCGAAAGACACCAAAAATTATATATTATATATATATATATATTAAATATATAAAATATATAAAAATATATAAAAAATATAAAATATATAAAATTATATATATATATATATAAATATATATATATATATATTTATATATATATTTATATATTTATATATATATTTATATATGTATGTGTCATTCCAGACGATAACTCTCGAAAGAATTGAGATAAAAAGTTCAAATTTGCACGAAAAATCTGTCTTGGCAATCGACAGGCTAAGTTCGAAGATGGGCAGAATCGGGTCACCCTAAGGGGGAGTTTTGGGGAGTTTTAGGGGAGGGAAATTACCCATAAATTCCCAAAATGAAAAAGTCTGACAAGTGACACCTCATTTTAAAGGTTTTTGTACGCTGAACACGATGGTGAAATCAGAATTGCGATATCTCATTCCATTCTCAAACTGGAGCACTTTGAAGATGAAGGAACGTGGTTATTTCTTGAGATGTTCTTCCTGGTCCGTCTGCTCTAATCTGATAACGGAATGGGATATCGCAATTCTGACTTCACCATCGTGTTCAGCGTTGGAAAATCTACAAACCGAGGTGTTACTCGGCAAAAAATGGAACAAAAAATTTGTTACGTATCCAATGCCTACTCTTCTGGTATTCAAAACATTTTTGATTTCCCCCTCCTCCCCCTTCCACCCCAAATTTTACTTTGCGTAAAACGACTCCTGTTTTAATTTTGTATGGTATCAAGTTGGGAAAACATTGGCCGAAAATTAATTTTCAGAAAATTTTAGGCGGAGGAGGAAGATGCCGAAAACTTCGAAAATTCGCTCTTATAGCCATGCTGCATGACTGCGGTTTTTAGAATCGCATTTCACCACATATTATGTAGTTGTTACCAACCGTATTTTTTCGTGCGCTTACGAATTTTGGATAATAATGTCAGTCATTATGACGCTCGAATTCCTTGCTTGGGAATTAAAATTCTGCAAGAAAGGGAACAGAGGTATCGCCCTCGGTTTGAAAGAAGGGCAAAGAAGATGGGCAAAATCCTTATTCCCTTGATTCCTGCATGTTCAGAAAAACCTTTAGGATAAGTCGACAATTGACCATGAACCGAAATTCGACCATTGCTCCAATGCTCTAGATTGAATGGATTATCCCCTGAAATCCAGGTACGTGCCTATCTAATTTTGCTGTAGATACCGATCGATCCCCTACGTTTTCTGTAATAAATGCAAGTGACAATAGGTTGTTAATAAATTAGAAAATATAGGATTTTGAAAATAACGTAAACGTAGGTAGTTATTCATTCACTTGCATGTTTATCAGAATTTCCGAGTAGGTAGGTACCAATTATAAAACATAAATTTCAACAAAATCATACATGAATTTATACAAATAAATTTGGCATAGTGCATATTACATTTATAAGCTAAAAACGGTAAAAACTTTATTAATACCTCAAGACGATACAACAAATTGAAATCAAAACCTATCCCAAACTGCAATTTTTGACTTCCAAGGTATAAGCATTTATTTCGGCCACGGAGTGAATTCGGGGGATTCAAAACACAATCATTGACTCCGGCGCACACACACACTCTTCAATTCATTTCATCACTGCTTGTCACCATGGAAACGGAATGAGTTCCAGTCGATTGCTCGCCCTAGACTCAGATTTCGTGAGACAAGCTAACGAAGTCGGTATCTCATTCTGCAACGACAAATTGTTATTCAAGTTAGGTATCATAAGTTCCTGAATACCAATTTCGCTATCCGGGTGTCGTTACACGAGAGGGATACCGACACCCACTCCTTACCGACAATAAGGTAGCGAGTTGCAGAATCGCGCTACAGGGGCGTTGCGTCCATAAGGCCACTTGGGCCACTGCCCCGGCACCGAGAAACACTGAAAGTAAAAAAAAAAAACTCAACCATTGTTCAGTTGACATTTTAATTTCCCTCCATAAACTGTACCTAGCATTTTTCACGAAGTTCATCAGCAACTCGACAGAGTTCTCTGGCTGTGGATATTCAATATGTGGCTCCGTCATGTTGGCTCCCTGTAGCTCCACAGACTGAGCATATCAGAATATAGTGACAGTAATCGATGTCCTGCGATCGAAATCTAAACCAGGGCTCCTGAAACTGGCAGGTCCTGGGACCTGGTGTCGCCATGGCAACAGCCAAAAGTGGCCCGTCTGCACAAGCTCAGTGTAGTAAAAATGTTGTTTGCCACGCCTACATTGGGTCACTGCCCCAGAATCTGATTTTAACCCCAAAATCGTTCATTTCACAATCGATTCGATCCCTTCGATTCAATTTGTCATCTCGATACGAGATGCTTCTTCTGATTTGTTTTTCTCTGTCAGTTATCTGTTTTCTGATTTGTTATCACATTCGCTTTCTCTATCAGTTTTGAATTTTTTTTGCGTCAAATTTTGCGCTTTTTGCGTTCAGTCCGGTTCCGATGACAGATTTGTATTTGTGGTACCTACATGCGTTTTGTCCTGTTTGCTGTTTGTGGACTGATCGGCGTCAACACACTGATAACTGGTACCATTGCATCTTTTAAGAGCAGATTAGGGGAAAATTTCATCCCAAAATGAAATTAGGTTATGAAATAACAAGGTGATTGGTATATTTAGGGAAAGAAATGTTTTTTTTTTTTTTTTTAGTGAAGTAGGTAATGTTTTTTTCTTTTTCTGCTATATTTCTGCCCTTTGGTTATAAAGAACGGGAAATAAATTGTTTTGAATAATTAATTATGTATCTGGAGTGAGTTTGCTAAATTTAGGTTGTCGGTTTCAGTTAAGTATTGTTGTCAAGTTAGGTTAAGTCTTGTTATGTAAAGTTAATAATGAACTCCTCCCCTCAGCACAGGCTCTCCTACCGAGGGGAGTAGCATTTGTAAAAATTGTGTACATAACGGAATTGTAATTTTAAAATAAATGCATTAAAAAAAAAAAAAACTATCTAGCTTCTAGTCAATAGCTTATCCATTCAAGTAGGTACCAGCCAGCTGGTCATTGTTTTGCTATATTTTTGTAACACATGAATTCGGTGGCTAATTTGCATTAGAAATTTCCGACGTTTTCGTACGACGATAGAGTGTTGATTAAAATAGATAAGTTTTGCTGAATATCACTGCTATCAGTAAATAAGGGAATATCAGTAATATCAGTAAATAAGGGAAGGGTGTTTTTGCCTTGGGGTATTCTGTAGACATATCTGTTGGTTTTGTGTTCTGGTTTGGTGCCCCGCCGTTTTCAGACCCCACGCACCGCTACTGGCAGCTGCCCTTAAACTTGATATCCAACCGATAAACCCCATTCAAATTCTAAATTTCACTCTCTTTCCCCCACTCCCCAATCGCAACAGTTTTAAATGCTGTTTATTGCTCGGGTGCTGCGGCGGGGCGACTTCGGCTTGAGTTTCGCTGCTGATGAAGAACTGCTGGGGTAAGGGGCAGCTCGGGGCTCCCACGGTCGGAGTTAGCCGAGCAGCAGGTGAGACTAACGTTCAGAGTGACCATAAGATATCAATTAATGACCTGACAAATCACTTCCACCAAATTTGGATTATTCACTAACAGTTAGTTAAAATCCTGTTCTGTATCATATCAATTTATCTTAACTCTCCATCAAAAATAATTAAAATGAATATGTCATTGGCGAATTAGCTATGCACGCACTGCTTGCTCAGTGTTTGCTGGTAGGGATGAGGGAAAAAGAGAGAGATTGGGAGAGAGATTAACGTAGATTTGGAGATATTCATTTTAAATATTGATGAAAACATACTATTAGGGGAACAGGAGTGTATAAACGTAGGAGAACTGGTGGGAACCACCAAGGAACTATTTACAACGTATAAAAAACAGTACCTGGGTAGCAGCTTGTCGACTCAACGAGGAAGCCGTAGGGTGAAGACGCGGCCCTCTCAATTCTCCAAGTGTAATATATATATTTATGTAACATGTGTAACTGGAATTGCTCGTAGTTACAAATAAATTAATTTTATAAAGTGATTGATTTGCAATTTAATACTAATAGGTTTTGATCGTGGGGATCACAAAATCAGGAAACATTCGATTTCTCCAAATGATGGTTCGTACAATAATTTTGCTTACGAACAAGCAATAGGCCTTCCATTGCCCAAGATACTAAACGTACGCAGGAAACTCCAGTATCATAGAACATAGCCTGGGGTTGCAGATAATAAATCATTGTAGCGTTTTCCCCTACTGCTAAGATTTTGGCGAAATTTGGAATTTTTCATGCAGTAGGCAAGGTCTAACATCGTCTGAAGTGCCAATGAATAAAATATTGTTAAAATTCAGGGATGCACCTATTTAGAATGCTCTGAAACGGCGAAATTTGTGCATATCTATAACATTTCGAAAATTCATTCACTAATGATTTTGGGCCTATTGCGCAGCTTTTATTTTCTTCGATTATTCGCTAAAAGTTTCTTCGAATGTTCGCTAAAAAGAACCAGGCCATCTTAATCGATCCCTGGAACTTCACACTCAGAACCTTCAGAATTTCCAGGAACATCACCGGAGGATTTTTTTTTTTTTTTTCTTATTGGAAACGATCAGCAGAACTACAACTGTTGTACCAACTGTTCGACGGGATGATGATCGACAAAGTAAGACAGCAGTCATGTAAGTGACCCCACGACATACCGGAGGGTTTGTCTCAACAATGGCATGGCCAGTGCGGAATATTCAATAATCATCTTCCCGCTCACGTTCTGAATTCGAATGGAAATGGATTGAAAGATTTCCCCTTTAGTTCCAAAGAGCAGAACTGATTTCACGTGTGTCACATGAATGGAGACGTGAAGCTGGGGTATTGAGATGCACGTAGTCAATTCAGGTCGGAATTCCGCTGGAAGATGTAGATGACAACCACTCAGATCTTGTACAACGGATGGCTTCCACGCGTTTTCTATTAAAAACGCTTCGACACGAGGGAAACTGCATATATATGAGGCGTTCCATTCCACAGCAAATAGGCTTAAACCTACTTTGGATCAATGATGATTCGGCGGTCTATTCTGAGCTTTCAAGCCAATGGGGAATTTTCGACAAAATTAAAAAAACACTCAGAACTCTTGGAAAGCGCTGCAAA
The DNA here is from genome assembly GCA_954871275.1 of Leptopterna dolabrata. Classification (NCBI taxonomy): domain Eukaryota; kingdom Metazoa; phylum Arthropoda; class Insecta; order Hemiptera; family Miridae; genus Leptopterna; species Leptopterna dolabrata. The sequence goes on from OX940974.1 coordinate 16,366,474, forward strand.
TTATTAGACAAAAGTTTATTATTTACCTGTATAGATACCCCTTCTGCGCAGATCACTGTTTTCTGCATTCACTTCCCTCGAGCTCCCCCCAGGAAAGCCCTAAATCGAGTACTGGACCCGGACCCGGAATTAAAGTTTCCTACAAATGCGTGGGATTCAATAATACAATTCAATCATTAATTATTTGCAGTTATTCATGAATCATAAGGCAAATAATAAACCATTGTGTAATAATTTACCTGTATAGGTGCCCCTTCTACGTAGATAGTATAATGAACCGTTGTGTAATAATTTGCCCCTTAATAATACTTCAACGGTTGTTCAACATGCAAAAGTACCTATCAACAAAATCCAGTCCCTTCTATGTAGATAGTGTAATGAACCGTTGTGTAATAATTTACCTTTGTGTAGTAATTTGCCGATGCGTAATAATTTACCGTTGTGTAATAATTAATTAATAATAATTTACTCAATAATACTTCAACGTTTTTTCAAGTTGCAAAAGTACCTATCAACAAAAACCATAAGAGCCATCATTTTTCAAATGGCACAATATCACAGAACACAACCAACTCGACTTCATACAGCCATCCGTGATTATAATCAGGTGCTCCCTAGTGATGATATCTGTGCCGGATTTATACCGCTTGATTCACGATCATGTTGACGAAGCTTTTGGGTGCAAACGACCGGCTGGTCGTACAATCTCCGGGTGGTCTCCAAAAATTCTTTAGTTCGAGATCAATTTAAAAACATTAAAAAACCATACCCTTCTATTGAAAGTGTTCGAGCTTTTCATCCCTTTAGAGATGACTGACAGTAACGCCGAGCTCCGAGGACCAACTTGACCCCGAATGGGACCTATAAACCAAATTTCATCAATTTAGGTTTATGGTAACTAAGAAAAGTGCGAAGTACGGCGTATGGCGGACAGACAGAAAATTTTTTATCGCATTTTCGGATTCTACATACCTTGAAACTTGAACCATCAAATTTTGAGGCGGGTTAAAATATTTCTTCATGGTCGATTCCAAAGGTTCTTTATTGAAAATAATAAACCAAAATGGTAGTTTGAAGCCCAATTTCAAAAATAAGCGTTGTTTTTTAATGGCTTGGTTTTTTTCATGACGGTAAAAATGCGTCAAAAAATGACGTACCTATCAGGTTTATTGACATTTGACTGGCCGTTGGCCCAAGGAGGTTGAGCGAGGCCTCGGAGGCGAAGGTTCTCAATCCTGCCAACACCACTGGAAATGGCAAACCTTCATGGCAACCTTCAAGAACCTTTGCTGTGGCTTTTCCCTAGGTTTGACTTTGAGAACATGTTTTTTAATTCATTTGTAAATTTGTGGTTCCATCCATCCATTTATAAAATTGCGGTTCTGTACATGTGTGATTTCTAAGAGGGATTTTACTCGGCAATTTATCTGATGCGTCATTTCTAGCGAGAGCCCAGAAATTCAAATTTTGCACTCGTTTTCTGCCTCGAATTTCCAACATACACACCTCATTATGTGGTCATTAAGTGCTATTTACTGAACAGAATTCGGCCAAAAAAAAAGAGAATTTTTATCCCACGAAAATTGCCCATTGACGAGTCAACAGCAGTAGCCTTAGGAATTGAGGGGGGCCGGACACAGTGCTCCCCTAATAGTTTGTTTGTTTTTTTTTTTGGGGGGGGGGGGGGGGGTACCGATTAGCACCCTCATCGTTTTCTGAGAACCTTTTTTTAAGGTAATTTTTCTATTACGCATACTGGTAGTTTTGTGTTGGAGTTATCGGTCGTTGGTATATTGGTTTAAGTAGAGCAAATCCGTGTTGCTGCGATATCCGGACCGAGCCTCGATACATGCATAATGTTGTACGTTGTTTGTTGCCTAGTAGGAGTATTAATTTATTATGCAGTGATGGGATGAACAAACTGACCAATGTTTTCAGCTTTTTTTTTCAATTATTTATTTCCAAAATAGATATACGAGACATATGTACTTACACATAATAAAAAATTAACAAGAAATGAACTAAACTGCTTACGTATGCAACAGTGGAAAGAAAAGGAAAGCGAGAGAAAAAACGCTGCAAATCCCTGCACAACGGTTTATTATTTTGTATAGAATACCCTTCCGTTACAGATCACAGCTCTATGTATAGATAACCCGTCTATAAAATTTATGATATGTACTATTCTATACATATAATGTAGATCGCAGACCCTCCGTTAGTACCTAACCCCGTACTCGTTACTAGGTACCTACCTAAATCACGAGTTAAATGTTGCTAAAATAATTCTGCCGATGACAAACAGTACCTAACAAAAAGAAACACACATAATGAAGTTCTGAAAAGAAATTGTTGATGAGGAGGGAAAAAAGTTGCGAAAGTACCTACCAACAAACTCCAGCCCCTTCTACGTAGATGGTATAATGAACCGTTGTGTAATAATTTACCGTTGAGTAATGATTTACCGTAGTAATAATTTACCCATCAATAATACTTCAACGTTTGTTCAAGTTTCACTACCTACCAACAAACTCCAAAAGAGCCATCATTTTTCAAATTAAATAATATCACAGAACAACCAACTCGACTTCATATTCCGCCAATATAATCAGGTGATCCCTAGCAATGATTTCATCTCCGCCAAATTTCCTATTGTGGGCGCGTCTCTGGTTACGAGATTTGGTTTGAATTGTATACAATTTCATTCACACTGGAGTCGAAACTGCCTGTCGGTGCAAACTTCGGGGCCTTACTGTGAACGAACGGCTGGACGTACGGTGCTGCGGGTGGTCTTAAACAACTCCCAAGTTCGAGAACTATTTAAAACCGTAAAAAAATTCACGTAAAACAAAGGTATAGGCTTTCTGAAAATTTCAGCCCCTATTTTGAACCCCTTAGAGATGACTGACAGTAACGTCGAGCTTCGAGGACCAACTAGACCCCGAACGGAACCTATAACCCGAATTTCATCAATTTTCTTTCATGGTAACTAAGAAAAGTGGCCCGTACGGCGTACGGCGTACGGCGTACGGCGTACGGCGGACAGACAGAAATATTTTTATTGCAGTTTTGGATTCTACATACCTTGAAACGTAAACCATCAAATTTTGAGGGGGGGTAAGAATTTTTTTTTTCATGCTCGATTCCAATGGTTCATTATTGAAAATAATAAACCAAAAACAGCATAGATCAACCTTGCCTAAATCAAAGAGGAGAAGTCTCTTATCATGTAACATTGGAAACATAATCCCCAATATGGGCTAAATGCCCGTGTTAGGGGATGAGTAGCTCAGGCGGCTCCCACTCATTGCAACATAAGTGCCTATTATATTATTAAAGTAAAAATAAAAAAGAAATACAACCACTCAGCAATTTAATGTTAACAGTCATAAGCTTGCAGTACACTAAGAAAGTGATTCTTTAAATATTATTTTTTAAATTGTCATCAGAAAGCCTAGTTTTCATATCTGTTGGGAAACTGTTAAACACAGGTACAGCAGCAACATCGAAAAAATTATAAGCTAGGGTACTAGAAACCTGAGAATAAGCCAAATTATTACTATTCCTGAATCTTGTTGGAATGGAATGGGATGGAGATAACAGTTTTCCTTGCCTTAACAAACATTTTACAAATGCAAAGTCTTTCATTAGATGGAACGGCAGGATCTCCAATTTCTTGAATAGCGGCAGAGAATGGTCTGTGATGCGTGTATTCATGATTATTTTTGTAATAGTTTTCTGTGCAGAGATAACCGGAGATAAAGCTGTCTGATACGCACTTCCCCAAATGGGGAGACGATATATAAGGACAGTGAACCAGGGCAAAGTATACGGCTTTCAATGACTTTAAACTCATCAATGACCACAGACGAGAAAATAAATACATATTTTTACGTAAAATTAAAGCAACCCTAGCTACCTGCTCACGCCATTTCAAATGCTGGTCAAATATTACTCCCAAGTATCTAATATCTGATTTTTTCTCAATTATCATCCTATTATTACATTCCTCAGGAAAAGTACAGTTCCCGTCTGAAGGAAGAGCCACAGAATTCATTGCGAAAGTAATATATTTAGTATTTTCAACATTCAAACTCAAAATATTTCTATTTAGCCATTGAGCTACTTTGTTAAACCCCAAATTAGCATAGCGGTAGGTGTCATGGGTGTTCTTTAGTGCTGCCCCCCATTCCTACTAACTTTTTAACTAACCCGTTCCTACTAACTTTTTCCACGGGTCTTTTGCACTGAAGTGTCTGATAAACGGCGAAGGGGAGACGCGATATGTAGGACACGTTTCATGTTTTTACAAGCGCAACAAAAACAACCGATCGGCTGATTAGTACCATATAGATTAGTTGGACATATAGATCAAGTGGACGGGGTTGCGGAATAAAAACTGATGAATTTATCACAATCCCACCTGCCAAGAGCGTGGCGGGCAGGACTAAAGTTTTACACCAGTCAAAAAATTTAGTGCTGCCCACGCACTTTTTTCGAATGCTTTTAAAACAGTGAAATTCGAATTTTCTTTGTTTCGGATTTAAATAGACGGAAAGAGGAGATTTTGGCGATTCAAAAGCACTACACATTTGTTCAATACGGTTGAGATTAGGGTTTCAAATCTGGCTTTGAAAATGGGGGGCAGCACTGAAGAACACCCGGTGTCATTCCACGAGTTTGCGCAGAAGTACAAGACTGTATCATCTGCAAACAATATTTGCTGCTTTAAACAACTGTCCTCGACGTTTCGACGCGGTGTCTAGGTCCTAGTCATGAGTGATAATAGGTTGTATAACTTGCTACAGGAACAGGTACTGGAGAAAATAATGTTCGACTGACTGGGCCTCACAAAGGCGGGGTTAGTGCCTAACCCCGTTCTCGTTACTAGGTACCTACCTAAATCACGAGTTAAATGTTGCTAAAATAATTCTGTCGATGATAAACAGTACCTAACTAAAATGGCAAAAAGAAACGCAAATAATGAAGTTCTGAAGGGAAATGTTGATGTGGAGTGAGAAAAGTTGCAAACGTACCTACCAACAAACTCCAGCCAGCCCCTTCTACGTAGATGGTATAATGAACCGTTGTGCAATAATTTACCGTAGTGTAACAATTTACCCATCAATAATATTTCAACGTTTGTTCAGGTTTCACTACCTATCAACAAACTCCAAAACAGCCATCATTCCTCAAATGAAATAATATCACAGAACAACCAACTCGACTTCATACTCCGTGATTATAATCAGGTGCTCCCTAGCAATGATGATCTCGGGCCAATTCCCGATTGTTAGCGCTTCCCTAGTGATGATATTTGAGCTGAATGTATACAGTTTCATTCACCATCCTGTTGAAATTGCCTGTCGGTGCAAACTTCGGGGCCTTACTGTGAACGAACGGCTGGGCGTACAGTGCTCCGGGTGGTCTAAAAACTCCCAAGTTCGAGAACTATTTAAAACCGTAAAACAATTCTAGAAAACCGCGTCCTGGAGACTCCAACCCCCTATTTTTCCCCCCTTAGTGATGACTGACATTAACACCGAGCTTCGAGGACCAACTAGACCCCAAATAGTATATTTCCACTAATACACGAAAAACGCAAAAAACACTGTTATACCCGTTTCGGTGATCAAACCATCGTCAGTAACACACAATAAGTTTTTTTTATAACAGTGTTTTTTGCGTTTTTCGTGTATTAGTGGAAATAGACTATTTTCTCAATAACTCCGTTTTTCTTTGAAATGGGTTTCTACGATTTCTTCGCGAGTGATTTAGTTCGTACAACTTATTGGAATCAGCTGTGGCTGATCTCAATGAATTCAAAATAAAAGGTACCCAGTGTAAACTCCATCCATGGCTTAGTTACTGTCGTATTTCACCTGACTGTTGACCAGTTTTTCAGGGGCTTATAAAGTCTTTTATAAAGTCGGTAGGAGTTGAGCGTCTTCGGAATGCCTTCGCGTTGAGGGCTTGCTAACCCGCATCACATTATTGTTCATAAGGTTTGAACGATCACGTACCGCAGGCGCACAGCTGCTCGAAGCTGCAGCTTTCTGGATAAAAGTGAACTGATACGTGAACTGGTAGCGAGGAAGCAAAAACGAAATATCCAAATAAACACTCGAAGAAAAATGCATTAGTTTTTTGACATTGGCAGGCGTAGTAGATCGTCGGTCGATCTCACCTCAAATGCATCCATGCCGTCAGCTTTACGAAGACAAATCCTTCCGCCGTTGTTCCAACTGTATTTATAGTTGCTGTTCTTCTTAAACAATTTGGCAGCATTCAAAATCTTGCGTTTTCTGGAATACAGGCTGTGGTATGCGAAAATCTTGGATGGCTCACCCTCAATGAATCCTATCTTCCTACTATCAAAATCCTTCTTTGCTTTGATCGATTTCATGAACACCTGCTTATCAACCTTTCGTAAGAACTTGATAAAGATTGATCCTGGGTAAGCGGACCCTGTTAGCGGTCTGGGACGAAAACAATTGTCAATCATTTGTCCGTGAATTTCGAAATTGATGGCCACACCGACAGACTTTATCGTTTCGAGAACATTCTCACCCTGTATGGCAGAGGCACCATTTAGTTCAACGCAATTATCGAGTGACAGTTGGACCATATCGATCTGTTGGCATCCGAGGGTTCGAATCTGTCGTTTCAATGTTGTGTTTTCAGCAACAGTATCTTCATATTTTGATTTTACGTCAGTAAGATCAACAAGGAATGAGGCGAGCGCAGCAGTATTGGACTGAATAAGGTCGGAGTACGATGAAAGGTTCTTACTGATATCTGCTATATCTCGGCTCTTCTTTGACTCACGGAACTCAATTCGGATGTCTTGAATTAAAGCAAACACATCACGATCCTTCTATCGGGCTTATCGTCACTGACCTTAGGAGTCGCAGATCGGCAACTGCCACACAACCAGTCCTTTATGGCTTCCGGACTCATCGCTTTGAACCTCTCCTTTGTAGTTCCGACGCATTCCAAGTGAGCCTTTGTTTTACACTTGAGCCGGTAACTTTTGTGCGCGAAACCTTTGTCACACTTTCCGCACTTCTCAGACATTATTGCGATGCGATTAGCAAACTTGATAAAAATGTCGTGATTCCCCTCACAGTAACCACTCCTGTAATATTGTTATAAGATTTAACCAAATAAACGAAGGGAACGTTGAGCTGGGCAGTGCCAAGGGGAAAGTAGCCAACGGGTCTCTTCCACCAACCTCCATCGCTCCTCGACAGTCATAATGGCCGACCATCGACTTGCGACTTCTCTCTCGACCCTCTCTCTCTCTCTCTCTCGCCCTCTCTCTTATCTTTCCATGCACTCGCTGTGGTGAAAACCGCGGGATACTGTAAGATCCCAATTTGGCACTAGGATTCTTACACTGATCACCAAATCGTATAAAACCTGACAGAACAATACGATCGAGGTCAGTCGTGGAAAATCCGCGGAGCTGTGCTGTTGGAAGTGAAAGGCCCGGCCCACCGTTTCCGCCTTTCTTCACGCTGTCCCGTCTTGGAGCTAGCCAGCCGAGACGTTCTTCCCGGAGAGGACAACTACCAGGGAGTCTCTACGGAAAAGGTCAGATCCACCCTTTCAGAATTAAACCCCCCAACAGCAATCGGTCGCGAGCAAGAATTTTGGGCACCAAAATAAATTAATTCCAAGAAGTGATAAGGCTGGAGAGTACTACAGGATAGGAACAAAATGTTATCAATAAAAAGCCTCAGTGAGATCTATCCTTTTAATTTATTCCTAGAGACACCCGAGTAGAAACCTCAAGCATTATAGCTAATGCGTACAGTACCCTCCTCTCGCCTGGTATCTGCTGTGGTGAAAACCGAGGGATACCTCCTTCTCTTCTGGCACCAGCTGTGGTGAAAACCTTCATCTTCCAGGCGTCTGCTGTGGTGAAAACCACGGGACGCCTCATTCTCCTCTAACACCTGCTGTGGTGAAAACCGCAGAGGGTGAGCCTCCATCTTCCGGGTGTCTACTGAGGTGAAAACCGCGGGGTACTAGCACCCACATCCCAGGCACCTGCTGTGGTGAAAACCGCGGGGAGCCACAGCCTCTAGAGCCTGCTGTGGTGAAAACCGCGGGGCTTTAGTGCAAAAGACTCCTACGAAGCACATCCTTCCTCATCCATCTTCATCCAACCACTCACCTCCATCTTTCATCCAACTCTCACCCGCCATGTCGTGAGCTCATGACAATAAGCTTCACAGAGAGAGATGTTGACTGCTCGAGGATTGACAGAGTGGGGGGAAGGACGCTCGCAAAATAATAATTAATTTTATGGTGAAAACTGTACAAAGCTCCGTCCCCTGACCCCGAATTATGCTTATTTACTTATTCGAATGAAACTATGAAAAATTGTGCCTACATGCGCTAGAATGAGGAAAACCATGGGGTGGTGGAGCGAAGGGGGTACCAGAGAAGGGATGAAGGACGACCGGCAGGCGGAAGTGTTTATAAGTAGGGGAAGCCAAGGGATGAGTCACTTTTGCAGCCATTTTTCGTAACGTGACGTTTTTCGGCCGGTGGGTCATCGCAAGAGCACGTTCCATGCTAAAATTTGGCTCGTAGCCCATTCCAAATCTCCCTATCTGTTTTTAGTTAATATTTCGAAACGGGGGTTTCGGGTGTCCTTCGCGTGTTTTAATGGTGTTCTCAATCGAAAATGGAGTTGGGACGGCATAATAAAAGTAGGTCAATCCAATTCTACTGATATATTCACAGCATGTTATACGGGCTATAAGGCTATATAAAGGCATACAAAATTTCCCAGCTCCATTCTGGGCTAAAGTTCGGGGGCGCTTCCCTCATCATGTCATCTGGGAATCACCATTTTGGAGGCAATCTGACTCAGAAAGATTCAAATGGAAAATAAGTAGGCTAAATATATTTACAATAATTTACAACGTGAAGCAGAAATGATAACTCTTTGAATTGAGACTTAGTTAAAACACAAACCGACTCGTTAGAAACAAGAATTTTGAATCCTTTTGGTAATTTGCAAACATAATATCCGGAACCTCGAAACTCAAAAAACTGTAGCATCGCTACACGAGTCCCCTTCTGCTTGTGATGGGAAGCAGAGCCAGGAACTTTGGAAGATGCCGCAGGCAGGCTGAGCACTTGCTCAGCTACTGGAAATATTATTTCTGGAATTATTTTGTTATGTCTGTAAATTATTTACAAATCGATACTATATTGGTTTAATATTTTCAATAATGAACCTTTGGGACCGGGCATGAAAATAATCCCTGCTAGACTTACGCAATAAGAGAGATGCAGACATAGGAAGTGACCATCACCGGATGGTGGCAGTTTTCAAACGGAAGATATTGCCAGCCTCCGAAAAATTCGAAAAAAGACAAAACGCTTCAATACGCGTTTCGGAACAGTTTGCAATTGAACTAGAAAATAGATTTGCAGCCCTCCAGCCACTCGAAGACCATGACATTGATGGCATGTGGGATGCGATCAAAAGTGTACTCACTGAAGTCAGCTAGAAAAAACTCGCCTACATAGACCCTCAGAGAAAATACTGGATGTCAGATAGGCCATGGGAAGAGATTAAAAACAGAAAAGAATGGAAAAAGAAGGCAAGAAGAAAGCAAAAGGAAAACTCGAGCCCAGAAAGCGTACGACAGGAAGGTGAAAGGAGCGCACGAATGGAGCACAGAGAGAGGATTGACGAACAGGCAGAAAAGGCTGAACATGCGGCCCAGCGAGGTGACCCGAAAGAACTCTATGATGTTACAAGAATGCGTCAAAGAAGGGCTTCCGAAAAAGTAAACCAGTCAAGGCCAAGGATGGCACTCTGCTTACCTACCAGACAAAAATGTTATGAAACGCTGGAGAGGGCACTATAACCGCAAGACCCACTACCCTAGTCAACCTGAATTTTGTATCAGAAATCAGGTTGAACTGGAAATATCAGTTGACCCACTGTGATGAGATTACTGTGGTGGTGGCAGCTTTGGGGTCACCAGTGTGGTGAGCGCTAGGTAGGGTAGGTTTGGGTAGGTGGCAGAAGAGAGAAGGATGTTCCCCTTGGGAGTCTTCTTGGAAAGCTAACACCCCGCGGTTATCACCACAGCTAGTGTTGGTGAGGAACGTTTTGGTTTATTATTCTGTGAACAATACACCTATGTATTCGGTCAGCAAAAATTTTATAACACCCCCTCAAAATTTTTTCTTTTCCGTTTCAAGGTGCGTAGATTCCAAAAATGCAATGTCCGTCCGCCGTATCACGTGTACAGGCTTCATTTTTGGTCTAAAAAAGTCGTTCTTTCGCACACATGCTCCATTTGGGCCCTAGTTGTGTCCCGAAACTTTTCAGCCCGATCGGAATATACGCAGGGGTGTTATGAGTGAAAATATGTATAAAAATTGGTACTTTTTGTGTTGATAACATGAGCTTTTGAGGTATCGTTTTCCATGATTTTGGGGACGAGAAGACCGAATATGAAGTCCATTTTGACCAAAGAGTGGAAAATCGAGGTTCTACCAAATGTTCAGCTCCCGAAATTGATTTTTTATGAGTCAAAAACCTGGGAAATCGTCTGAAATCACCATCAATTTGTATAATAACACTGGAAGTAGTATCAACACGTGGATCATGACGGTTGAATGGCACTACCAATAATCAAAGATAATTTGAAAAAAAAAAAAGAAAAAAAAAGGGAGCGTACCTAATTCGTGTTTTAGGGGACAAAAATGGTGGAAACCATCAGAAATAATTTCGATTCTTTCACATGAAATAAACAATAAATGAACAGCCAAAATTTCTGTAGAATATCCAATAGAATAATAAACCCATGTGACAAGGACTTTGCAGCGTTTTTGGTTCCGTGTCTGTCTGTGGTAATTCCTTGTAACGCCCATAACTACCCGAAATAATGATCGAAATTGGCTGAAATTTGGAGGGTAGCTGCGGGTTGGGTCACAGATAGTCCCGTAAATCATTGAAATCGTACGGTAAATTTCGTCTGTGCATACGTAAACTTGAAATACTTGAAACGCCCCATAACTGCCTTAAATATCGTTGAAATGAGTTCAGATTTGGAGGGTCGATCAGAAATAGTACTTCGATAATTATTGCATATTTATGACTTTCATTCGTCTGAGCACGCGCGAATATGAAATGTTGTCCGTTTCCTTGTAACGCTTTTAACTACGCGAAAAATAGTCGTAGAGAGCTGAAATTTTGAGGGTACACGCGGGTTCGATCTCAGATGGTCCCATTTCAAAATCATGGAAATCGTCCCGTCTGCGCATGCGCAAAGTGAAATACTTGAAACACCCGTAACTACCTTAAATATCGTTGAAATGAGTTCATATTTGAAGGGTCGATCAGGAATAACACTTTGATAATTGCACATGACTTTCATTCGTCCGCGCATCTGCGAACATGAAATGTTGTCCGTTTCCTTGTAACGCTTCTAACCACGCGAAAAATAGTCGTAGAGAGCTGAAATTCTGAGGGTACACGCGGGTTGGACCGCAGATGGTCCCGTATCAAAAGGAAACTACCCAGCTACTCTATAAGTTCATGTGATTCAAGTGAGGAAGCTATACTGCCTACTCGAATTGGCAGACGTTTTTTATTCTATTACGAATCCAAGGGTTCCCTAACTTCGGTAGTGAGGAAGCAAAATCGCTACTATTGAGCATATTGGCAGAATTTGAGCCTATTTTCAAAATTGCGTGACGCACCTGGTCAGCTGGCCCACTAGTGTTTGGTTTGAGGGAATCCCGCAGGCGCGGATCCAAGGGGGGGGGGGGGGGGGTCACAGGGGTCATACCCCCCCCCCCCCCCCCAGAATCAGCCTGCATTTCAAAAAGCAGAGCTGAACGAATTGTTCACAAACCCGAAAACAAAAAAAACCAAACGAAAACGAACCCAGTTTTTGTGAAATCAAAAACCAGAAACAAACCAAACGACCAAATTCAACTTACCATATTGTTAACTTAAAACATTGGAAACAAAATATAACAATAATTACGATTAAACTTTTTATAGAATACTGATTTTTTTCTGTATTTGGTTTGTAGCAACACTTGTGATTTGTTTACATTTTTGTATAAGTTCCAATTGACTTCTTGTTGTTCGGAAGTGCATCTGACTTCTTGTGTTCGGTGGATTATTAATACCTACCTAAGTTCGGAATCGGAAGTGCCGAAATGTGTGATGAAGTGAGTTGGCCGAAAAGGAAGAAACCGGTCAAGAAAAAAGAGACGGTCAACAAAAAACTCAGGGCGACCGGGCAGAGCTACGCTTCAATGGAAAATTCATGCAGGTACTTAAACTTAAAAAAAAATCCAGCAAGAACAAAACAAGTCACATTTTGGAGCCCGGGGAGCATTTCCCTCGAAGAAGAGTGTTTTACAAAATGCTTGTTTCTGGCGTTTGCAAATTTTGGACTTATTCGGTTCTTGTGGGGAACCCCTCAAATAAAAGTGATAAATATTTACGAGAAATTCTATAAACTAAACATCATTTTTTTTAAATTTTAAATTTTTGAATTTTAAATTAAAAACGCTGCAAATCCCTGCAAAACGGTTTATTATTTTGTACAGAATACCCTCCTGTCACAGATCACAGCTCTCCGTATAGATAACCCTTCTATACAACATAATGTAATATTCTACACATATTATGTAGATCGCGGACCCTCCGTAGGTTAGTACCTAAGCCCGTACTCGTTACTAGGTACCTACCTATACCCTTGTGTAATAATTTACCTGTATAGGTTCCCCTTCTACGGAGATAGAATAATGAACCGTTGTGTAATAATTTGCCCATCAATAATACTTCAACGGTTGTTCAAGTTGCAAAAGTAGGTAGGTACCTATTAACAAAATCCAGCCCCTTCTTGGTAGATGAGCCATTGTGTAATAATTTACCGTGGTGTAATAATTTACCGTCGTGTAATAATTTACCGTTGTGTAATAATTTGCCGTTGTGTAATGATTTTCCATTGTGTAATAATTTACCCATCAATAATACTTCAACGGTTCTTCAAGTTGCAAAAGTACCTATCAACAAAATCCAGCCCCTTCTGGGTAGATGAGCCGTTGTGTAATAATTTACCGTTGTGTAATAATTTGCCATTGTGAAATAATTTACCAATCAATAATGCTTCTACGGTTGTTCAAGTTGCAAAAGTACCTATCAACAAAATCCAGCCCCTTCTGGGAAGATGAGCCGTTGTGTAATAATTTACCGTGGTGTAATAATTTACCGTTGTGTAATAATTTGCCGTTGTGTAATAATTTGCCATTGTGTAATAATTTACCCATCAATAATACTTCAACGTTTGTTCAAGTTTCAGAAGTACCTGCAAACAAAATCCAATAGTCAATCACTTGTCAAATGAAATAATATCGCAGAACAAACAACTCGACTCTATACAGCCATCCTTGATTATAATCAGATGCTCCGTAGTTATGATATCCGGGCCGGATTTATACCGTTTGATTCACGATCGTGTTAACGAAACTTTTTGTTGCTCACGAACGGCTGGACATACGATGCTCCGGGTGGTCTCAAAAAACTGTTTAGCTCAAGGCAAATTTAATAACGTAAAAAAAATTATACCCTTCTATCGAAAGTTTTCGAGATACTGACAGTAACGTAGAGCTTCGAGGACCAACTAGACCCCGAACGGAACCTATAACCCGAATTTCATCAATTTTGTTTCATGGTAACTAAGAAAAGTGGCCCGTACGGCGTACGGCGGACATACAGAAATATTTTTATTGCAGTTTTGGATTCTACATACCTTGAAACGTAAACCATCAAATTTGGGGGGGGGGGGGGGGGGGGTAAGAATTTTTTTTTTCATGCTCGATTCCAATGGTTCATTATTGAAAATAATAAACCAAAAAAAGTAATTGTACTGGGTTTTGAAAATCCCAGAATGAAGTAGGTATAGGGATCAAAGGCTGCAGGGTAACCAGCAGCAGTCTGAGGCGGCTGGTGGGGGCAGGCAATATAGACACAGCCTAAGCAGTAACTAAACGACATTTTTATAGATACAAAATGGCCCTTTCATTGAATTACTAGTATTACTTTGAGGAGGGCTAAACACCAGAAAAGTCGATAAGCAGAAAGAGAATGTTCCTTCTACTGTACACCAACTAAAACCACATTGACCTTAGTGACACGTACCATCTCTCTCATGTTGGCAGCTAATGGGAATTTAGGTCCAGCGTTCATCAACGGATTGCTGCCAGCCAAGTCATCTCTGATGCTGTTGTGCATCGTCAGTATGTATTCTTTCGAAGGTTTCCCCAGAAGTGAAACGACTTCTTCGAAATCTTTGGAGTTGTCCTGCGGTAAAATACTCGAACATAAATTTTACTTACAACGGAAAAATTTACCTACTTGAACGGTTTACTACCAATTTTGAATATATTTGATTTTGATGGGGGAAGAAGAAAAAAAATCAGTTGCAATGATGAATTTGGTTTAACGTGAAATGCCCTCCACCTTCACCACCATTTGGTAATACAGTAAGTAGTCCCGGTGTTTTTTGAGACCGCTACAGTACAAATCATTGTGTCGTTTTCGAGTTGTACTAATACAACTCATTATTTTTCAGACCAATTACAGGCGTGCCCGAAGGGCCAGTGTGAGCGGAGAACCCACGTTTTACCTACTAACGTACATCAATTCACCTGATATTTGCACATTGTGTGTAAAGCTCCACTGTTACACATTATATCGCAGTAATGGTTGGTTTTATTAGTTTCCATATGTAATGGGTTAATGGGATCGCTATAATTAGATCTGTAGGAATCAGCATCGAGCTGTGATTGCTCGGAGGGTGCTTCTGGGTACTCATCACCATCATAAAAATCATCTTCTGGTTTCAATCTGGGTGCGGCAAGTTTCCTTGGCAGAAGGCTCGACGGTGTCTCTGAAAACAAAACATTCTCCGATTTCGTGATCTTGGGACTACTACACTCGTAGTGACTGCATTAGCTAGTAGCATTCAATAAGGGCTAGTAGTTTGTATCTTACCAGTACAAAGATTAGGATAAGATGAGTTTGAATGGCAAAACGTGTCATCAGGGCATCGAGTGCACGGCGGTCCTGCGGGCTGGTATTTGTCGTAATAATCTTCCAGTGGCCCGTAATTACAAACTAAGATAGTTCTGAAGAATTCATCTTCAATTTCGAATTGCCTATAAATAGCAGCGGCACAACCAACATACCGGAAATAAGGGTTTGTAATGAGCGTCAAAGGTCTATCCAACTTGAATGCACTGCAAAACATCAAGGTAAGTAAATAAATACTCGGGTATTACCTTGAAACTGCATCATTCTAAGAGTTGCTTTTGAACACATTCCTAAATGTAAGTACCTAAATGCTTAGCAGTGCCGTATTTATCTATAGGCGCACGCCAGGCACCAGGCGCGGGGTTTCAGGGCGCGCGAAATTTCTGGGAAAAACTAATAATAACTTAATGTGTGAAATAAATAAATAAAAATATATCAAAGACAAATAAGGCAGGAGCGCGGATACATAAAGTAGGTGTACAACTTTGTTTGTGATAAGTGATGCCATAAGAATCTTATGATAATATTGATAATAAGAAGTTTTGTTGACTTTTGAGAATGATAAGAAGTTGCTGAGATTTCTCGCAGCACCGCGAATGATGGAAAGCCGTTTAATCATGAACGTTTTAAGAACAGTTTTAAGAAAAATGTTTCAAAGAAAATTTTAAAAGAATGTTCAAAGGATAAAATAATAAAAATGTTGAAAATATAAATATAGGTAATTTTATTTTCAAGAAAATTATTTTGAATACATACCTATAAATAGTAGTTAATTATATACTTACTAGTGATATTAGTTATAAATACATATAAGTTATTTTTCTTAGTTTGTTCATGTAAATTATTATATGAAGGAGAATTCTTCCCGAAAACCCTTGTGGAGTGGTTAGGTGGAAGGGAGGGGAGGGTCATGTAAAATACTCATGAAGGGCGCGGATGACGTGTGTGCTTAGAGAACGGAATTCCTAAATCCGGCACTTTTTACTCGAACGTGTGACACGTTCGTTGTTCCGGTGAAGATGGGGTCGTTTGGCGGAAGCCTAATCGTTATACCCACTTAACCGGTGATAATAACGCTGGTCTGGAAGGGGGACCCTCGACGGTCCGCCGTAATTCTCCTCACATTCTGTGACATGACAGCAGAGCGTGGTCTGGTAGTATGCGCTGAGTAACTCACCATACTCCATTTTTCCAGAAGGATAAGCCCAAAGGTTTCCGGAAGGATTCCTTTACGAACATCTTGTCCCTTTTATAATACATATACATCTATTGGTTTCCCCAACCCCATTTCACCTTTACAGCTCAGTATAATTAAAATATATTGAGCTCATTGAAGGCGATCAATGCCTTGTCAATATTTACGAGTCCCAATAGTTGTTCCATCCTAACTATGAGGTTGATCACCTAGAGCAGGGGTTCCCAAACTTTTTTGTACCGTGCCCCCTTTTGGTAAAATGAAAGCCTCCCAAGCCCCCCTTACATAACTAATGAATGGATGTGAAAAAATGCAAGTTTTACACTGAAAACGAATTTTTATTGCTATTTACACAAAACACGATTTGATAAACACGTAGCTTTTCCACTAATATTGAATACAAGTTTGAGATTGAATTAAAGAAAAAAAAATTGGAAATGACGATTGAATAATAGAAAAGAAGATCGACAGTACGGCAAAAGGCAGAACAGAACAAACTAGTAGTGACGGGCGTTACCTATCGATATGAGTATGGTATCGAATATCTTCTTTCGATACCAAGTACATTTGGTATCGAATATTTTGATTCGATACTAGTATTGGTATCGAGTATTTTTCCCGATATCAGAAAAAATACTCAAATGGATAGTCTCAACATTACCCACCTACTTTATTTATTTTCGATTTTTACCTTGCGGTATATATTTGCAAGTAACTGGTCTTAGGTAGTGGCTGTTTACCATTGGTACCAGTGCCACGATCGTTACGAACCTGGCGGATCTTGAAGCAACTAAGGAAGTATCGATTTACCGTTGTCTTATATCGAGACCGGTCTTATAATCGAACACGACCACGGGGTAACCCTTACATCGAATCTAAAGTCCGGGTAAACCTCGCTTGGGGGTAACCCTCCGTTTCTCGAACGGGCCCTAAGCTGCTTCTCCGAGAGTTTAATTCGTTCCGTAACCTTGCTCGTATGTCAATTTGTTCGTATCTCTAAGCGATTTTCCCCATGAAATTAACTGAAATGCCATTAATCCGTTCCTGGACAGGCCCAAAAATGTGTTTTTGAATAGGAAAAATTTGGAAGGTGTGCAAAGAATGGTCGAATGGTCTCACGCACCCCCCCCCCCCCCCCCGACCTGTTCTCACGCCCCCCAGGGGGGGCGCGCCCCCCAGTTTGGGAACCCATGACCTAGAGGTTGCCCATGTGAGCACAATTCACTGGACAACAACCTCTGACAACATTTTCTCCGCCAGTACTCGCATGTAGGAGCTTTGTTCTCCACCTTTAAATTATTGAGGTAGTACCATTACAGTAACCTTGAAGTGGTTCAGATGTCATTTCCTGAACCAGAACTTCATAATACTTTTCAACCCCCTTTTCCGTCTCATACTTCTGCTACCCAGAAGTATGTCATATGGGGAGGAGTGTGACAGTGGCAGTTCTCGAGTAGTTTGTGGTTCCGGTGAATATGGGGTCGTTTGGCGGAAGCCTAATCGATAGCCCTTCTTAACTGGTGATTATATCGTTGGTGTAGAGTGGGGACTCTCGAGGGTCCACTGTCACACTCTGTCACAAACGTTATTATTTCAGTCTTTTAGTCCCTGTTGGCTTCACATGATTATTATCAGAGGTGAAGAGATTATTATTATCGCTGGTCAGCTAAGCACATGGAAGATTTTCAGAGCTTGTAATGGTGCCCTCCCGAGATGAGAACCAGAGATAGGTATTATCCCACAGGAGCCTCTTCCCCGATCGGACGCTCTAGCCTCCTCGGACACCCCTAGCCTCTCGGATTATAGTAGCTTTGTTCGTGCAGTCCCTCAGAGCTTGTTCAGAGCAACCCGGGCATGCGCAGTAAGGGCGGGGCAAAGATTCGCCGTTCGTGCAGACCCAGGGCGAGCTCTGAGCCAACTGGTCCGGTGTTCGTGCACCGGGGCAGATGATTCGGTGTTCGTGCTAGCCACGGGGCTTGCTCCGAGCTGCTCTGAGCAAGCCCTCCCGTGCTCCACGAGAAGACCAGAGGCAGCTGAGCACTGCTCTTCCGCGCATGCACCCTCGACCCGTTCGAGCTGCCCTTGCTCCGAACAAGCTCCAGGCTCACCCTGCTCCGAGCGAGCGTGTTCAGAGCTCACCCTACACCAAGCCAGTTCGGTTCAAGCGAAAACTGAACTAACTTGCTCGGAGCTAGCCCCAAGGAGACAGCACGAACAAAGCTATTATGGGTAGGTATCTGAATTATGTATTATAATACCTGTCTAACATACAATAATTATATGTGTGCGCCAATCGCGTGTAGGGTAGGACGTAGGTAGGACCGATTTTTTTCCATTCCGAAACAAAAGGGATGCAGCCCATCCGACTTAGATTCCGAATACAAGTAGCATCGCCTAGAAGGTACCGTCACCCTTGACTGCCACCTTCCTCGCTTTCCTGCTCGAGTTGGTACTTACCATTAGTAACTTTGGGAACCTACTTACCTACATAGGTAAGCTTATAACGGATGACTGCTGTTTCGATGTATTTTTACGTATATACATAAATTACCATTGCAACTTGTTTTGATGTCCGTCTTCAGATCCTTCAGGAAGCTTATGGAAGGTGATATTACCCTGCATGATGGAGTTCCAGACTTCAAGTAGAGTTGGAAATGAGGAGTAATGCGAACCAATAGCCACCATATTCGCCACCTTGAATCTGTCTGAAGTTGAATGTTAAATAAGTGTACTTGGACATCTTTCGCAACGGAAGCTCAAGTATCTATTAGCCTTACCAACGTCTCTGAAGTCATCTTCATAGTAAGGGCACTGCCATCGGGCAGCTATTTCGGTCAGTTCCTCATCCCATTCCTGGCCAGAATTAGAGTAAGATTTCAATATAACTATAAATCTTTCTACAGTATACCCTCACCATCCCTCCAGTTATACATTCAAATGTAAAATAGCTTTAAAAAAATCACTCAATTTGAAAATTCGCTCATATGGTCATGCTGCATACTGGATACTTTCCGTCCTTTTTAACAGACTTCAGAAAAAGGAGGAGATTCTCAGTTCGACCTGTATGTCAAGCTCTTATTCCGAAACTACTGAACCGAGTTCTGGTGCTTTGACAGACATTGCACGATTTGACGACTGAAAACTGCCTGCAAAAGACAGTGGATGCCCCAGTAATGATAGTGTCAGTACTTGCGAGCATAAGGTCCACTACGATCTTGAAAAGTATCTGAGAAGTGTTTGAGTTTCATGATCTTTGGGAATCGTCAGTTTCTCGTCCGCCCTACCCTTCTGTGTGGAGTAATGACGATCAGAAAAGTGGCTTTGGATAGTCAGGAAAACACTGCGAACAGTCGGTCATGGATACTGTAAGTCCGAAAAGAGTCCGAGAATCAGTGCCAAACGCCTTTCTGACGGTCAAATAAACGTCCAATGGACACTGCCAACAAACCTGGTTTCTTATGGTTTTTTATGAGTCAGCTAACTGTAAAACAAAGCCATTGCGACAAACATATAAATTTTAGTTGGAATTTAGCGCCGACTTCAAAAATTTTGTTGCATCGCTTTGAATAATTTTTTTTTAGCATAAACATCATTTTTTAATTTTTAGTATTACAGGACACCTTTTTTTAAGTCGGTTTTTTAGGAAGGTTACTCAAGGTAGTACTAAGCAACGTCCTTACGTATTTTACCCGGTCAGAAGACGACAGCACTCAGCCGAGAATGAAAACAATCACAATCAAATCCGTTTCAGGCCATCCTGAATCCAAATCCGTAAAAAAACTATAGGTGTATGTCTGTGTGTGTGTGCGTGTGAGAGAGTATGTTTATGTGTGTGACAGAATCTTGTGCGCGCTGCCCAGGGCTTAATTCTCATTTGATTCACGTGGTTCTTTTGGTTTATTATTTTCAATAATGAACCATTGGAATCGAGCATGAAAAAAAAAATTCTTACCCCCCCTCAAAATTTGATGGTTTACGTTTCAAGGTACATATGTAGAATCCAAAACTGCAAAACGCTGCAAATCCCTGCACAACGGTTTATTATTTTGTATAGAATACCCTTCTGTTACAGATCACAGCTCTATGTATAGATAACCCGTCTATATAATATAATATGTACTATTCTATGCATAATTATGTAGATCGCAGACCCTCCGTAGGTTAGTACCTAACCCCGTACTCGTTACTAGGTACCTACCTAAATCACGAGTTAAATGTTGCTAAAATAATTCTGCCGATGACAAACAGTACCTAACAAAAAGAAACACACATAATGAAGTTCTGAAAAGAAATTGTTGATGAGGAGTGAAAAAAGTTGCAAAAGTACCTACCAACAAACTCCAGCCCCTTCTACGTAGATGGTATAATGAACCGTTGTGTAATAATTTACCGTTGAGTAATGATTTACCGTAGTAATAATTTACCCATCAATAATACTTCAACGTTTGTTCAAGTTTCACTACCTACCAACAAACTCCAAAAGAGCCATCATTTTTCAAATTAAATTATATCACAGAACAACCAACTCGACTTCATACTACGCCAATATAACAGGTGATCCCTACCAATGATTGGCCGTATTCACAAATTCCTATTGTGGGCGCGTCTCTGGTTACGAGAATTGGTTTGAATTGTATACAATTTCATTCACACTGGAGTCGAAAATGCCTGTCGGTGCTAACTTCGGGGCCTTACTGTGAACGAACGGCTGGACGTACGATGCTCCGGATGGTCTTAAAAAACTCGCAAGTTCAAGAACTATTTAAAACCGTAAAAATATTTACGTAAAAAAATGGTATAGGCGTTTTGAAAATTTCAACCCCTATTTTGAACCCCTTAGAGATGACTCACAGTAACGTCGAGCTTCGAGGACCAACTAGACGCCGAACGGAACCTATAACCCGAATTTCATCAATTTTTTTTCATGGTAACTAAGAAAAGTGGCCCGTACGGCGTACGGCGTACGGCGTACGGTGTACGGCGTACGGCGTACGGCGTACGGCGGACAGACAGAAATATTTTTATTGCAGTTTTGGATTCTACATACCTTGAAACGTAAACCATCAAATTTTGAGGGGGGGTAAGAATTTTTTTTTTCATGCTCGATTCCAATGGTTCATTATTGAAAATAATAAACCAAAACTGATTTGGCCACATGGTCTTCTCAATTTTGCTTCATATACAACTGTGTAAATATTTACCATAAAACATCCGTCAAATTGAAATTCCAATGTCCTCGCCACTAATTACTGTAATTTCTAATTACACAAACGGTAGACAGTGTTAAAAAAACTGAAAACAAAAAAGAACTATAAAAAATCTAAAAAGATTCGATCAAAAATGTCAAAATTAGTCGAATATAATCGTACACTTGGTCCTACCAATGTTACTTTATATACAATTATGTCAATAAATTTACCTTGGTGTATCCGTCAAATTACACCTTTTGGTTTATTATTTTCAATAATGAACCATTGGAATCGAGCATGAAAAAAAAAATTCTTACCCCCCCTCAAAATTTGATGGTTTACGTTTCAAGATATGTAGAATCCAAAACTGCAATAAAAATATTTCTGTCTGTCCGCCGTACGCCGTACGCCGTACGGGCCACTTTTCTTAGTTACCATGAAAAAAAATTGATGAAATTCGGGTTATAGGTTCCGTTCGGCGTCTAGTTGGTCCTCGAAGCTCGACGTTACTGTGAGTCATCTCTAAGGGGTTCAAAATAGGGGTTGAAATTTTCAAAACGCCTATACCATTTTTTTACGTAAATATTTTTACGGTTTTAAATAGTTCTTGAACTTGCGAGTTTTTTAAGACCATCCGGAGCATCGTACGTCCAGCCGTTCGTTCACAGTAAGGCCCCGAAGTTTGCACCGACAGGCATTTTCGACTCCAGTGTGAATGAAATTGTATACAATCCAAACCAAATCTCGTAACCAGAGACGCGCCCACAATAGGAATTTGTGAATACGGCCAATCATTGGTAGGGATCACCTGATTATATTGGCGGAGTATGAAGTCGAGTTGGTTGTTCTGTGATATTATTTAATTTGAAAAATGATGGCTCTATTGGAGTTTGTTGGTAGGTAGTGAAACTTGAACAAACGTTGAAGTATTATTGATGGGTAAATTATTACTACGGTAAATCATTACTCAACGGTAAATTATTACACAACGGTAAATTATACCATCTACGTAGAAGGGGCTGGAGTTTGTTGGTAGGTACTTTTGCAACTTTTTTCACTCCTCATCAACAATTTCTTTTCAGAACTTCATTATGTGTGTTTCTTTTTGTTAGGTACTGTTTGTCATCAGCAGAATTATTTTAGCAACATTTAACTCGTGATTTAGGTAGGTAACTAGTAACGAGTACGGGGTTAGGTACTAACCTACGGAGTGTCTGCGATCTACATAATATGCATATAATAGAATAGTACATATCATAATTATATAGACGGGTTATCTATACATAGAGCTGTGATCTGTAACAGAAGGGTATTCTATACAAAATAATAAACCGTTGTGCAGGGATTTGCAGCGTTTTTTATTTCTTCTTATTTTTTTAAAATTATTATCTTGTTTTTGTTTCGTTCTCGTTTTCTTTCCTGCCAAATTCAGTAAAAACGATACTGAATTCACTGAGATCAACAATAGATTGTTGTGGTTTCAATGTTTTGATTTGCAAACTCTGAAGTTAGCTACGCTGCCATAAAATGCGCCAATTTGTTTGAAAACACATTAGGGCACTTTTTTTAGAAGAAAATTGAAAATAAATACATTTATCAGTTAAATATTTAATAGATATTGAAAAATATTTTTTACATAAACAATGAATTTTATAAATAAATACAATTAATTTTGTAAGTAGACAAATTGGACGAGTTTAGGCATAAGGTTGAAAATTCGGTTTGTATTGTTTGTTTGGTTATTTTGTTATTTTTTGTTATTTTTTATATTGTTCTACCCTGTGACCCCCTCCGGAAAAAAATTCTGGATCCGCCCCTGGAATCCCGAGGTGGGTGTTCGTACAATACATAGGAAGGTGCTGTGTGCTACCATTCTGGAGTCTGCACCGTATCGTATGATTGATGGATTGTTAGGCGATGTTATTAGTTCAACGAACTGCGAGTTCCGGTGCCCCCCCGCGAAGGCGGCGACGATCGTTCTGTGGGGGGAGTGGGCGGGGGCGGCGTAGGGACTCCGAGTTGAAGGAGGCGTCAGTTGGCGTGAGGTGGATTCGGCTGGTGGTTGGTCTGAGGGTGGGGGCAGAGACGGGCGCCAACTCACCAGTCGGTGGGAGCGGTAGCATGGGCGCAGGTGGCTCGGCCAATGTGGACACACTGCTCCTCGCCGCTCTTCTCCTCACCCACTGCTGCTCCGTTTTGGCGATCCTCGACAGAAAAGGTACTTCGATATTTCGTATCAAATCCGTTGAGTTGGTCGGGCATCACAGCCGGAACCACGCACGCAGTTCGTTAGGTGGTAGCAGAACTGAACAGTTCCTAAACCTCCCACCGATCCCTGAGTGTCAACAGTGGTTGTTGAAGTGTTCGATCACATCACTCGCCATGGGTTTGTGGATCATATCATTTACTGGAATATAACGCCGCAAATTATTACACAAAGGTTTATTATTAACCCGTATAGATGCCCCTTCTGCGTAGATCACTGTTTTCTGTGGTCAGTACCCTCGAGCTCCCCCCAGGAAAGCCCAAAATGGAGTACTGGAGCAGGCCCGGGAATCAAAGTTTCCTACAAATTCGCAGCACTCAATAATTCGATCATTAATTATTTGTAGTTATTCATGAAGCATAAGGCAAATAATAAACAATTGTGTAATGATTTACCTGCATAGATGCCCATAATGAACCGTTGTGTAATAATTTACCGTTGCGTAATAATTTACCGTTGTGTAATAATTTGACCATCAATAACACTTCAACGGTTGTTCAAGTTGCAAAAGTACCCATCAACAAAATCCAGCCCCTTCTACGTGGATGGTATAATGAACCGTTGTGTTAATTTACCCATCAATAATACTTCAACGTTTGCTCAAGTTTCACAACCTATCAACAAACTCCAAAAGAGCCATCATTTTTCAAATGAAATAATGTCACAGAACAACCAACTCGACTTCATACTCCGTGAATATAATCATGTGCTCCCTAGCAATGATGATCTCGGGCCAATTCCCGATTGTTATCGCGTCCCTAGTGATGATATTTGGGCTGAATGTATACAATTTCATTCACCCTGCTGTCGAAAATGCCTGTCGGTGCTAACTTCTGGGCCTTAATGTGAACGAACGGCTGGACGTGCAATGCTCCGGGTGGTCTTAAAAAACTCAGAACTACCCATTTAAAACCGTAAAAAAATTCGAGATAACGGCGTCCTGGAGATTTCAACCCCTACTTTTAACCCCTTAGGGATGACTGACAGTTACGCTGAGCTTCGAGGACCAACTAGACCCCAAACGGGACCTATAAACCAAATTTCATCAATTTCAAGGTTAAAAAAAAGGTTTAAATTTTTCAAAAAGGATTTTTATGGGAAAACATCAAAAAAATCATTGACCAATAATTGTGGACTCATTGCATTAGCTTAAGTGTTTCCTTTGAAAATTCGCACCAAGTAGAAATCCTTACAGGAACCATTTGCGGGGTCCCCTGCCGGTTTTCAACCAACAAAACTTCTTCAAAAATCACAACCATCTTTTCAACACTACGTGAGATAACAACATAGCCAAGAAGGGTGGGTGGGTGAGTGAGGAGGGCTGCTCCATGAGTAGAGGTTTGGTATATATGTCAAACTGACTCCCGACGGGTAACGACTCGTCAGAACAAAAAACGTCTGCCAATTCGAGATGGCAGTATAGCTTTCTCACTTGAATCACATGAACTTATAGAGTAGCTGGGTAGGTTCATTTTGATACAGGACCATCTGCGATACAACCCGCGCGTACCCTCCAAATTTCAGCTCCCTACGGCTATTTTTCGCGTAGTTAGAAAGCGTTAGAAGGAAACGGTCAACATTTCATGATCGCGCATGCGCAGAAGAATGAAAATCATATGCAATTATCAAAGTGTTATTCCTGATCGACCCTCCAAATCTGAATTCATTTCAACGATATTCAAGGTAGTTACGGGCGTTTCAAGTAATTCACGTTTACGCATGCGCAGACGGAACGATTTCCATGATTTTGAAATGGAACTGTTGGCCGATCAAACCCACGCATACCATCCAATTTTCAGCTCTCTACGACTATTTTTCGCGTAGTTAGAAAAGCGTTACAAGGAAATTGTCAACATTCCATGTTTGCGCATGCGCAGACGAAGGTTACATTACGATTCCAATTAAATTAACTTGGAACTATCAAAGTATTATTCCTGATCGACCCTCCAAGTTTGAACTCATTTCAACGATATTTAGGGTTGTTACGGGCGTTTCATGTATTTCACGTTTGCGCATGCGCAGACGAAAGTTACAGTACGTTTCCAATGATTTTTGTACGGGGCCATCTGTGACCCAACTCGCACCTACCCTCCGAATTTCAACCTATTTCGACCATCATTTCGGGTAGTTATGGGCGTTAGAAGGAACTACCACAGACAGACAGATACGGAACCAAAAACGTTCCTCGATGTCTGAACCGCAAAATGGTTGTAGAAATTTTCATTTTGGAGGACATACATTTTTTTTACTCATTCACGAATCCAAGGCTTCCCCACGTTCGGTACTGAGGAAGCCAAAGTCATCGTCCTCTCAGGTGGGGGTGCTCGAGTTAGATCTGTTAAAATAAATCTCGAAAACGCGTGGAAGACGGCATGGAGTCAAAATCCACTTTTCGAACACCGTTTTCACGTCAATTTGAGATTCGAAATGGAAATTTTTGTTCTAGGTAGATACTAAAACCGCATTACCCTATTTACCCTTTATACTACGCACTATTAGGTATTTACACGAACTAAGTCGGATTGTCCACTACGTGTAAGGGGATCGGGGTCCAAGTTCATGGGGCTAGGCCTGCTCTGTACAAGTACAAAGAGTTTCGGGGGTCCGTGAACTACAATGAGAAAGGTGAACTATATGGACCACTGCGACCGGTGGGTGTGTGTGCGTCCTACATTGTCTCACTACGCACATCCTGTTATCACTTCCTACTTCTAACTACACCGTCATGTCAGCGTTGAGAACTGTTTGCTTTTTTTTTAAATTTTGTCACCCACATTCCCGTTACGTCTTTCCGCCTATGAATTCGATGGGGATTGGGAGACAGGGATGCGCCGAATAGGGTTTTTTTCAAAATACCACAATATTCGGTCAAATTTCTTACCGAATATCCGGCGTAAATATTCTGTTTGATTTTTAATTTATTCATCTTCATGAGGTGAAGTTTGAAAGAACAATGAGTTAACTTAGCTAATAAATTAAAACCTTGACAAAACATTAATTGATAATAATTAAAAATCATTATAAAAAACATACCTACCACAAATTTGTACGAATTTTAATTTTTTTTTCCCTTCTTTTTTTGCAAAACACAATAATTCGGTTTGACCAAATGACGGGGTCTACTATTCGCTATTCTGTCGAATACCTACTCAAAACATCGCTGAGTAGGCATAATATAGAATAGTAATAGAGTACTTGGCTCATTACTATATAGTGGGAGATGCTTCACCCTGCTTTTTGAAAGGATCCTGTACCGTAAAATACAGCAGAACTGTTTAGCAGTAATATGCCTACCAAGATTTTCCAGTTCGAATAAAACCTGACGGAATGTGTCGAGAGCGATTCAGGTTGAAATATTATACCGATAGGCTTGAAATGGGTGGGGGGGGGGAGACTTAATTATGTTGTAAAATACTTATATGTCAATGTTTCTATTTGAATAGAACTTGAGGTTGATCATTAGAATCGTAAATGATGGATGGGGAATGATTGGTGAGTGGCTGTCAAATTATATTACCATCCAGTGTACTATTAACTCGAGCTGTGGATTTAGATACCTACCTCCTGTTCTTATACTTAAAATAGTTTGGGTATCCACTACAATTTTTCGGAACACCCCAAACGTCCTCATTTTCAGCCGTTGGTAACAGGTTTCCATATGGAGGAAAGGTCGGAGGCAAATTCTGCGTCGAATGGGACCAACTCGAACCCTCCGGCATCAGTAACATGATTTTTGGTGATTCGACGACGTTGTTTCAAACGAAACTAAAAACGCTGCAAAATCCTTTTCACATGGGTTCATTATTTTATTGGACATAACTACAGAACTGTTGGCTGTTCATTTGTTGTTTCTTTCATGTGCAATAATTTAAATAACTATTTTCCATGGTTTCCACAAATTTTTGCCCCCAAAAACACGAATTAGGCTCCTATTTTTTGTTACAAATTGTCTTTGATCATTGGTAGTGCCATTTAATTGTCTTGATTCACATGTCGATACTACTACTAATGTCATTTTACAAATTTATGGTGATTTCAGACAATTTCCCAGGTTTTTGACTCATAAAAAATGACTTATGGGCGCTCAACCTTCGTTATGACGTCAATTCTTCACTCTTTGGTCAAAATCGACTTCACATTCGGTCTTCTCGCCATACAAAACATGGAAATGTTTCTCACAAGCTGAAACCCCCTATTCTACACCCATTTTTCACCCGTAACACCCCTGGGTGTATTCCGATCGGGCTGCCGAGCTTCGAAGCACAACTAGGATGAAAATGTGTTACCCAAATGGGGACCCGAACTGTGTGCGGAAGAACGACGATTTTAGCACAAATTTTAACGTAGTAAATTTAAGGCTGAAACTTCGTTAGAACCTCAATTATTTTCCACTCACTGGTCAAAATCGACTTCATATTCGGTCTCCTCGTCCAGAAAAACATGGAAACGATACCTCAAAAGCTCTTCTTACTAAAACTCCATAAAATCCCGTTTTTACCCCCATGATTCACCCATAACACCCCTGGGTATATTCCGAACGGGTTGAAAAGTTTCGGGGGACAACTAGGGCCCAAATGGAGACCGAATGTAGGGTAGATACGTACGGCGGACGGACATTGCATTTTTGGAATCTGCGCACCTTGAAACGTCAAAGAAAAAATTTTGAGGGGGTGGTATAACAATTTTTGCTGAGCGATTACATAGGTGTATTATTCACTGAGTAATAAACCAAAATCGCATAATAATATGTATGGTGAATTTAGGTTGATGTGAAATTCACCATGAGAGGTGGAGGTAGTTGGATGAAGGATAGGTGTGAATTTAGAGCTAAAATTGTGGTGTGTTGATTTTTGGTGTGTTTGCGGTTAAGGGCGAACCTCCACCGAGCGTGTGTTGAAAAGGTAAAAAGTGAATTTAAGTTGGAGAATTTGAAGGCATGAAGTGCGTGTAATTTTGGTTGTGTGTGTGTGTGTGCGGTTAAGGGCGGACCTCCACCGAGCGTGTAATAAATTTTGTCAGGTTGGTTAAGGGCGAGACCTCCACCATACCTGACTAAATTTATGTGTGTGTTTGAATTTAGGTGAGTGTGTGTGCGGTTAAGGGCGGACCTCCACCGAGCGTGAAGTGTGTGTCATCCGGATCGGTTAAGGGCGAGACCTCCACCTGATCCTGATGAAATGTGCGTGTGTGAATTTAATGGTAAATTTGTGTGGAAAGTGTGTGCGGTTAAGGGCGGACCTCCACCGAGCGTGTAGTGTGTTTCATCAGGGTTGGTTAAGGGCGAGACCTCCACCTAACTCTGATGAAATGGGTGAGTCACGGTAGGTAGAAATAGACGGTAGGGGTCAACGAGGCAAGCCTCGGGAAATCCCCGAGGCCTGTGACGTCACTGGCCACCTTTCACTTTGCTTCCCCCTTGCTACATGCATGCCAGTAGTGTGTTTGAAGTCGTATTGTGCAGTACGTTGTTATTTTTAGTTAGAGAAATGGTTTGCTGTGCAGTTAGTGGTTGCACAAATCACGACAGACACCAAAAACAGTCGGGTCTTAATTTTCACCGTTTTCCTAAAAATAAAGAAGTGAGGTTGAAATGGATCAACGCGTGCAAACGGGCTGATCGATTTTCTTCCGATGTTTCTCGAGTGTGTTCCCAACATTTTAGTGAATTGGACTATGTCAGAGATTTCAGAGGTAAGTCGTTATTATTCAATGCTCAGTTTTCAAAAAATTTTCTGTATTTTTATCTGTGCGTATAGATACAAAAACTAATCAATAATCACACTGCTAACAAAGTGTTGATTTAACGGGTTGTGACACTATTTCTGGGGGGCTTTGAGTGTGCTGAATCCAAAATAGAGGAATTTTTTCACACAGTCAAACCAATTATTATTTCATCATTATAGTTTGGCCTAATATTACTAGGTGCCTATCACATTCATCACTTTTTTTTACAGGTGAGTTAATGGGAATACCATCAAAACGCACTCTGAAACAAGATGCTGTTCCTAATTTACAACTACCCAACCGACAACTTTCCGAAATTACATTATCCCGTCAAGCCGAACGTAATCGCCGAGCAGAGAAGCGAAATTTGCGAGAGGTAGTAAAATGTGTCATGGAATCGTCGGATACCACAAAGGGAAAGAGTACAGTAGAGCAGAGATCGACTGCATTAGAAGAGGATACCAATAACTTTTTTTCTCCGGAAGATCCTACAACGTCTTCAGAGATAGATTTTTTGAGCTCGGAGAATGCAAGGTTAAAACTAAGGGTGAAGCAATTGCAACAACAGCCTTCAGAGAGTGTTATTTTGACAGCAGAGATTGCAAAGTTAAAACTGCAGGTGAAACAATTGCAAGGAGAACTAAATACTGCGAATGATGAAATTGTTAAGTTGAAGCGTTATTCAACTGCGTTTGAGGAAACATTTTCTGAAAATCAACAACAGGCATTACTGAATGGGAGGTGCAATAAATGGTTCGGAGACGACATTGCAAAGGCAACTACCTTGCGGTGTTTATCCCCCAAAGCCATGGACTTCGTGAGAAATGTTTTTCCGATTTCCAGTTCCTAGTGAATCAACAATCAAACGCCGTCTTCGCCAATTTTTGGTGTCACCTGGCGTTATTGGAATGAGCCTCAGCATTTTACAAGCTCAAGTTTCTGTGCTATCAGATTTCGAAAGGGACTTGGTATTGAGCTTTGATGAAATGAAAATCAAAAGTAGCAGTTGTTTTGATATGAGAAACGAAATTATAAGAGGTAAATTGTAAATTGTAAATTGTAAGTCGGATCACTCAGGAATGGGGGTCGGTTGCCCCAAAGCACGGAAGCCTATTGGCTTATTGTACTTTTCCTGAGTGTCCTAGCTTAATCAAATAACCCCAGTCCCCTGGTGAGGGTTGTAAGGTTTTTGATTATATTTTCGCTGGGAAATTCCCTCATTGGGGTTGAGGCCCCAAAGAGGTTGTGCCTGCGCTGAGCGAGTGCTGGGCACTCAAATATTATGTGGGATGCTTTTTCGTCTGTCTCCTCACATAGTCTGCATTGGGTTGTTTGTTGTGTGACCCCTATGCGGTTTAGGTGGAAGCGCAGGGGGAGGAAGCCGGTTAATAGGCCGACTATTTGCCTCAGCTCTCTGCGGTTCAGTCTAAGGAGCTCCTCAGTAGCGTTGGAGTTGGGTCTGGCCATCATCCGTTTACTGTGAGCGTGTCCATCTATGCGTGACCATCTTTTGGTGGTCTGTGAGCGAACCCACCGGTTGATGGCCCCTCTGATGGTGGTTTTTGGTAGGCCGACCGCTGGTTCTGGGCCAGTGAAGGGTGTTTGAGAGCCCTTTCTGGCGAGTGAATCGGCGTTTTCGTTGCCTATAATTCCTCTATGGCCTGGCACCCACTCCAGAGTAACTCTGTTGTGTTTCGCCAGGGCGTTGAGGGTTTGCATACAGTCCCAGACCACTCTAGATGAGACGATGGGGGCTGTAAGTGCTTTTATTGATGCTTGGCTATCCGAGAGTATGCGGGTGTGGGATCCACGGTGTCCCCTCCTCAGGCTCTCAGAAGCCGCAGCATCAATTGCCACTATTTCTGCCTGGAATACAGAGGTGAAATTCCCCAGTGGGGTTGAAAAGTCCCACCTGGGTCCTGCCCCGTATACTCCGGCACCAGTGCCGTCATCCATTTTTGATCCATCTGTGTACCAGATTATATCATTGGAGCAGCATTTTTTCCAACCATGCCCCGCCCACATCAGCACGGATGCGTATGGGTGTGGTTGATGGAGGGTTTTTGGCATAACATCCGCCACCATGTCAAGTAGTGGTTCTTGTATAGCCTTTAGTATATTGGTATGGCCTGGGTGGGGTGTGTCCCGCCAGGTACCATTCCATTTCAGCCTCAGGGAGGCCATTGCGGCCTCCCCTTTAATGTAGATATCTATTGGGGGTAAGCCCAGTAGAATCTCCATGGCTGCAGTGGGTGTACCATGCATTGCACCTGTGATGGTTAGACAGGCCAGTCGTTGTACACTGGTAAGGGTTTGGCAGGCCCCTACCTGACTGACCTTCGGCCACCACACAGCGCAGCAGTACGTAAGAATGGGTCGTACTATCGCGGTATAAATCCAGTGGACCATCCGCGGCTGTAGGCCCCATGTTTTTCCGCAACTGCGTTTTGCGCACATAAGGGCTCCCTTGCCCCTATTTGCTATGTACTCGAGGTGTTTGTTCCAGGTGAGCGTTGCATCCAGGTAGACGCCCAGATACTTCACCCCACGCTGGAATGACACCTTTGAGTTGTAAAACCGGGGTTCTGAGAGACCTCTCAGATTCCTCCTTCTTGTGAATTGAACCAGCGTGGTTTTATTTGGGTTTACATTTAGGCCCTCTGTGCCACACCAGTCTTCCACTGCTTTCAGAGCTGACTGTGTCAGATCTGAGACTGTGCTGACAAAGGGACCCCTAACTAGGATTACCACATCATCAGCATAGCCCTGTACGTAGAGGCCTTGACCACTGAGTTTCTCCAGCAGAGAGTCCACAACAAGGTCCCACAGAAGGGGGGACAAAACCCCGCCCTGCGGGCAACCCCTTGCCACAGACATCCCCACGGACTCCCCAAGGAGCTCAGCCTCTACTGTCCTGCTAGTCAGCATGGTACTTATCCACCTACACAGGGTGGTGTTTGTTCCATGCCGGCGCGCTGAGTTTATAATTGAGTCTACAGAGGTATTGTCAAAAGCGCCCTCTATATCCAGAAATATACCTATGGCAAATTCTTTAGTTGCTAGCACCGATTCCACCTGTGACACCAGGTGGTGCAGTGCTGCCTCACAGGATTTGCCCGGTTGATAGGCAAACTGATTGGTGTGTAGAGGCCTCTCTGTGAGAGAGGTTTCCCTCAGATACCTATCAACCAGTTTCTCTAATGTCTTCAAAATGAAGGACGTTAGACAGATGGGTCTGAACGCCTTTGCCTGGTTGTACCAAGGTTTCCCTGGCTTAGGCAGAAAGATGACCCTTGCTTTGCTCCATCTTTGGGGTATTGTGCCTGTAGCCAGGCAGGCCCTAAAGAGTGCACTCAGGATCCTGGCTACCCCATGGCCCCCTTCCTGAAGCAGTTTGGGGATAATGCCATCTGGGCCCGGCGATTTGTATGGGCTGAAGGTGCTGATAGCCCACTTTGTGCGTTCAATGGAGACCACACCCTTTGCCACTTCCCAGTCTGCCCTGGTTGCTCTCATACCCTGAGCGCCGGTTGGTGGTTGAGGTGGGGGTCCCCGAACGTCAGTCACCGCCGAGCCAGGGAAGTGAGTCTCTAGTAGGAGCGCTAGAGTGTCCCCGGCTGTTGTGGTGTAGCTTCCATCTGGTTTAACTAGTGTGCCAATTGGATTGATAGGAGCCTTAGAAAGGACTCTTTGGAGTCTTGCACATTCCGAGGTTTTTTCCACCTCTTCACAGAACTTCCTCCATGTGTCCCTTTGTGATTTCCTTATAAGACTCCTGAGTTGGGCCAGCTTGGTCTTATAAGCGTCCCAGTTGCCCGTCTTTTGCGCCCTATTATATAGTTTGCGTGTTTCACGCCTAGTGACTTCTATTTCCCTATTCCACCAGGGGACCCCGGTGGTTGAGAGTTTAGTTGTCATAGGAGTGTGATTATTGAATGAGGTGAGTAGTGCCTCTTCTAATTCTCCCGCTACCGCCTCAATATCAACTATATTGTGTAATTTGGTCCGAGTTCCTCTCAACCAGCCCTCCACTTCCTCCCTATAGGCTTCCCAGTTCGTCTTCCGAGGATCGCGGTAGGATTGCTGCGTTTTACCCACACCTTGGATTTCCACAACAATATACCTATGATCCGAGTAGGAGGGAGTATCGGATACGAACCATTTCTTTATTCTTTGATCTAGTGGAGGGGTAATAATGGTAATGTCAAGGACCTCTTTCCTATTTATGGTGACAAATGTTGGTTTGTTTCCCCGGTTTGCTACATATAGATTACTAGCTACCAGGTAGTCAAACAAGCATCTACCTCTGGTGTTGGTGTCGGTGCTTCCCCAGGCAACATGGTGGGCGTTGGCATCCGCGCCGACTAGGAGCTGCACATTGTCCGTGCGGCATTTTTCGACAAGGTCCGGCACCTCCACGGGTGGTGGCCCCTCCGATGAGTTTCCCGGAAAGTAGGCTGAGGCAGTTATTATGTGCTCCCTTTGGCCATTTTCAGAGAGGGTTATCTTCACTGCTACTAAATCCCTGAAACAGAACTCAGACATAGTTAGTGAATTGATGTCATTTTTGACAAATACGCAGGCACGTACATCATCCACGCAATCGCGTTTGTAGATTAACTTACCTCCTGCGTTGTTGAGGCCCATGATTCTGCCCCGGTAGACCCAGGGTTCTTGAATCAGGGCGACGTCGTAGTTGCCAGCTGCGAGCAGCTGGCATAGGGCAGCTGTCGCCACCTTGTTATGCTGCAGGTTTATCTGAATGACCCGCAGCATCACTCGGTGGTGTGGACAGCTGCCTAAAGGTGACTCTCCGGGTGTGGAAGTGGGGTTTAAAGTTGTGCCCCTTCAACCATTCCAGAGAGCCCTTATCTATTTTCAGCACGAGCTCTAGCCCTCTCTCATCCGCTCGGCTGAACAAAAGGCGCCATTCCTTCGTTGAGAGTCCAGGATTCTGGATCTCAAACAAAGGAAGTAGCTTCCTTGCGTCGGATCGATCAAGGAAGTCGGTGGGGATCCAGACCCCAACCTTCACCTGATCCTCCAACAGCATTTTTGCGTGCCCCGTCCGGAGGGTGGCACCATCCCAAGGCCGCAGCACCCCAACCCTTTCCTCCAGCCAACCCTTCGACTGGCTGTTGGAGCAGGTCAGGTGGACCACACCATTGCTGGTATAGCCGTTTGTGAACTGCGGACCCTGGCCGGGCGCCTCCAGGAACGTTGCCTGCACTATTGCTCCCAGGACCAAGTTGGCTTCCACGTCCGATAGTCGTTCCACGGGGTGGTTGCCGTGTACTACGACCATCTTGGTGGTGGAGAGTGCACCGCTGTACCCGCCAGAGCTGTCACCCTGAGGTGATGCTCCGGATTGGGCCACGGTCTCTCCCCGTGCCTTCTTGATCCTAGGCATTGAGGCCGAGGGGGGGGTGGTGTGGGGGGTGCGTGGCCGTTTACCCGGCGTACTCGCCCCCACTCCACTCCCACCCGGTCCCACTGCCAGAGGTGGGCGGAAACCCGCTCCAGAGACGCCACCGGGTACAAGGGGTTCAACGCTGATTAGCGTTTCTGCCCCTTGTGAGGTGGTTGCTCCTTCACGGGTCCCCGTCGCTCCGGCATCAGGAACAGGCTTCCCCGACCTCTTTCTCCTACGAGGCTTAATGGGCTCCCCTCTATCGAGAGCCCTTTGTCTGGCCGCCTTCCTCAGCTGAGCGCCAGAGGGTCGGCGGCCCAAACTTTGTGTGCTGGTGGATTGCTCTTGAGAAGCGCCACCTGCGCCTGTGCAATCCATGGATGTCGGGGTTTGTTCAGCCCCAACTTCCGAGATTGCCATTTCTGTCAGTGAGGTGGAGAGTTCAGAGCAGCTCTCTTCCTCACTGACAGTGGTTGGTAAATGTAAATTTTTATTTTCGTTCTTCTTCGTTTTGATCCCACGAGAAGCTAGGGAAAGGGTCGTCCACCCATACAGAGCCCCGCATGTATAGGCAAGCCTAAGTACACCCAGGGGGTCGGCCGGTACCCTGGGGGCAGCCGTTAGATGTGCACATTGCCCTCTGCACCATGCAGACCATCAGCACGGCGTGTACACCTTGGTCTTGAGGGTTGTCTACTCTTAGTTGCCGTGTGCAATGGCCCACACCATCCAGTGATCAACACACTCCAAGGAGGTGCGATCGTGCAATAGATGGTGTGCGCCGCGGACTAAGCCCCCCCACCAACGGCAAGGTGGTAGACGCGAGGGGGAAATTATAAGAGGTCCGCATAATTATGTTCAAGTGATGCTGATTAGAAGTTTGTGTGGTAACTGGATCCAACCAGTGTACTACAATTTTGATACTTCAGTAACTATAACTTGTTTTGTGCGAACACGAACATTTTTCCGGATAAAATGTCTAAACGTTCGTAATATCGAGAAAAAACTGAAAACCAAAAAAAGAGGGGTATCCCCGCCAGCAGCCAAGGAGAGGAAGAAAATGAAAAAAATGAGGAAAATCGTCAAGTGAAAATTGTAGTTTTCATTGTTGTTTGTTTTGTTGTTCATTATTGTTCATACTAGGTATGTTACATAATTGGTTTTTGTCCAAGAATTTTCCCTACCACAATTTTTTACATAGACTACCTAATACGATTATTTTTTAGACATTATAAATACGATTGTCATAAGATTAAGAAGAAGAATAAAAAGGACGTTGAATTAGTATTGTTATAAATCAAGTTGTTGGAAATACGGTATTGCTCCTTCCGAGAAATTACCCTTTTGTAAACATGGTTACCTCGATTTTTTGTCCATACCTATTTTAATTAGTATCTTATTCGTCCCAATAAACATTGTTTTGTCAACAGATCTGCGGGAGTTGATTTTCCTAATAGGTGGCCAGTGACGTCACAGGCCTCGGGGATTTCCCGAGGCTTGACTCGTTGACCCCTACCGTCTATTTCTACCTACCGTGTGGGTGAGTGTGAATTTACTGTGTGTGTGAATTTACTGGGAGAGCATTTGAGAAGTGAATTTTAAGAGAGGAGGTATGAGGAGAGAGAGAGAGTAGCCAGCAGCTAGAGGAGACGTAGAATGGCGAAAAAGGCGCAGGATCCGGGGTTATATAGACTCTGAAGTCCCCACCCTTGTGGTGGGGTTTCAGGTTGAGCCGGATCCTGCGTCGGTTGCCCCACTCTTACCGTTTATTCCCAGAGCCTTATTTTCACAGGTTGTTTTTGGCGAGAACTTAATTGTAGTGAGTTGGAGTTCCGGGAGGGACTCACGACAATATGGTTATACAGCTGGAAAGATCGAGTTGGTCGCATTCGGCTCGGAATTCGACAGCCTTCATTTGTACGGGAACCAGTTTAATAGGCAGGTAAGCTACTCTAGGTATTGGGACGTGGGGTAAATTCTCCGCTAAACTTGCGGTAAGCACATAGAAGAACATCAAGCGTCACCGCAATAAAATTGTTCGGCTATAAACAGAAAATTCAGTGTGGAATGGACGTGCATTTTGGTTTATTATTCTATGACTAATACACCTATGTAATCGCTCAGCAAAAAATTTTTATAACACCCCCTCAAACTTTTTTCTTTTCCGTTTCAAGGTTGCTTAGATTCCAAATGCGATGTCCGTTCGCCGTCCGCCGTATCATCCATATCTACATTAATTTCCGTATAAAAAATTCATTCTTTCGCACACAGATTCCATTT
Organism: Leptopterna dolabrata; assembly: GCA_954871275.1. Taxonomy (NCBI): domain Eukaryota; kingdom Metazoa; phylum Arthropoda; class Insecta; order Hemiptera; family Miridae; genus Leptopterna; species Leptopterna dolabrata. The sequence continues at coordinate 16,403,632 of OX940974.1, forward strand.
GGACCCTAGTTGTATCCCAAAACTTTGCAGCCCGATCGGAATACACCCAGGGGTACTATGGGGGAAAATGGGTGTAAAAATAGGGGTTTTCGAGGAGTACTTGCGGTTTTAGTGAACATGAGCGTGCGAGGTATCGTTTTCCAGGTTTTTTAGGGCGAGAAGGCCTAATACTATGTTGATTTTGATCAGAGGGAAGAATTTTGACCCAAGAGGGAAGACAGTTCAGCTCCCAAAATTCATTTTTTATGAGTCAAAAATCTGGGAAATTGTCTGAAATCACCATACATTTGTATAACAATAGAAGTAGAGTTAGCAGGTAAATCAAGGCAAGTAAACGGCACTATCAATGTGATCAATAATAGTTTGTTTAAAAAAAAAGAGCTTTATTTGTGTTGGGGGGGGGGGGGGGGGATCAGAATCAGAATTGGTGGAAACCAAGGAAAATAGTTATTTCAATTATTGCACATGAAAGAAACAATAAATGAACAGCCAACATTTCTGTAGTCCAATAGAATAATAAACCCATGTGACGAGGACTTCGCAGCGTTTTTTTAGTTTTTCAAATTGCAGGTCTAACGGAGTGCTTTCCAAAAAGGTGTTGTATGATGGGTCGGAAATGAACGGAAGTGGGCGAAAAAGAGGACGGAAAAAGCGTTCCGTCTGGTACGTATTGCCCTCTCACTCCCGGACGTCGGAACCGAGTGAGACGGAAATACATTCCGGATGAAGTCACCCGTTTTGGTTTATTATTTTCAATAATGAACCATTGGAATCGAGCAAGAAAAACGGGCCACTTTTCTTAGTTACATGAAACAAAATTGATGAAATTCGTAGTTGGTCCTCGAAGCTCGACGTTACTGTCAGTCATCTCTAAGGGGTTCAAAATAGGGGTTGAAATTTTCAGAACGCCGTATCTCAAAAACTATCGATTGAAGGGTATTTTTTTTTTTTACGTTATTAAATTTGTCTTGAGCTAAACAATTTTTTGAGTCCACCCGGAGCATTGTACGTCCAGCCGTTCTTGTGCACCAAACAGCTTCGTCAACACGATCGTGAATCAAACGGTATAAATCCGGCCGGGATATCATAACTACGGAGCACCTGATTATAATCACGGATGGCTGTGTGAAGTCGAGTTGGTTGTTCTGTGATATTATTTCATTTGATAAGTGATGGACTATTGGATTTTGTTGGTAGGTACTTGTGAAACTTGAACATACGTTGAAGTATTATTGATGGGTAAATTATTACACATTGGTAAATTATTACACAACGGCAAATTATTACACAACGGCGAATTATTACACAACGGCAAATTATTACACAACGGCAAATTATTACACAACGGCAAATAATTAGGTACTAGTGTCATATGCTACCTACCGTCACTTTCATCGTGTCGTATGCTACCTACCAAAAATCCCGCTACCTACGAGTCCCATTCGACCGTGTCATATGCTACCTACAAACTGAAATCGTTAAAACACACAATAAATTGTGGAATCTTACCCTAAATTAGATTCTCATCATTAGAAGATCGTCATCACCTTGAGCCGTGGTCGTCAATCCGTGGTAGTCCTCAAATCGTTGAAAAAAGCCTCAAACACGTTGGTCGGATTAACCGATCTCCACCATTCTTCAATTAGTTGTCGTTCTAATAAATTTCCAGCTCCTCTCTGCTTTATATATTATATGTGATGAATTTAAAATTGGCTAAAATTCACCACGAGGGGGGAATTTGCCAGTTCTGGTTAAGGGCGTTACCTCCACCATCGGCTGGATCTTTTTGGATGTGTGCGGTTAAGGGCGGACCTCCACCGATCTTTTATGGAATTTGCCAGTTCTGGTTAAGGGCGTTACCTCCACCATCGGCTGGATCTTTTTGGATGTTTGTGCGGTTAAGGGCGGACCTCCACCGATCTTTTAGGGTTGTTTGCTAGTTCTGGTTAAGGGCGAACCTCCACCATCGGCTAGATCTTTTGGGAGTAGGAGAGAGACATGGTAAGGAGAGAGAGAGAGTAGCCAGCGGCTAGAGGAATCGTAGAATGAGTAAAAAGTCGAAGGAGGCGAGTATTTATGTTACTGGAAGTCGTCTCCCTCCATCCCCTATTTGTTAGGGGATGGTGGGGACCCAGGTCGTGCTCTGACTCCTGCGGCTTGTTCCCCACTCGTATGGTTTATTTGGTAAGAACTAAAGTTGGCTTATGAAATATTTGTGAGAACTTAAATCTGCTAGGAGTAGTTCCGGGAGGGACTCACGACATGGGTCCCCCCAGTTCGAGCAAAAAATTTCCAAGAGCTGAGGGCAGAGGATTACAAGTGGTGAGGGCTATGGCAAACAGGATGGTGCTGAAGGCGCAAGGTTACAAAAGGCTGAGGGCTATGGCAGACAGGAGGAGTGCTGAAGGCGGTGGAAAGTGAGCAAGTGAACATTCGGATGTGGCTGAGGGCCCAAGTTTACAAAGCTGAGGGCTGAGGCAAACAATGTTGGCTGAAGGCGGTGATTGACAGTAGTTGAGATGGTGGTTTGCTTAATACTAGGTAGAAAGGTGGCGAAGATTGGCGTGAAGTAATAGTATGTACAAAAGTGGGTACTTAGAGCTAGTATATACAGTTGCATGAGGAGAGTATGTATAAAGAGGAGTGACTTATGGCTAGTATACAGATAAAAACAGCATGTGACTTAGAGCTAGGGAATATACAGGTGAATGAGGAGAGATTATGTACAAAGAGAAGTGACTGACAGCTAGAGAATATTTACATTGACTTATAAGGAAGCTCGATATTTACAGGTGTGTTTTAAAGATATTTACAGGAATCATATTTACAGGTCGATATGTACAGGTGCTGGGTCCCCCCAGTGAGTGGTTGGGGGGGTGGAGGGGTGAGGCGTGGGCCGTCGCAATTTAACCCTGGCTCGTAGGCGAGGGGCGGAAGCCTTCCAAAGGGGTGTTGGTGAAGGGGGCGAAGTGGTCAGCCCCCAGCATCGTGGGGCGGGAAGAGAGGGCCCCCGAGTGAGTGGAGGGTTTGAGGGGTGGCGGTTGAGGGGGTTGGTGCGGCGGTGTTCGCCGGGGCCGCAGAGACGCCAAGGGGGTGGGGGTCCAGAGGGTTGACGTGTGTGCGGCGGTGTTCGCCGTGGTTGCAGGGACGTTGAGGGGAGGGAAGGGTTGGTCCCTCCCTGTGGGGGGGTAAGAATGCGCTGGCGGTTCTGATATCTCGTGCGAGATGTCTTTGGCGAGCGTTAGGAAGGGCTGGTCCCCCCTGAGGGGGTGAGAAAACGCTTGCTTTATGGGCGAGCGGCGGAAGGGGTGGGACTTGAGGCCTTCCATGAGTTTGGGTGCAGGGTCGGTCGTGGGGGGAGGGTGATGGTTTGCTGACCGAAAAGGGGGCTATGTGAAAAACGCTGCAAAGTCCTTGTCACATGGGTTTATTATTCCATTGGACATACCTACCTACAGAGATGTTGGCTGTTTATTTATTGTTTCTTTCATATAAAATAATTGAAATAGCTATCTCTGGTGGTTTCCACCAATTTTGGCCCCCAAAACTCGAATAAAGTACGCTCTTTTTTTTTTAAATAAATTATCTCTGATCATTGATAGTACCATTTAATCGTCTTGATCCACCTGTTGACACTTTTTCCAGTGTTATTATACAAATTGATGGTGATTTCAAACGATTTCCCAGGTTTTTGACTCATAAAAAATCAATTTCGGGCGCTGAACACCTGGTAGAACCTCAATTTTCTTCTCAATTTTCTTTGGTCAAAATCGACTTCATATTCGGTCTTCTCGTCCCCAAAAACATGAAAAACGATACCTTAAAAGCTCATGTTACCAACATGTTGCTAAAACGCAAAAAGTACCTATTTTTATACACATTTTCACTCATAACACCCCTGGGTATATTCCGATCGGGCTGAAAAGTTTCGGGACACAACTAGGGCCCAAATGGAGCATGTGTGCGAGAGAACGATTTTTTTAGACCGAAAATGAAGCCTGTACACGTGATACGGCGGACGGCGGACGGCGTACGGCGGACGGACATTGCATTTTTGGAATCTACGTACCTTGAAACGGAAAAGAAAAAATTTTGAGGGGGTGTTATAAAAATTTTTTGCTGAGCGATTACATAGGTGTATTATTCACAGAATAATAAACCAAAAACGCTGCAAAGTCCTTGTCACATGGGTTTATTATTCTATTGGACATACCTACAGAAACGTTGGCTGTTCATTAATTGTTTCTTTCATGCGTGATAATCGAAATAGCTACTTCTGATGGTTTCCATTAATTTTGGCCCCCAAAACACAAATTAGGTACGCTCTTTTTTTTTCTTTTTTTTTTTAACTATCTTTGATCATTGGTAGTGCCATTTAATCGTCCTGAACCACGTCTTGACACTTTTTCCAGTGTTATTATACAAACTGGTGGTGATTTCAGACGATTTCCCAGGTTTTTCGCTCATAAAAAATCAATTCTGGGAGCTGAACATTTGGTAGAACTCAATTTTCCACTCTTTGGTCAAAATCGACTTCATATTCGGTCTTCTCGTCCCCAAAAACATAGAAAACGATATCTCAGAAGCTCATGTTACCAGTATGTTGCTAAAACGTAAAAAGTACCTATTTTTACACACATTTTCACTCATAACACCCCTGGGTATATTCCGATCGGGCTGAAAAGTTTCGGGACACAACTAGGGCCCAAATGGAGCATGTGTGCGAAAGAACGATTTTTTTAGACCGAAAATGAAGCCTGTACACGTGATACGGCGGACGGCGGACGGCGGACGGCGTACGGCGGACGGACATTGCATTTTTGGAATCTATGCACCTTGAAACGTAAAAGAAAAAAGTTTGAGGGGGTGTTATAAAAATTTTTTGCTGAGCGAATACATAGGTGTATTATTCACAGAATAATAAACCAAAACGCTGCAAAGTCCTTGTCACATGGGTTTATTATTCCATTGGACATACCTACCTACAGAGATGTTGGCTGTTTATTTATTGTTTCTTTCATATTAAATAATTGAAATAGCTATCTCTGGTGGTTTCCACCAATTTTGGCCCCCAAAACTCGAATAAAGTACGCTCCTTTTTTTTTTTAAATAAATTAACTCTGATCATTGATAGTACCATTTAATCGTCTTGATCCACCTGTTGACACTTTTTCCAGTGTTATTATACAAATTGATGGTGATTTCAAACGATTTCCCAGGTTTTTGACTCATAAAAAATCAATTTCGGGCGCTGAACATCTGGTAGAACCTCAATTTTCTTCTCAATTTTCTTTGGTCAAAATCGACTTCATATTCGGTCTTCTCGTCCCCAAAAACATGAACAACGATACCTTAAAAGCTCATGTTACCAACATGTTGCTAAAACGCAAAAAGTACCTATTTTTATACACATTTTCACTCATAACACCCCTGGGTATATTCCGATCGGGCTGAAAAGTTTCGGGACACAACTAGGGCCCAAATGGAGCATGTGTGCGAGAGAACGATTTTTTTAGACCGAAAATGAAGCCTGTACACGTGATACGGCGGACGGCGTACGGCGGACGGCGTACGGCGGACGGACATTGCATTTTTGGAATCTACGTACCTTGAAACGGAAAAGAAAAAATTTTGAGGGGGTGTTATAAAAATTTTTTGCTGAGCGATTACATAGGTGTATTATTCACAGAATAATAAACCAAAAACGCTGCAAAGTCCTTGTCACATGGGTTTATTATTCTATTGGACATACCTACAGAAACGTTGGCTGTTCATTAATTGTTTCTTTCATGCGTGATAATCGAAATAGCTACTTCTGATGGTTTCCATTAATTTTGGCCCCCAAAACACAAATTAGGTACGCTCTTTTTTTTTCTTTTTTTTTTTAACTATCTTTGATCATTGGTAGTGCCATTTAATCGTCCTGAACCACGTCTTGACACTTTTTCCAGTGTTATTATACAAACTGGTGGTGATTTCAGACGATTTCCCAGGTTTTTCGCTCATAAAAAATCAATTCTGGGAGCTGAACATTTGGTAGAACTCAATTTTCCACTCTTTGGTCAAAATCGACTTCATATTCGGTCTTCTCGTCCCCAAAAACATAGAAAACGATATCTCAGAAGCTCATGTTACCAGTATGTTGCTAAAACGTAAAAAGTACCTATTTTTACACACATTTTCACTCATAACACCCCTGGGTATATTCCGATCGGGCTGAAAAGTTTCGGGACACAACTAGGGCCCAAATGGAGCATGTGTGCGAAAGAACGATTTTTTTAGACCGAAAATGAAGCCTGTACACGTGATACGGCGGACGGCGGACGGCGGACGGCGGACGGCGTACGGCGGACGGACATTGCATTTTTGGAATCTATGCACCTTGAAACGTAAAAGAAAAAAGTTTGAGGGGGTGTTATAAAAATTTTTTGCTGAGCGAATACATAGGTGTATTATTCACAGAATAATAAACCAAAACGCTGCAAAGTCCTTGTCACATGGGTTTATTATTCCATTGGACATACCTACCTACAGAGATGTTGGCTGTTTATTTATTGTTTCTTTCATATTAAATAATTGAAATAGCTATCTCTGGTGGTTTCCACCAATTTTGGCCCCCAAAACTCGAATAAAGTACGCTCCTTTTTTTTTTAAATAAATTAACTCTGATCATTGATAGTACCATTTAATCGTCTTGATCCACCTGTTGACACTTTTTCCAGTGTTATTATACAAATTGATGGTGATTTCAAACGATTTCCCAGGTTTTTGACTCATAAAAAATCAATTTCGGGCGCTGAACATCTGGTAGAACCTCAATTTTCTTCTCAATTTTCTTTGGTCAAAATCGACTTCATATTCGGTCTTCTCGTCCCCAAAAACATGAACAACGATACCTTAAAAGCTCATGTTACCAACATGTTCCTAGAACGCAAAAAGTACCTATTTTTATACACATTTTCACTCATAACACCCCTGGGTATATTCCGATCGGGCTGAAAAGTTTCGGGACACAACTAGGGCCCAAATGGAGCATGTGTGCGAAAGAACGATTTTTTTAGACCGAAAATGAAGCCTGTACACGTGATACGGCGTACGGCGTACGGCGGACGGCGGACGGCGGACGGCGGACGGACATAGCATTTTTGGAATCTACGCACCTTGAAACGGAAAAGAAAAAATTTTGAGGGGGTGTTATAAAAATTTTTTGCTGAGCGAATACATAGGTGTATTATTCACAGAATAATAAACCAAAACGCTGCAAAGTCCTTGTCACATGGGTTCATTATTCTATTGGACGTACCTACAGAAATGTTGGCTGTTCATTTATTGTTTCTTTCATGTGCAACAATTGAAATAGCTATTTCTGATGGTTTCCACCAATTTTGGCCCCCAAAACTTAAATTAGGTAGGTACGCTCCTTTTTTTTTTTTCAAATTATCGTTGATCATTGGTAGTGCCATTTAGTCGTATTGATCCACGTGTTGAATATCTTTTGCTAGTGTTATTCTACAAATTGATGGTGATTTCAGACGATTTCGCAGGTTTTTGACTCATAAAAAATCAATTTTGGGGGCTGAACATCTGGTACAACCTCAATTTTCCACTCTTTGGTCAAAATCGACTTCATATTCGGTCTTCTCGTCCAGAAAAACATGGAAACCGATACCTCAAAAGCTCATTGTGATGAATTTAAATTCTTCATCACGGTGGCGTGAAGGAATAGATAGAGGTGAGCGAGGGAATTTCACCTAGGCGGCGGTAATCCACCGATGTAGGTGAGTGAAGGAATTTCGCCTAGGCGGCGGTGATCCACCGATGTAGGCGAGAGGAAGGGAGTTCACCTAGGCGGCGGTGATCCACCGATGTAGGTGAGAGGAAGGGAGTTCACCTAGGCGGCGGTGATCCACCGATGTAGGTGAGGGAAGGTGCTTGTCTAGGCGGCGGATATCCACCGATGTAGACAAGAGGAAAAGGTAGGAGGTAAATTCCCAGAGCGGCGGATTCCACCAGGCATCTGGGAGGAGGAAGGTAAGAGAGAGAGAAGAGAGAGCTGGTTAGAGGAAGTGTCGAATGAAGCTAAAGCTCCAGGATCCAGGGTTATATAGGAACTGGAGGCCTCTCCCTCCAACTCCCCTGTTGGGAGTTTTGGGGGGGGCCCAGGTTGTGTCCCCTGGATTCTGTTGCCTGTCTCCCCACTCAGATGTTTATTAGCGGAAGGTAAGTTTTACATATGGATATTGGTGAGAGCTTTAAGGTTGCTAGTGGAGTGTTCCCGGGAGGGACTCACGACAGAGGTCCCCCCAGTTCGAACCAATGTTTGAGATAGCTGAAGGCTCAAGGTGACAGGGGCTGAGGGCTGCGGAAAACAAGAGGGGAGCTGAAGGCGCAGGTTGACAGAAGCTGAAGGCTGATGCAAACAATTGAAGTGCTGAAGGCAGAAATGTGACAGGTTGTGACTTAATCCTAGGGTTTACATATAGATAGCTTGACATAGTAAGTAAGAGGTAACATAGGAGTAACAAAGAAGTAAGCAGTAAGATAACATGATAACAATGATGAAGGTGAGGTGGTAGATGAATATGTACAGGGTCGTTATGAAGGCAATGGTGATGGTGAAATACGTAGATCATGAGTAGAATGATGATGGTGAGATATGTAGATCATGAGTAGAATGATGATGGCGAGATAGTAGACTAATATGTACAAAAATTTACAAAAATTTACAAAAATTGGTATTTACATGGTCGGTAAAATTGGTGTTCACAAATTTTGTTGGGGGCGACAGATTGGAGCGGGGTGTTGAAATCCGCCGTTCCCTGGGTGTGGATAGTGTGCAGTGTAATGTAGTGAGTGTGTAATGGTGGTGAGGTGATGGGGTGAGAGAGGCGACTCCCTCTAAACTAACGTGAAGACTGATAGAGGGGCCCCTTCACTGCCAGGGCGGCGGTGAAGGGGAAGAGCCGGTGGGAGCCGGTACCCGGGACGTCGCGGAGGGGGGCGGCGACGTTGGGGTCCGGTGGGCGAAATGGAGGCGATGTGTGGCGTTTGTGGTGTGGGGGTGGTCGGGTGAGTGGTGTGGGGCGAAGTGTCGGGGAGGACTGGGGCTGGTTTACATCGGGCGAGGGGTACAGTGTGGGGCTTCCCGTCAATTAACAGGGTAGCCGTGGTGTTTGTGGAGCGGATGACGTGGAAGGGCCCGGCGTAGAGAGGTTGAAATGTTTTGTGGATGCCGGGCTCCTTCAAGTACATGTGAGTGGCTGTGTAAAAACGTGTGGGATAGGTGGTGTCGTTGTGTGGTGTTGTAGTGCGGAGTGGTTCCCTGTTAATTGACGGGGTGGGGTGTGGAGTGAAAATGTCGGCTGGTAAACGTAGAGGGTCTCGAAAAGCGTGTTGTGCGGGACTTGTGTTGTCTGAAGGACGGGCGGAAGTGCGGAGGCTGAGTAATACGTAGGGGAGGGTTTTGGTCCATGAGGGGGATGTGGCTGATGTGGAGATGGCTTGCTTGAGGACCGAGTGCCACCGCTCTATTTTCCCGTTGGATTGGGGGTGATAGGGAGTGGTGCGGATTTTTTGAATCCCGAGGGAACGGAGCAGGTCGGCAAAGTGGGCTGACTCAAACTGCCTCCCCTGATCGACCGTGAGTGTCCGCGGACAGCCGTAGCGGCTGATCCATTGATTGAGGAAGGCCGCGGCGACGGCGTCCGCGGTAATGTGGGCGAGTGGGATACACTCAACCCAATTGGTCGCACGGTCGATCATGGTGAGGCAGTACCTCTTCCCCTCGGAGGGGGGAAGAGGGCCGACCAGATCCAGGTGGACATGTTCCCACGGGAGGGAGTCGGGAATGGGTTGAGGAGGTACATGGGGGTGAGCCGAGACCTTAAACTGCTGGCACTTCTGGCACCCCAGAACCCAGGTACGGATATCGGTGTTCATGTGGGGCCAGAAGTACCGCGTCTTGATGAGATCCCGGCTCGCCCGAATGCCGGGATGATGGAGGGAGTGATAATGGAGGAACAACTGCCGCCTCAGCTCCGGTGGGACGTAAGGGCGCGGTGAATCGGCCGTTACGTCGCACCAGAGATTGAGGGGAGGCAGTTGTTCCAATTTGGAGGCGGAGATGAGGTTGGAGAGTGCGGGGTCGGATGTCGGAATTTGGTGATTTTTGATGGTTTGTGGGGAAGGGAAAGGCAGTAACTCCGCCACCGGCGCGGGGGTGGGACGGGAGAGGGCGTCTGCAACGCAGTTGTCGGCCCCCGGCAAATAACGAATATCGGACGTAAATTGTCCGATGAATTCGAGTTGCCGGAGGCGACGGGGGGAGGCAGATTTGCGGTTTTGGAGGAGTGCATGTGTGAGGGGCTTATGATCGGTGATGACAGAAAACTGCCTGCCCTCCACGAAGTCACGGAAGTGTTTGATGGCTTCGTGGATGGCGAGGAGTTCTCTGTCAAAGGTGGAGTAATTTTTTTGTGTTGGGGACAGAGTTTTAGAGAAGAAGCCGAGGGGTTGGGGGGTGGCGCCGGTGTGTTGGTGGAGTACTGCCCCGATGGCCCAGTCAGACGCATCGGTGGTGATGGAGAGGGGGGCATGGGGATCGGGATGGGCTAATAGAGCGGCGTCTACTAGGTCCTGTTTGCAGTTTTGAAATGCGGTTGTGAGGGCGGGGGTCCAGGAAATGGGGCGGTTGTCGTTTTTTTTGGCTGGTTGTGGAATAGCGTGTATGAGTGGTTGTTGGTGTTGTGCCGCGTGTTTTATGTGTCTACGATAAAAGTTCAACATACCCAGGAAACGGCGGAGTTCTGAGACAGTGCGGGGTTGTGGGAAGTCGGTGAGGGCGTGCACTTTGTCCGGCAGGGGTTTGATCCCGTCGGACGAAACTTGGTGGCCGAGGCAGCGGACCGAGGGTTGGGCGAGAACACATTTCGGAGAGTTGATGGTGAGGCCCTCGGCGGCGAAGATGTCGAGGACTTGTTTCAGGTGTGCTAGATGTTCCTTCGGGTCCCGGGAAGCGATCAGTACGTCGTCCAGGAAACAGAACACGAAAGGTAGTCCCCGCAGAATGTTGTCCATGTAACGCTGCCACGTCTGGGCGGCGTTCCGGAGGCCGAAACCCATTTTAATGTATTCAAACAGGCCGAAAGGGGTGATGATGGCTGTTTTGGGTACGTCGGGAGGGTAGATATGAATGTGGTGGAAGGCTCTGGAGATGTCGAGGGTTGAAAAGATGGTTGTGTTGTGGAGGTGTGAAGAGAAGTCTCGGAGATGTGGGACGTTGTAGAGATCCGGAGTTGTTTTCGCGTTCAGGCGGCGGTAGTCGCCGCAGGGGCGGATATCCCCGTTGGGCTTCTGCACAATATGTAATGGTGAAGCCCACGGGGATTTGGAGGGGCGGATAATGCCATCCTTTATGAGGTTGTCAAAGTGTCTCCGGGCTTGGGACAGCTGGAGGGGGTGGAGGCGTCGTGCTTTGGCGGAGATTGGGGGGCCAGAGGTCTCAATATAGTGCTGAGTTTGTGAGATGTGTGCCGAGGGGCGGCGCTGGGGTTTGTATTGGAGGAGAAGGTGTTCAAATTGGGTTGGGGGGCGATCGACAGCATGGATAAACCCGGGGATGGGTTTCTGGGTTGAGGGGTCGAGCAGGCGCGCGTTACGGACGTCAACCTGGAGGCCGAAATAAGCGAGGAAGTCGGCCCCCAGGATTGCTTTCTCTACGTCCGCCACGGTAAATTCCCACTCGTACGCGAGCCCGCTCATATGGATGGATGAGCGGTACGTCCCGTACGAGGGGATGGTGGTACCGTTGGCGGCGTAGAGGAGTTGCCGGTAACAACGCGCCTGTCGCCGGAGAATGTTATTTGGAAAGATGGAGAGCGCCGCCCCTGTGTCGACGAGGAACGGGACATTTGTTTTAGAACACTTCAGGAAGAGGCGCTGGTGAGCTGGGGCGGAGTGCGGCAAAATGGCTGAGGTGTTGGGGTCTGGCGGATGGGAGGGGCTTGGGTCGTCCGAGGTGATGGGCGGGTGCGACGGTGGCGGTTGGTCCCCCGCGAAGGAGACACGGGGTGGTCCTTTGCCGTTCCGGAGAGGGGGAACGGTAGTGCTGACTGTGGGGCTGGTTCTCTTGGAGGCGGGCGGGGAGGTGTCGTTCCGGGGAGGGGGAACGGTAGCGGCGGCGTGAGTGGCGGCCGGAAAGGTGGTTGCCCTGGAGGCGGGCTTGGAGGGGCCGTTCCGGGGTGGGGGAACGGTAGCGGCGGCGTCAGTGGCGGCCGGAAGGGTGGCTGCCCTGGAGGCGGGCTTGGAGGGGCCGTTCCGGGGTGGGGGAACGGTAGCGGCGGTGTGAGTGGCGGCCGGAAGGGTGGCTGCCCTGGAGGCGGGCTTGGAGGGGCCGTTCCGGGGTGGGGGAACGGTAGCGGCGGCGTGAGTGGCGGCCGGAAGGGTGGCTGCCCTGGAGGCGGGCTTGGAGGGGCTGTCTCGGGGTGGGGTAGCGGCTGATGGAGAGGTGATGGTTTTGGCGGCGCCGGCGGGTGCGGCTGGGAGGTTGGCAGCCGTGGCGGCAGCGTAGGAGGGGTAACGAGGCGTCGCGGTGGTGGTGTGAATGCGGGCGGGGAGGGGTTGTTGGTGGTCCCCCCCGTGTTGGCGAGGAGGGGGGCCCGCCGGATTTACCGGCGGGCGTCCGCGTTTCCCTGCTTGGAGGCGTAGGAGCAGGGGGGCTGGCATTTGCGGGCCTCCCCACCGAAGTTGACATGATAGAAACATCGGTGGGGGGGGTCCGCTGGGAGGTAGGCGGTCCTGGTGGGGCGCGCGGAGGTGGAGGGGGTTGCGGCGGCTGGAGACCTCCCCCTTCGTTGCTGAGGGGGGGAAGTGTTGCGGCGTTCGGACGAGCGCTGGCGCCGGTGGTCGAGAGAGGGGGTCGGACGGCGCTCGGTGGAGAGGGAGCGGCGCCGGTGTAGGGAGGGGGGTCGGCGGCGCTCTTGTGACGGCGTCCGGTCCCGGCGTGGGGTGGGGGTGCGGGGCGTGGCGACTTCCGTGACGCCGGCGGCTGCGGTGAGGTCGTGGACCGTGTCGGCGAGACGTAGTAGCGGTTCGTCTGGGCCGTCGAGGTAGCTGGCGAGCGCCATCTGCATGGGGTGGGGTAGGGCCCGCAGCCAGAAGGTCCGCGCGATGTCGGCCGTCATTACGTCTTGCAGCTGATGACGCAGACGGCGGTAGAGGTGGGAGGGCTTCAGATCGCCGAGGTGTTGAGGTTGGGAGAGCGCTGCGACACGTGCGATCTTGGAAGGTTGGTATAATGTGACGAGGCGGGTGCGGAGGTCGTCGTATGCGGCCGTGGCGTCGGGGGAGATGTCTGATGTCTGCAGGAGGATCTCATACGGGAGTAGAGATATGATGCGGGAGTAACGGGTTCGCTGGCTGCGGATGTTGGCGGCAGAAAACGCAGCGTCGACCTGGAAGAACCAGAGCGCGGGGTCGTGCGTGTAGAAGGGGGGCAGCGACAGCGGGAACGACGCCGAGGCCGTCGTGACGTCGGCGGCGGCGTGTGCGGCGGCCGCAGCGGCGGCGGCCGCGGCGGCGGCGGATGCGGAGGAGCCGGGTGGCGAGAGGCTGGTGAAGGGGTTGTCGGCTGCGTCAGTTGTCGCAGCGGTCGGCGGCTGCAGCAAGGATGGCCGGAGGAGCGGCGGCGTCGGCGAGTTCGGGTCCATGGTTGAGGTCTGTAATCAAAATTCAAATTGGGTGAGGTTTGAATTTTAAATTCGCAATTTGCGGTAGCGGAGGTGCTTGTGGCGGAGAGTTGAGAGCTGTGTGAGCGGTTGCGGGTGGGCCAAAAAATTGCGAATTTACACTGACTGTTTAAGTTGCATTTGAATTTAAAATTTGGGACACCGAACTAGACTGGGGGCGACACATGAGGTGGTAAGAAGGGAGGAAGGGTAGAAGGTTGGATGAACGTCGGGTTCACCACTGTGATGAATTTAAATTCTTCATCACGGTGGCGTGAAGGAATAGATAGAGGTGAGCGAGGGAATTTCACCTAGGCGGCGGTAATCCACCGATGTAGGTGAGTGAAGGAATTTCGCCTAGGCGGCGGTGATCCACCGATGTAGGCGAGAGGAAGGGAGTTCACCTAGGCGGCGGTGATCCACCGATGTAGGTGAGAGGAAGGGAGTTCACCTAGGCGGCGGTGATCCACCGATGTAGGTGAGGGAAGGTGCTTGTCTAGGCGGCGGATATCCACCGATGTAGACAAGAGGAAAAGGTAGGAGGTAAATTCCCAGAGCGGCGGATTCCACCAGGCATCTGGGAGGAGGAAGGTAAGAGAGAGACAAGAGAGAGCTGGTTAGAGGAAGTGTCGAATGAAGCTAAAGCTCCAGGATCCAGGGTTATATAGGAACTGGAGGCCTCTCCCTCCAACTCCCCTGTTGGGAGTTTTGGGGGGGGCCCAGGTTGTGTCCCCTGGATTCTGTTGCCTGTCTCCCCACTCAGATGTTTATTAGCGGAAGGTAAGTTTTACATATGGATATTGGTGAGAGCTTTAAGGTTGCTAGTGGAGTGTTCCCGGGAGGGACTCACGACACTCATGTTACCAATATGTTGCTAAAACGCAAAAAGTACCTATTTTTACACACATTTTCACTCATAACACCCCTGGGTGTATTCCGATCGGGCTGAAAAGTTTCGGGACACAACTAGGGCCCAAATGGAGCATGTGTGCGAAAGAACGATTTTTTTAGACCGAAAATGAAGCCTGTACACGTGATACGGCGGACGGCGGACGGCGGACGGCGAACGGACATTGCATTTTTGGAATCTACGCACCTTGAAACGTAAAAGAAAAAAGTTTGAGGGGGTGTTATAAAAATTGTTTGCTGAGCGAATACATAGGTGTATTATTCACAGAATAATAAACCAAAAGGGGTGGTGGGGTGTTGATTCTACTTTCCTCCAGCCGCGGACTTATCTCCCCTCCTTGTTCATGCGAAAAAAGGTGGAAGAGTGAGTGGTGTTGCAGAGGGGGCCGTGGATGCGGATATTCCCATCGGCGTCGATGTGTTGCGACCAGCGAGAGGGGTCGGGCGAGGGGGTGACAGCAAAAAGATCGGAATTTCGAGGATGCGTGAACGTCGGAAGTACCTGTGTGAACTGTTTAAAATTGGTGAGGTGAATGTTGAATTTAAAATGAAAAATAGCGGGACTGTGGATTTGAAATTTCAATTTGAATTTTGAAATTTCAAATTGGAAAATAGGAAAAATGGCAGATGTGGGAAATGTTGATTGTGAGGGTTTTTGAAGGTGCGAGTTGAAAAGTGGATTTGAAATTTCAAATTGAATTTTGAAATTTCAAATTCGAAAATAGCGAAAATGGCCGATTGAATGTGAGCATAGCGTGCGAGATCGTGACGAGAAAGGAAGGTTGCGGGAACGTCGGAGGTTACCACTGTGATGAATTTAAAATTGGCTAAAATTCACCACGAGGGGGGAATTTGCCAGTTCTGGTTAAGGGCGAAACCTCCACCATCGGCTGGATCTTTTTGGATGTGTGCGGTTAAGGGCGGACCTCCACCGATCTTTTATGGAATTTGCCAGTTCTGGTTAAGGGCGAACCTCCACCATCGGCTAGATCTTTTGGGAGTAGGAGAGAGACATGGTAAGGAGAGAGAGAGAGTAGCCAGCGGCTAGAGGAATCGTAGAATGAGTAAAAAGTCGAAGGAGGCGAGTATTTATGTTACTGGAAGTCGTCTCCCTCCATCCCCTATTTGTTAGGGGATGGTGGGGACCCAGGTTGTGCTCTGACTCCTGCGGCTTGTTCCCCACTCGTATGGTTTATTTGGTAAGAACTAAAGTTGGCTTATGAAATATTTGTGAGAACTTAAATCTGCTAGGAGTAGTTCCGGGAGGGACTCACGACATTATATCTTGTCTTAACGTGTCTCCATAGCCTTTTCCCTTCAAAAACGACACACACGTCTCATCGTTGTAAATAATATGTCAATAGAGATGCCCGATATTCATTTCGCCGAACTGCAATGGCCACGACTCGCTATCTGATCCATACTGGTAACATGCCCTTCAAACTTGCGATTACAAACAAGAGGTGGCGATAGTCCAACAGTCTCACAACTAACTTCAATCGTCTACACAACAACAACAAAAAACAACCTATCGCTCAACAGTGGAGAATGTGTATAGGTTTGAAACCGCCGAGCAGTAGGTAGCATACGACACGGTCGTACGGGCTTCGTAGGTCCTAGCGAGATTTTGGTAGGTAGCATACGACACTAGTACCAATTATTACACAACGGTAAATTATTACACAACAGTTCATCTACCAAAAAGGGCTGGATTTTGTTGATCGTTACTCTTGCAACTTGAACAACCGTTGAAGTATTATTGGTGGGCAAGTTATTACATAACGGTTCACTATAGGTATTGACCACAGAAAACAGTGATCTACGCAGAAGTGATATCTATTTCACTCCACATCAACAATTTTCCTTTAGAACTTCATTATTTGCGTTTCTTTTTGTTAGGTACTGTTTGTCATCGGCAGAATTATTTTAGCAACATTTAACTCGTGATTTAGGTAGGTACCTAGTAACGAGTACGCGGTTAGGTACTAACTACGGAGGATCTGCGATCCACATAATATGCACAGAGTACCTAGTACATATTATATTATATAGACGGGTTATCTACAGAAAGCTGTGATCTGTAACAGAAGGGTATTCTGTACGTAATAATAAACCGTTGTGCAGGGATTTGTAGCGTTTTTTCCCCCCTTTAGCTTATTCCCGCCAAGCCACTTGGATTTTGGATCTGAAAATTGGGATAGAGGGGTTTTCGGGGGTGCTGAATCCTATTTTGAGGCCAAAAGCAGCAAATTCCGACCCGCGTTCGTTCCTCATTGAGTTCAACCACAATGGTTCCGACCCTTATAATATTTGTGATTAATGATTAATAATGGGAGTTGTAGTGTTTAGTTATAATTAAATGTATGAATACTAAAATTTTAATATTCAAAAATAAACGCTATATTTATTTTATTTTATTTTATTTTATTTATTTATTTTTTAATGAGAAGCGCCTATGGTTCTGAAACTACCTTACTTTTTACGCCGTTTTACCTACCTGATGAGTTGCAAATTCCGATCAGTCGTGAGAAATACCTACCTAATATTTACTTGGTTTCGAAAATGACCTACTGTAGGCAAGCTGTGATGTCACACTGCCAGTTTCACCTTTCACGCTATGATTTGGAGATTGACTCAAAAGTGTAGAAGAAGAAGAAGAAGAAGAAGAAGAAGAAGAAGAAAAAAGTTTATTGTTCAAAATACAAAATAATGCGCTCTTATGTGGAAAAATAAACAATACGACTTAGTTTTTCCAACCGTGTGTCGGAAGTGTTAGCCTTAGTATTGTCACACATTATTGAAGCATATAAAAAATAAAAGTAAAATATTCGACTCAAAAATGTATCCAAAACAAATGTATTCTAACTGGTTTTAAGGACCTTTTCTTTATTCGTTTCTCTCCGTAGCGGAAGAAGAAAATATGTTTTTATCAGACATATAACAACAACATTAGATATTTGATCGTTTTTATGGTTGAAGCTCTAAGTTTGTGGAACTCCATTATTATGTGAGTAGGTTGAAGAAAAAGACTTCAGTTCCACAAATGTTTTCGGTTTTCCACTATATATATTTCAGGCACTTTATACCCATCTTCAGGTGGTTATTTATAGTTCTTAAAAAAAGTTAGAACAACGACACCAACTCAAACATATATCAAGCACAAAGGAAAAAACAAAAAAACCTTTTTTTGTTTTTTCCTTTGTGCTTGATATATGTTTGAGTTGGTGTCGTTGTTCTAACTTTTTTTAAGAACTATAAATAACCACCTGAAGATGGGTATAAAGTGCCTGAAATATATATAGTGGAAAACCGAAAACATTTGTGGAACTGAAGTCTTTTTCTTCAACCTACTCACATAATAACATTAGATAATAGTTTTTGCAGAAACATGACTCGACAATGAACTTGGTCCGTCGGTCGGAGGAGTACGAGACGCCTTAATTAAACCTTATACATATTTTTGTGATGGAAATTGTTGAGGTTCGGTCTGACAATTTCCATTACAACAATTTATATGAAATACGGTCGATAACTTCATCACACTTGTTTATATACTATTTATATGTATATAGCATTTACAAATTTATATAAACCATTTACAAAATAATTTCAACCTTTTACAAATTTATTTAATCCCTTTACAAAATTATTACAACTCTACATGATTATTTAAACCTTTTACATAATTATTTAAACCTTTTACATAATTATTTAAACGATGTATTTAAACTCATTCAATGAATACAGCGGAGAAAAAGAAGAAATGAAAAACGGAGTTATTGAAAAAAATAGTATATTTCCACTGATACACGAAAAAACGCAAAAAACACTGTTATACCGGTTTCGGTGATCAAACCATCGTCAGTAACACACAATAACTTTTTTCTTTTTTTTTCTTTCTATGAAATGGGTTTCCACGATTTCTTCGCGGGTGATTTAGTTCGAATACAGCGGTATTTGCAATAAGCAATTAAGAAAATTTATCTACTGAAGTCTGAAGATTTGAAGGATGTGCTTTAATATGATAGTAGTTCTAACGGACTAATGAAGTGGATGGCCTGCTGCGTCGGGCAATAGTAAAATCATGCCCATTACATAATTCGCACAATCTTGAGGTGTGACTGAAAGCAAAGTTTGTGCTGAATAACTTCTGGAAGCTGGTGCTCACCTTGGCAGCTTAACAACTCTCTTGCTTTCGTCTTTATTTTTGAGAACTCCTGTTCCGCAGGGTTCAGCATAGAAGAATATGGAGGCTCTAATCAGGAAGATTAGAAGCTCACTGACATAAGGTACGTGGGAGAAGTTATTGGAGATTGGTCTCAACATTCAGAAGGAACATCACGAACCTACTCGTACGTAGAACTCAATCCCCTTCTCGTGACCATACTACCGTTTGTCTTGCGCGAGTAACCTACAGACGTTTTCGTTCTAATGAATACGATTAAGTATAGAGGTTTAAATAAATTTGTAAATGGTTTAAATAATTTTATAAATGGTTGTAATAAATTTGTAAAAGGTTTAAATAATTTTGTAAAGGGTTTAAATAAATTTGTAAAAGGTTGAAATTATTTTGTAAATGGTTGAAATTATTTTGTACAGGGTTTAGATAAATTTGTAAATGCTATATATATACATTTATATAATAAGTTCTACTTTGGCATTCAGTTTAACTATTATCTAATGATGATGATGATGAGTTTAATTATTGTAATAAAAACATTTCGATGGGCAGGAGTGCACAGACTAAGGACAAACATTATTTAACTGCTTGCTTTTTAAATGATAGTATCTGCCACTTTACAACGCCCCGAAAGTGATTAGCCTAGGTAATAAACTTGAATCATAACATGGATACGCTAAGTGAACATGGAACCTGTCTAAACGGAATCATGGATTAATTATCTTTTCCAATGTCCAAAGTAGCCAAAAACAAACAAGACAAGTTCAAACCCGAACTAGAGACGAACGAGTCTTAAAATTTTCGCGAATTATTAATTAAATAACTAGGAATGACCAGTGCAAACCTGAAATGGGTATGTCATCTCAATCTGTACTTCCTAATAGAAAACAAATTGAAAAATAAGTACATGGGTACCCCACGCTATGGGAATTGGACCAGTGGAGATTAATGGTGACGGCGTGGTTTATTGCCAGATGGGTAGGGTATCTACCTGGTTTGTCCGAGTTACCCTGTGTGTTAACTGTTCAACTTCAGTGTGCTTGGTTTCATTCAGACCTACCGAATTACGACATTTCCATTTTAAACATTCAGTTTCGATGGTAGAACGCAGTCTGCGGAATTCACAGTAGACAGAGCCACAGCATTGGCCGCGCATGCGCAAACATGAAATCCTTGTTATTGAACGCTGGTTCTGTTCCACTTACTTCAATGAAAATTTCAGGGCAGACGTGAGTTCCACAATGAACGAAGCAATAGCCTCTACTGTTATACCTCTTCCGTTACGAGTTTCTTAAATTTTACCGATTAGGGATGAAATTGGAACCTATCTATTATTAATTTCATCTACTTACGTAGAAATGTTCAACGATGATACAGTAATGTTTTTCAATAGCTTTACAAAATGTCAGACTATTGAGAGCAACGTTGGAATTACGAACCTATGCACACAAAATTGAAACCCTTAAGGGCCCATTACACGAGCAACAAAAGTTGCGCAACTCTGAAAAGATTGCACGAGAAAAGTTAAACGCAACACAAGGCAATAAAAGTTGCGTCGTGTTGCGTCAACATGTTGCGAGGAATAATTGCGTTATGTTGTACAATTAAAGTTGAGTGTCGTGGTATCCTCCCAGAACCACAACCTTACAATTTGAAATTAAGATCTCGCAAAATAAACCTAGAAGTGGGGACGGAGGACGCAGGAGAGCCGAGGGACAACCTGGGGATCCCCACCATCCACCACTAGCTGGAGGATGGAGGGAGACGGCTTCCAGGCCTATAAAATCTCGCCTCCTTCGCCTTTCTAGCCATTGTACGCTCTCCTCTAGTCACTGACTACTCTCTCTCTCCTAGCTCCTCATCTCTCTCCTTAACCTAAAAGATCCTGGGAATGGTGGTGGTCGGCCCATAACCAAACCAGGCAACGCTCCCTAAAAGACCTTGGGCATGGTGGTAGTTAGCCTATAACCAAACCAGGCAACACTCCCTAAAAGACCTTGGGCATGGTGGTAGTTAGCCTATAACCAAACCAGGCAACACTCCCGAAAAGATTCCGAGCATGGTGGTGGTCCGCCCATAACCAAAACGGGCACATCCTCCCTCACGCCTCTCGTGGTGGATGTGCGCAACATATACATCCATCACATTGAGCAATAGAAATTGCTCAACTTTTTCATAAGCACCTGCCACATGAGGAAGAAGAGGAAAACATGGCAACGCCAGTTTCTCAGCAATGGAGTCCTTGGCACTCACCTCAGAAATCTTGTTCGACAGTGATCTGTTTTTGAATTTTGCCAGTATGACGAAAACGGCCTTCGAATTTTTGTATTTATTTCGGGTTCACTCCTCCACGATTAGCCTAACTGTGCCAGAGGTCCTTCAGGCTCGCAACACGCCAGAGCGTTGTGGGTCGGCCGAGGTGCGCCGAAGTCCGAAAATTGCAGTTAATTTTCCAACCCCCTTGGACTTGACTTGCAACACAATGCAATACTTTTCAGGGGCTCAAAATGTTGCGCAACAACCGGCAATTATTGCCTACAACTTTCTCAAGGCGAGAATAGTTGCATTGTGTTGCATACAACTGTTCAGCATGTTGAGCAACTTTTCTCGCACGCAATTATTGCCTCGAAAAATTGCTCGTGTAAAGGGCCCTTTAGGTATCGAATTAATTTTGGTTTATTGTTTTTAGCATGAAAAAAAGTTTAACCCCCTCCCCCGACCTTTAATATTTTATGGTTTTGGCAAAATCTGAAAAGCGAATAAAAAATTTCTCTCCGCCCACCGTAACTCAAAAACTTTCAGTAAAAGGGTATAGGTTTTTTTACTTTTTTAAATTATTGATCTCGAACTAAAGAATTTTTTGAGACAACCGTTCGTTCACGTAAGGCCCTGAAGTTTGTACCGAAAAGCTTCGTCAACATGATTGTGAATGATACAGTACAACCAGCCTAGATATCATTGCTAGGGATCCCTGGTTATAATCACGCATAGCTGCATGATTATTATATACCGTAGTATTATTTCATTTCATGAATAATGGCTATTTTGGATTTCGTTGGTAGGTAGGTGCTTTCGTAACTTTACCAAACGTTATGCATCATGAATGAATTATAGCATTCCTGAATCCCCAGCATATTTATGAAACTAACTGGAGAGAGAGCTCCAGAGAAGTTACTGACCACAGAAAACAGTGATCTACGCAGAAGGAGCATGTATAATACAGGTAAATAATAAACCGCTGTGTAATAATTTGCAGCGTTTTTAATTTAATTTTCCGATTCGCGTTTTACTGTTTTGAGTAAACATTTTGGATAAACCAGCTTCATAATATTTGGCCAGTTACCCTAATAACTGCTAGGTAATCCAAATCCGGCTTAATAGCTAATCTAAAACAAGAATTAGGATAATTCTAATCTAAACTAATCCTAATAACTTCTAAATATTCATCCTGACGATGTGAGGAACCTTTGGGTACAGCCATTTAGCAGACTTTCGTGTTTACAAACCACTGAAGGTAAGGATGTACTCATGTATTCATGTAAACAGGTACCAAAAACCTTTAATTTTCCCCAAAATCGATATTTCCTCAAACGCTTTGCATTTCAGACATCAAGGAACAAAATTGGTTCCCTGTTCGTCCGTCTACCTGTCCTGTCGGTTCGTCTGTCTGCATGCAAGTCCTTGTAATGACCATACCTGACCAAAATAGGAGGTGGTTGTATGCTATCGATGCAGCGCACGGGTGATCCTGAAAGTCTTCAGAAGACATGCCATCGATTTCTAATGCGCGCTGACATCGATTTCACATGTTCCCCCATCAATAACTAATAATGTTACTCCTCTCTTTTAGCGCTCATAGATATCATTAGTCGACCATGATGCAATCCTACAGTACGTTGCAATTCCAGTGCAATTCCACTAAACTGCCTTCTTCAGCCTAATATTGCGGGTTATGAATACTTTATATATGTATTAACGTATTAACTTTTTAATACTTTATGTGTGTATATATATATATTTATATTTATATATTTGAACAAGTAGCAGGCTGTTGGACAGTGCCTTAACTGGTCTTCAATATGAAGATGAATGTTTTGATATAGAATTTTCCCATCTAATTCAACCTATTTCACAATGAATTCAACCTTTTTCACATTTAATACAACTTTTTTCACATTGCATACAACTTTTTTCCCTTTCAGTACAACCTTTTTCACATCCACTTCAACTTTGAACTTTTCAGCTTTTCAACGGATGAATAGCGCAGACATTATCCAGCAGAGAAGGCAGTACGCTGTTGATTTCAATCAATCAATAATTTCTACGAACCGCGAAAACTTAATTTTTATTGACGAAAGCGGATTTAACTTGCATCTAAGGCGCTCTCAAGCACGCTCGAAGGTAGAGACTGAAGGATATAGAATTTGGTGTAAGAGCAACAACAGGATAATACGGTCTAGTGACGTTGTGCTTAAAGAAGAACCATTAGATCCAGGAGCTGCAATGAGGGCAAATGAGAGAGCACAAGTAGAAATCGAAGAAATCTCATCGAAGCAGATACGAGAAGTTGAAGAAGATGAGAATATACGACAAGACGAAGAATGTGAGAACACAGAAGAGGAAAATATTGCTGGTGCAATGAACTCACAAGACAAAAATTTTCTGTAAGACAGCGTCTCGAAAATCAACCTAGGATACCATATTAAACGATTATGATAATGCCTCAGAGTCATAATTCCAACCGGGACAAGAGCTATTGTAAACCGTCCCCAATATGTTTGTTGTGCTACTAACTGCAGCCATTGGTCAACCTCTGCATTGGGTTCTTGAGTTTCGTCAAAGATTTTGATTTTTTATTATACTTGAAAGTTGAATGTTTGTTGGATATTTAGTTTGAACATTTATTAGTTCTCTTCATCATTGTTGTGGCACCCCTCAGCTGCGATACCACTCACATACGTGTAAATATAGATTTAACCAATAAATACGGAGAAAGGCGAGCTGTGCGACGCCTCGGGAAAAAGACCAGAAGGGTCCCCTCCATCGAGCTCCCAACGACTCTCAACGGTGGTAACGGCTGTTGACAGACTAGGGAAGAGGTGGAGGCACCATTATATACCCACCTGGCTCACCCAGCTCTTCATTTTACCGACCGCTCTCATTCCTACGACTTCTCTCTCACCCA
This sequence comes from Leptopterna dolabrata, assembly GCA_954871275.1. NCBI lineage: Eukaryota > Metazoa > Arthropoda > Insecta > Hemiptera > Miridae > Leptopterna > Leptopterna dolabrata. The sequence goes on from OX940974.1 coordinate 16,427,630, forward strand.
CCCTATGCCATCTCTCTCTCTCTCTCCTACCCTTTCGTCTCCCTTCACATCTGCTGTGTTGGTAACCGCGGGATGCTCCTCCCTCAAACGCCTGCTGGTGATAACCGCGGGCACTAGCATCCCTCTCCTCACGCGTCTCCGCTGTGGTGACAACTGTGGGACGCTCCTTCATCTAGCACTCGCTGTGGTGATAACCGCAGGGTGCTAGCCCTCTTCTCCCTGGCATCTGCTGTGGTGATAACCGCGGGACGCTTCTTCCTCTAGCGCCTGCTGTGGTGATAACTACGGGGCACTCGCCATCCAAAACACTCCCTCAACTCCCGCTCACCACAGTCATTCAGTTTTTTAACATAATATTTATACTTGAAAACTACCTACTAATTTATTTATATACCAATATTTCGTTGATTTATATTATAATATACTGACTCGCCAATTTTTCCAAATTACCAAAGTTGATTTGACTGTGAAAAACGCTGCAAATCCCTGCACAACGGTTTATTATTTTGTACAGAATACCCTTCTGTTACAGATCACAGCTCTCTGTATAGATAACCCGTCTGTATAATATAATATGTACTAGTCTATACATGCTATGTGAATCGCAGACAGCGTTGGCCAATAGAATTGCAGAACCATTTCGGACAATGCCAATGCGCACCATGCGAATTAGACAATTCGAAATGAATTCCAATTCAAATTAATTTGAATTCCAAATTAATTTGAATTCAAATTAATGAATTCCAATTCAAATTAATGAATTCCAATTCGAAATCGATTGAAAAAAATTGATTGATTGATTGCTCGATTTATTGAATAAATTGATTGATTGATTGAATCGAGCGCGTCCCTGGTGACGAGAGTGTATACAATTTCATTCACCCTGGTGTCGAAAATGCCTGTCGGTGAAAACTTCGGGGCCTTAGTGTGAACGAACGGCTGGACGTACGGTGCTGCGGGTGGTCTTAAACAACTCCCAAGTTCGAGAACTATTTAAAACCGTAAAAAAATTCACGTAAAACAAAGGTATAGGCTTTCTGAAAATTTCAGCCCCTATTTTGAACCCCTTAGAGATGACTGACAGTAACGTCGAGCTTCGAGGACCAACTAGACCCCGAACGGAACCTATAACCCGAATTTCATCAATTTTGGTTTATTATTTTCAATAATGAACCATTGGAATCGAGCATGAAAAAAAAAATTCTTACCCCCCCTCAAAATTTGATGGTTTACGTTTCAAGGTATGTAGAATCCAAAACTGCAATAAAAATATTTCTGTCTGTCCGCCGTACGCCGTACGCCGTACGCCGTACGCCGTACGGGCCACTTTTCTTAGTTACCATGAAAAAAAATTGATGAAATTCGGGTTATGGGTTCCGTTCGGCGTCTAGTTGGTCCTCGAAGCTCGACGTTACTGTGAGTCATCTCTAAGGGGTTCAAAATAGGGGTTGAAATTTTCAAAACGCCTATACCATTTTTTTACGTAAATATTTTTACGGTTTTAAATAGTTCTTGAACTTGCGAGTTTTTTAAGACCATCTGGAGCGAACGTCCAGCCGTTCGTTCACAGTAAGGCCCCGAAGTTTGCACCGACAGGCATTTTCGACTTCAGTGTGAATGAAATTGTATACAATAATTCAAACCAAATCTCGTAACCAGAGACGCGCCCACAATAGGAAATTTGGCGGAGATGAAATCATTGCTAGGGATCACCTGATTATATTGGCGGAGTATGAAGTCAAGTTGGTTGTTCTGTGATATTATTTAATTTGAAAAATGATGGCTCTTTTGGAGTTTGTTGGTAGGTAGTGAAACTTGAACAAACGTTGAAGTATTATTGATGGATAAATTATTACTACGGTAAATCATTACTCAACGGTAAATTATTACACAACGGTTCATTATACCATCTACGTAGAAGGGGCTGGAGTTTGTTGGTAGGTACTTTTGCAACTTTTTTCACTCCTCATCAACAATTTCTTTTCAGAACTTCATTATGTGTGTTTCTTTTTGTTAGGTACTGTTTGTCATCGGCAGAATTATTTTAGCAACATTTAACTCGTGATTTAGGTAGGTACCTAGTAACGAGTACGGGGTTAGGTACTAACCTACGGAGGGTCTGCGATCTACATAATATGTATATAATAGAATAGTACATATTATATTATATAGACGGGTTATCTATACATAGAGCTGTGATCTGTAACAGAAGGGTATTCTATACAAAATAATAAACCGTTGTGCAGGGATTTGCAGCGTTTTATTCATGGTAACTAAGCAAAGTGGCCCGTACGGCGTACGGCGGACAGACAGAAATATTTTTATTGCAGTTTTGGATTCTACATACCTTGAAACGTAAACCATCAAATTTTGAGGGGGGGTAAGAATTTTTTTTTTTTTTTTTTCATGCTCGATTCCAATGGTTCATTATTGAAAATAATAAACCAAAAGGTTGTACCTACTGAAAGGGAAATAAGTTGTATTCAATGTGAAAAAAGTTGTATTCAATGTGAAAAAGGTTGAATTATGTGGGAAAATGCTATAGTTATAATTGACATCAACCCGCAATATTAGGCTGAGGAAGACCCCGTTGAGGGTTGAAACTTGAAGATGGTCACTATATACTAGCCAACCATGAATTAAGGGATTTTACAAATGCGGTTTTCATGTTCAGATAAAAAAGCCGTCTAACACACTAAAACCCTAGATTTCCTTGAAAACCCCACGTGGTTTTGGATTTAAGCGTCATTTTCCCCCTCAACCAGCAAAGTAAAATTAAACTTAGACATCATTGGAAACCTCAGATCCAGGAGAAGTTTTTCTTGTCGCGAGAACGGACGGCCACCTATGGTTTTCCCAAAGTTGACCCAATTCGCTCATATGGTCATGCTGCATGACTGAAACTTTCTTACACTGGAACGCTTCGACATTCAATCATGACCGCCACTTCCACAGTTAATTCTACTAGATTGGAGAAAGTCAAAGGATCAAATCACTGGTCAGGTGGACAGACCCAACCCTCACACCCCCACATAGCCACTGACTGTGCGCATGAGCACACTTTTGATAGGCCCACAGCGGTGCAAACAGATACCATTTATAATGTTAATAGTATATTATATTGGTACGCGTTCTTTGAGGGGTTTATGGGCCTTGTTGGTTGCTTTCATTGCCTACTCGTCAACAGTGTATAATTTGTCTATTTTTCAGAGAATCTTCAGTCCGTATCTGCTCTGCCAGCTGCTATTTCTCAACATCTGTCTTCTGCTTCCAACAACCAGCAAGGTAAGGACTCACATCATAATAAAGAGTTCCTATAGTAGCTACCAAACATTAGTTTCGGCGGGCGTGAACTATAACTGCGCATGCACGGAAATTGACCTTATCTCATAACCGCATCACAAAATAACCAGCCATACCGATAACACTTCCACGTTTCTTGAACAGGTGACAGCAACAATTTATAACTAGGTAGGTACTGTGAACTCCGTCCGTGTTTCCATTATACTAATCTCTTATAATTTATTACTATAATAAAGTATGTGAATGAAAATTATTACTGAAACAATAAACGCCTTGGGGTATTTTGTAGACATATCTGTTGGTTTTGTGTCCTGGTCTGGTGCCCCACCGTTTTCAGACCCCACGCACCGCTACTGCTAACTTCTACAATACATTATCTTGATAGTTACTATGGTGAATTTATGTGAGTTTAAAATTCACCATGAGAGGTGGAGGTAGTTTGGATGTTGGAATTTGATGTTGGAATTTGGATGTTGTAATTTGTTGGAATTATGATGTTGTTAAATTGGAGTAAAATTAGCGTGCGTGTTTTTGGTGTGGTGCGGTTAAGGGCGGACCTCCACCGATCTTTTAGTGAATTTCGCCAGTCCTGGTTAAGGGCGAAACCTCCACCATGTTCTGACGAAATGTGTGTGTGTGAATTTGAGATGAATGTGGAAAATGTGAGTTGTGCGGTTAAGGGCGGACCTCCACCGATCTTTTAGTGTTGAATAGGAGAGAGAGGAGGTGAGGAATGAGAGAGAATAGTCATCGACTAGAGGATAGCGTAGAATGGCGAAAATGGCGCAGGATCCGGGGTTATATAGACTCAGAAGCCACCACCAGGGTGGTGGGGCTCCAGGTTGTGCACCGGATCCTGCGTCCCTTGCCCCACTCGTACTGTTTATTGAAGGTAACAAAACTTAGCTTCTAGAATTTGGCGAGAACTTAATAATAGCGGTTGTAGTTCCGGGAGGAACTCACGACAGTTACCTTGAAGCAATATTGTGGACGCATGGATGCAATCCTGCCTCAACCGAGTCATGGATTATAATATCAGCCACATATCTACCAGTCACAACATCACCAAAACTTCACGAATTTTTGATAAAATAACTACGAACGTCCGGTGCAAACATAAAATAAGCGGTACTAACATCTCAATCTGTACTTCAAAATAAGTGAGTTGGACATAATATGGTTGGAATTAAATGTTTATAACATAACGTATAACATGTATAACATATACAATTTATAACATATAACGTAACTTGGTACTATGGGTGGAATTAATTGTCCGTGTTCGTAATAGGTCGAAAGAGAGGAATTTTTCGGTTAACAATCCGGGCCATTGCGGAACTTCAGAAGCTTTGAACAGTGATATAAATGTGACTCACTGGCCTCTCTAATAAGTTTAATTTTTTCTTCACCGTTTGTTTTCTTGTAGGTAATTGTTCTCAAGGACTCACGTAACATACTCATATCATAACTGTACTAATTTGTATATCCATATCATTATTCCATACTCAGTTAGGTACTTCCGCAATGTAACTGGGCTTGCCCGTAAATAAATAAATAAATAAATCTGGAACACTAGAGAGTATTGGAGCAGATTAAAGAATGATGGTTTATTTGGACAACTGGGTAGTGGGTTATGGCGGTTCAACGGTTTCACTTTTGCGTATGTGTAGCCGCTACTACTGATACGAATGCGTCGAAATTCATACAGGACTACAGGACCAACTAGGACCTAACCCTCAACTACCTTCTAAGTTTGAGCCAATTTTGATCATTGGGTCATGAGTTATGGCGGTTCGCAGAAATGCGCACACACAAATACACTCGACACCTGAAGGAGCTGAAATTTCCATCTTTTTTAGCGAATTTTCAGAGAAAATGTAGCTATTTGGCTCGTTCTAAAATTTCAGGATGCTCCGAGTTAACCGGAAACTCCTCCAAAATCCGTTTCATTCGTTTCATGTCATTCCGTACGATAAGCCCCTTAATTTCCATGGTAAAAAATTCGTTCTTGCGCACAAAAATCTGTCTCCACAAGAATAATGATGAGTTCGTTACCTAACCCGTTCATACACTGCGCAGCGGTCCAAGTTTAACAATTTTTAGCCCAAAAAATAAAAAAAAAACAGGATTTTAGCAATATAGGCATGTGGGGTTGTTGTCAGTCAAGTTTTTTGGGGTGCTGAATAGATTGCATCTAGTCCCAGTCCGATTAAAAGTACCCATATTTAGAAAATTGTAGCCCGAAATCCAAAACAATTTCGTATTTTAAGCATGTGAGGTGTTGTTTACCATGTTTTTTGGTCGCTGAATCGATTTCGAGTAGTTTCAGCACGTTCAGACTGCGCCGATTAATCAAAAATCATCACTTATTTGTTCAAAACACCCAAAAATAATTTTTTGACGTAATTTTTTTGCGCGACGTATCTCTCTGGTCTCAACACGTGCCCACTCAGGCCGTAATGAGTGCTCTGGCAGATGGCCATTAATCTAACTTCTTAGTTTCTCATACTATTTCTTCGAAAATTCGCTCCTTAAGCCAGGTCGCATGACTGGAATTTTTTCTCGATGAATTCATGCTCAGCGTGGTCAAAAATGGGGAAATCCGGCGGATCTAACCCTGAACTACCATCCAAATTTGGGACGCTGGTATTGATCAGCTTTCGTTTTCCGTGTGGTGGATCCCCATTTTCGTAAAGTCTAGCAGTTATTTTTAGAGTGAACGCCGCTTTTCAATCTGGTTTTTGTTCCGAAACTGGAGTTGATCGATGGAACGGATTCTTCCGGCAACAACATCCATTAGCGCGCTTTTGTGATTTGGCGTTTCTCAACTCAATGCGTCGGATGGGGCCAACCTCATTGAACCTCTGGAGGAGCTTCGTTTGTTTCACAACGAAACTCGTGCAGTCTTGGTTTATTATTCTGTGAATAATACAACTATGTAACAGAAATTTTTGATTTATCATTTTCAATAATGAACCTTTGGAATCGAGCATGGAAAAACAATATTGTTAAACCCCCTCAAAATTTTATGGTATCCGTTTCAAGGTATGTAGAATCCGAAAATGCAATAAAAAAATGTCTGCCCGTCAGCCGTACGCCGTACTGAGCACTTTTCTTAGTTACCATCAACCAAAATTGACGAAATTCGGTTTATAGGTCCCATTTGGGGTCTAGTTGGTCCTCGAAGCTCGGCGTTACTGTCAGTCATCCCTAAGGGGTGAAAAATAGGGGTTGAAGTCTCCAGGACTCTCGAATTGTCTTACGGTTTTAAATGGTTCTCGAACTTGGGAGTTTTTGAAGACCACCCAGAGCCATTGTACGTCCAGCCGTTCGTTCACAGTAAGGCCCAGAAGTTTGCACCGACAGGCATTTTCGACTCCAGTGTGAATGAAATTGTATACATTTAACCCAAATATCATCACCAGGGACGCGCTAACAATCGGGAATTGGCCCGAGAACATCATTTCTAGGGAGCACATGATTATAATCACGGAGTATGAAGTCAAGTTGGTTGTTCTGTGATATTATTTCAGTTGAAAAATGATGGCTCTTTTGGAGTTTGTTGATAGGTAGTGAAACTTGAACAAACGTTGAAGTATTGTTGATGGGTAAATTATTGCACAATGATGAATTATTACACAACGGTTCATAATACCATATACGTAGAAGAGGCTGGAGTTTGTTGGTAGGTACTTTTGCAGCTTTTGGTTTATTATTTTCAACAATGAACCTTTGGAATCGAGTATGAAAAAACATTTTTTAACCCCCCCTCAAAATTTGATGGTTTCAAGGTATGTAGAATCCGAAAATGCAATAAAAAACGCTGCAAATCCTTGCACGACGGTTTATTATTTTGTACAGAATATCCTTTTGTTACAGATCACAGCTCATCGTATAGATAATCTTTCTATAATTATAACATAATATGTACTATTCTGTACATATTATGTAGATCGCAGATCCTCCGTAGGTTAGTACCTAACCCCGTACTCGTTACTAGGTACCTACCTAAATCACGAGTTAAATGTTGCGAAAATAATTCAGTCGATGACAAACAGTAACTACAACGGCAGAAAGAAACGCAAATAATGAAGTTCTGAAGGAAAATTGTTGATATAGAATGAAAAACGGCGTACGGCGGACGGACGGAAATTTTTTTATTGCATTTTCCAATGAAACGGAAACCATAAAATTTTGAGGGTGGTTAAACAAATTGTTTTCATGCTCGATTCCAAAGGTCCATTATTGAAAATAATAAACCAAAATAAAGTGATCGTGGAATTGAGCTGCAGTCCTTTGAGCATTCCTGATGTCCGAAGAAGACGAGAAAAATCAGCTCGCTAACCAAATAGGCCTGTAACGTTAGCTTTACCTTTATTTACATCTACTAATAGGTCCGTCGTTGCTCGTGTCAATCGAAGTGTCGTCATCCAGTCGTTTGAAATAAATACATGTCAGGTCAGCCGTCGCTCTTTATTATCGTTCACCACAATAATTGTTAAAATTTTGGTCAGTGGCAAACAGCAGAAGTTAACGGGGTCATGTAGTCAGACGTGAGGAGCCGTACGTTCAACTCGTGCCGGGTTTGGTTCGATAACTCCATGTACCACCCGACCAGCATGTTATTTCCCGGAAGCCAATCACCTTCGAGCGCCTCCGGGGCCAAGTAATCAAGAAAAGACGATACAACATGAGGCGGTCACGGAGTCGAGCTGCACAATGAGCGAAGCGGCAGTGAATATCTGTTGATACAATGATTTTAATTTTGGTTTATGATTTTCAATAATGAACCTTTGGAATCGAGCATGAAAAAAACAAATTCTAACCCCCCCCCCCCCCCTCAAAATTTGATGGTTTCCGTTTCAAGGTATGTAGAATCCGAAAATGAATAACAAAATTTCTGTCTGTCCGCCGTACGTCGTACTTAGCACTTTTCTTTGTTAACATGAAAAAAAAATCATGAAATTCGGGTTATAGGTTCCGTACCGGGGCTAGTTGGTCCTCGGAACTCGGCGGTACTGTCAGTCATTTCTAAGATGTGAAAATAGGGGCTGAAATTTTCAGAACGCTGTAGCTCGAAAACTTTCGATAGAAGGGTATGGTTTTTTTACGTTACTAAATTTGTGTTCAGCTAAACAATTTTTAGAGACCCCCCGGAGCATTGTACGTCCAGCCGTTTGTGTGCACCAAAAAGCTTCGTCAACACGATCGTGAATCAAGCGGTATAATTCCGACCCGGATATCATCACGAGGGAGCACCTGATTATAATCAAGAATGGCTGTATGAAGTCGAGCTGGTTGTTCTGCGATATTATTTCATTAGATAAGTGATGGATCTTTTGGATTTTGTTGGTAGGTACTTCTGAAACTTGAATAAACGTTGAAGTATTATTTATGGGCAAATTGTTACACAACGGTTCATCTACCAAGAAGGGGCTGGATTTTGTTGGTAGGTACTTTTGCAACTCGAACAACCGTTGAAGTATTATTGATGTGCAAGTTAATACACAACGGTTCAATGTACTTGACCACGAGGGTAGGTATTGACAATACAAAACAGTGATCTACGCAGAAGGGGCATCTATTTCACTCCACATCAACAATTTTCCTTCAGAACTTCATTATATGCGTTTCTTTTTGCCATTCTAGTTACTGTTTGTCATCGACAGAATTATTTTAGCATCATTTAACTCGTGATTTTGGTAGGTTCCTAGTAACGAGTACGGGGTTAGGTACTAACCTACGGAGGGCCTGCGATCTATTATATAGACGGGTTATCTATACAGAGAGCTGTGATCTGTAACAGAAGGGTATTCTGTACAAAATAATAAACCGTTGTGTAGGGATTTGCAGCTTTTTTATTTGCCGTTCGCAAAGAAAACATCAATGTTCAATGATTACAAAATAATTTCACTGCAAACCTATATTAATTCACATTTTAGATTCAGTGGGGCACGGGACTTATTGACCTCGTACACCTATTAAGACTATAAGTGCGGGCCCAATATTTCTGGACTTTGGTTGCATGCGAATGGCGTCAATACGTGAATAATAACGATAATTGAATAATTACAGTGCGGATGTGTAGGAGAACGAGGGGCACAATGAAACACTTTTTTTAATTTTATTTTTCCCGACTTAAATATCAAATCTATTGTAGTTTAAAAGGTATAGAAATACTTTCTAACATATCGGAAGAATATTGCATGTCTCCAGTTGGTTGTTTATCACAGTCATTAAAAAAATTAAAGAAGTTTATTGCTGTCGGAATTTTGTTTGATTGTGCCCGATATGTGGGGTGCCTTGCAACGACTCATGGAGGACAGTGACACAGAAACAAGAAAAATGTTGGATGAGTAAAAATCAGCTGCATTTTTTCAGAACGCTATTTATTTTGGAATACCAAAAAAAAGCTGCAAAGTCCTTGTCACATGGGTTTATTATTCTACTGGATATACCTACAGAAATGCTGGTAATACATGTATTGTTTATTTCATATGCAATTATTGAAATAGCTATTGGTGATGGTTTCCATCAATTTTGCCCTCCAAAAACACGATATAAGCTTCTAATTTTGTCAAATTATCTTTGATCATTGATAGATCCATTTGATTGTCTTGATTCACCTATTGAAACTACTTCTAGTGTTATTATACAAGTTTATGGTGATTTCAGACAATTTCCCAAGTTTTTGGCTCATAAAAAATGAATTTTGGGAGCTGAACCTTCGTTAACTCAATTCTTCACTCTTTGGTCAAAATCAACACCATATTCGGTCTTCTAGCCCTCAAAAAAAAACATTGAAAACGATACCTCAAAAGCTCATGTTCACGACAACCTCAAAAAAAACTCTAAAAACCCTATGTTTACCCCCATTTTTCACCCGCAACACTCCTGGGTGTATTTTGATCGGGCTGCCGAGCACAACTAGGAGCCAAATGTGTTCCTAAATGGGGACCCAAACTGCGTGCGGAAGAACGACGATTTTTAGCCCAAATTTTAACTTATTTAAGCTTAAGGTTGAAACTTCGCTAGAACCTCAATTTTCCACTCTTTCGTCAAAATCTACTTCATATTCGGTCTGCTCGTCCTAAAAAACATGGAAAACGATACCTCACTAGCTCATGTTACTAAAACACCAGAAAACCCTATTTTTACCCCCACTTTTTGCCCACAATACCCCTGGGTATTTGCTCTTATTGCCATGCTGCATGACGGAAACGTTTTTCTTTTCTTTCCTTTTTTTCGGTTCGCCCGTATGTACTGAAATAAACACATAAATGCAATCGCATATCGGCCGATCTTTTTCAAATTCATATAATTAGGAAAAATTGTTGTGAATTTCTTCAAACTGAGATTAGCACCGGAGATATATGCGTATATATATAAATTGAAAAGATCCAGAAATGGATTCATAATGCTTAATTGTAACAGATTGTGACGAAAAATAATTCACAAGCAATCCGTGTACGAAAACTGTTAACCCAAACCTTCTGACCAAAAGCAGTCAGTTGTTGAACAAATCAAAACGCGACCAGAGCATCGAAAACTTTGTTCCCTCCCACCCTTCCCCTTCTTACAGTTGGGTTATTAACTGCAAGTTTTTTGGTTTATTATTTTCAATAATGAACCATTGGAATCGAGCATGAAAAAAAAAATTCTTACCCCCCCTCAAAATTTGATGGTTTACGTTTCAAGGTATGTAGAATCCAAAACTGCAATAAAAATATTTCTGTCTGTCCGCCGTACGCCGTACGCCGTACGCCGTACGCCGTACGGGCCACTTTTCTTAGTTACCATGAAAGAAAATTGATGAAATTCGGGTTATAGGTTCCGTTCGGCGTCTAGTTGGTCCTCGAAGCTCGACGTTACTGTGAGTCATCTCTAAGGGGTTCAAAATAGGGGTTGAAATTTTCAAAACGCCTATACCATTTTTTTACGTAAATATTTTTACGGTTTTAAATAGTTCTTGAACTTGCGAGTTTTTTAAGACCATCCGGAGCATCGTACGTCCAGCCGTTCGTTCGCAGTAAGGCCCCGAAGTTTGCACCGACAGGCATTTTCGACTCCAGTGTGAATGAAATTGTATACAATTCAAACCAAATCTCGTAACCAGAGACGCGCCCACAATAGGAATTTGTGAATGCGGCCAATCATTGGTAGGGATCACCTGATTATATTGGCGGAGTATGAAGTCGAGTTGGTTGTTCTGTGATATTATTTAATTTGAAAAATGATGGCTCTATTGGAGTTTGTTGGTAGGTAGTGAAACTTGAACAAACGTTGAAGTATTATTGATGGGTAAATTATTACTACGGTAAATCATTACTTAACGGTAAATTATTACACAACGGTTCATTATACCATCTACGTAGAAGGGGCTGGAGTTTGTTGGTAGGTACTTTTGCAACTTTTTTCACTCAACAATTTCTTTTCAGAACTTCATTATGTGTGTTTCTGTTTGTTAGGTACTGTTTGTCATCGGCAGAATTATTTTAGCAACATTTAACTCCTGATTTAGGTAGGTACCTAGTAACGAGTACGGGGTTAGGTACTAACCTACGGAGGGTCTGCGATCTACATAATATGTATAGAATAGTACATATCATATTATATAGACGGGTTATCTATACATAGAGCTGTGATCTGTAACAGAAGGGTATTCTATACAAAATAATAAACCGTTGTGCAGGGATTTGCAGCGTTTTTTTTTTAATTTTAGGTGTTTATATCGGAAAATTATCGGAAGTTTCAGTGAAGGACGATTCAATCGCAAAGCGCTAGGACCCTTCTCAAGAATCTATTAGCCTGCACTAGATATTTTCACAAATTTTAAGACTTGCGTAAATACCAAGATACGAACCACTACTTTCCAGACAAACTTTTATAAGGCTATAGGTACTTATTTAATCGAGCAATTGCGCTCTCATCAAATTTTGGCCCTTCCAGCTCTGGTGTTTTACCTTTCTGCTGTCCCCACCCTCTTTCAGTTATAGTTGATTTCTTTTCTAATTGGAAATTTGGCGCGATAAATTATTGTATTCAGAATCAACAGTTCAGTTTTCCCTTAATGAAATTCCTGACTTTAGTAAGTCTTCCTAAAGGAAATATGGTGGGAGGAGGGAATCCATAGACAGCCGTATGTATACAATTATGTAGGTAGGCTCTACATTATCACCGGGATTTATCAGTGATTATGTTATTTTGAAGCCTCAGGAAGGTGGTGGTGGGTTCCCTCCTCTCCCCTCTAATAGAATAAATTTATCTGTGAGACCCAAATTCAAGCAAGAAAACTATAATGAGGTGGTTCTTCCCACTTTGTACCTTATACCCATTCTTGGAGGTAGGAACAGCATGTGATTTACCTTTCTGCTGTCCTCACCCTCTTTCAGTTAGTTGATTTCTTTTCTGATTTGAAATTTGGCGCGATAAATGATTGTATTCAGAATCAACAGTTCAGTTTTCCCTTAATGAAATTCCTGACTTTAGTAAGTCTTCCTAAAGGAAATATGGTGGGAGGAGGGAATCCATAGACAGCCGTATGTATACAATTATGTAGGTAGGCTCTACATTATCACCGGGATTTATCAGTGATCATGTTGTTTTGAAGCCTCAGGAAGGTGGTGGTGGGTTCCCTCCTATCCCCTCTAATAGAATAAATTTATCGGGTAGACCCAAATTCAGACAAGAAAATTGCTCAACTATGAGGTGGTTCTTCCCACTTTGTACCTTATACCCATTCTTGGAGGTAGGAACAGCATGTGATTTACCTTTCTGCTGTCCTCACCCTCTTTCAGTTAGTTGATTTCTTTTATGATTTGAAATTTGGCGCGATAAATGATTGTATTCAGAATCAACAGTTCAGTTTTCCCTTAATGAAATTCCTGACTTTAGTAAGTCTTCCTAAAGGAAATATGGTGGGAGGAGGGAATCCATAGACAGCCGTATGTATACAATTATGTAGGTAGGCTCTACATTATCACCGGGATTTATCAGTGATCATGTTGTTTTGAAGCCTCAGGAAGGTGGTGGTGGGTTCCCTCCTATCCCCTCTAATAGAATAAATTTATCGGGTAGACCCAAATTCAGACAAGAAAATTGCTCAACTATGAGGTGGTTCTTCCCACTTTGTACCTTATACCCATTCTTGGAGGTAGGAACAGCATGCGATTCCTATAATCAGTCGATGAAGTTATCAACCGGGATCATTCGTGATGGGATACTCAGTTAACTCTTCCAGACGGCTGAGAGTCCCGGAGAGGACCCATCAATGAACTGGTGGCGCATGGCTTGAGCTCTTTGTTAGGGCGGGACACTATGGCAACCTCAAGGCCATTACCACTCCACTTCCGGCATCCGTAATAGATGCACAACTCTCATTTCACTCTGTTGCCGCCTGCTCTATCAATCCGTGCGAGCGAAAATAATCAATGTTGCGACGTGGAGGTGGCCGGCCCAGCTGGACATGGAGGAGTTGAGCCAGGCAACCGAATAATCAATAATTGATCTACTTTCATTTCCTCAGAGCACCAGGCCAGAGAATTCCGAAATCCAGAAACATTTGTACTGGCGCCATTAAGTATATATGAATGATGTTCAAACATCAACTCTACACTGAATTTTTACAAACACGTTATTTTTGGATTATTCAATTCATACAAAAAGAACGCTGCAAATTATTACACAGCAGTTTATTGTTTACCTGTTTGGATACCCCTTCTGCGTAGAGCGTAGTTTTCTTGGGTCAGTACCTAGGTACCCTCGTGCTTCCTCCCGGGAAAGCCCTGAGCGGGATTCAAGATAAATATTCATTCTTTGCGGTGGATTCAAGAATTATGCCAAAATTATTTGTTGCTATGCGTTGATATGTACACAAGCTGAAAGAAAATTCCTTCGCGTAGTTCGAAGAAAAGTTCCTGAAAATCTCATCAAAATCGGGCCATTGGTTCGAGAGAAATTCAGTACCTTGGATTCGCGTTTGCGCTTGCGCAGTGACCGTCTAACGAGTTGATCGTTCTGTAATTCACAGGGGACTATCTACCCAACTACTTTTGAATTTGAGCAAAATGGCCGTTGACTCGCGAAGAATTTTTATACCTCGGATTCACGTGTGCAGCCAACTCGTTTTAATAAAGCGTGCGTGCGCGCGCCCGCGTGTGTGTGTTTGTGTGTGCATTTTTGCGAACCGCCATCACTCACGACCCAGTGGTCTAAAATGGTTCTAATTCCGAAGGTAGTTCGGCGTTAGGTCTTATTTGGTACCCTATGAATTTCGCCGCAGTCGGATCAGTAGTAGAGTCTGCGCATGCGCAAATGTGAAAAACGTCGAACACTCATAACTCACAAACCAATGGTCCAGATTGGCTAAAATGTTGATGGTAGTTCAGGGTTGGGTCCTAGTTGGTCCCTTGTAAATTTCATCGCATTCGTATCAGTATTAGCGACTGCACATGCGCAAACGGGAAAAAAATCCCTATTATGAATACGGACGACTTATTCCACCCATATTACCAAGGCTGAGCTATGTGATCCATGGATTTCCCTAGACCATGTTTTTTCCATGCTCGATTCCAAAGGTTCGTAATTGAAAATAATAAACCAATATTGAGGAGCATTATTGGTACTTTGGTACTTTGTCCCTCCCACCGGTTGAATTTGGTCCTCTCACACACTCATTCCATCTCTGAGGAACGAAGCGCGACCGGAGTTGACAAGGTTTGCGACCTCCGTTGGGAAATTGCGCTATGTGGTGCGTTACTGTGGAGAAAGTACAAGAATTTGTTCCTCAAAGCAAAAAAAACGGATCGGTAAAAATGTGTGATGATATCACATTCAGTGTCATGAGTCTCCCACCGTGTTTATGGAACTTTCCGTACCTACCAGTTGTGGCCGATCTGCAAGACCTGACCGAGTTTTGGATCAACTGCCTCAACTCTCGTTGCTACATTTGGGGAAAAGTTCATTCTTGATATGGACCCAATACGCGCGAGACGTTCTTCAGCTTCACTCTTCCATCCTTCAACCCCCCCAATTTTATCTCCCATCAGCGTAGTACATGTATGCTGACAGTATTTTGACGGAACTTGAGCATTGCGATCAAACGTGGATGAAAGTTTCCACAAAATATTCGCAGAAGCCAACCAGTTAGCCGGTGATGTATTTGGTTATGAGATCAAGACTCTTCGGGTTGTTTTGTAAACGAGCAAACTGATCAATTGTACCAAGTGATTCTACAGAGGGATTCCGCTATTCATTCCCCGCCTTGACGGTTTGATTCAGCGCCTCCATGATAGGTTAGACGAAAATTAGGAAGAAGCTTTCGTTCGAGAGTTTACTACCTGAGTACTGTGACAGAGTGTGACAGTGGTGGTCGACCCTCGAGAGTCCCCCCCCCCCCCCCTCTATACCAGCGAGATTATCACCGGTTAAGAAGGGATATCGATTAGGTGTCCCCAAGCGACCCCATCTTCACCGGACCAAAAAACTACTCGAGAACAGCCACACTGTCACACTCCTCCCCACATGACATAATTCTGGGTAGCGAAAGTATGAGAAGGAAAATTGGGAAAAGCAGTATGAAGTTCTGGTTCAGGAAACGACATCTGAACAACTTCAAAGTGACTAACCTCCATCGTAATGGTACTGCCTCGATAATATTTATTGGTGGAAAACAAAGCTCCTAAATACGAGTATTGACAGATAAAAAATGTTGTCAGAGGTTGTTGTCCAGTGAATTATGCTCATCTGGGCAACCTCTAGGTGATCAACCTCCATCGTTAGGATGGAACAAGTACTGGGACTTGTAAATTGGGACACGGCATTGCTCGCTGTCAAATGAGCTCAATATATTTTAATTATATTGACACTCTAAAGGGGGGAAATGGGGTGGAGATGCCAATAGATGTATGTATTATCAAATGGGCAGGATGTTTGTAAAGGAATCCTTCCAGAACCCTTTGGGCTTATCCTTCTGGAAAGCCCACAGAAAGTGGATGGAGTATGTTGAATGACTCAGCGCATACTACCAAACCAGGCTCTGCTACCATGTGACAGATTGTGACAGTGGGGGTGGACCCTCGAAAGTCCCCCCCGCCCCCCTATACCAGCGAGATGATCACCGGTTAAGAAGGGATATCGATTAGGCTTCCCCAAGCGACCCCGTCTTCACCGGACCAAAAAAAACTATTCGAGAACAGCCACAATGTCACAGTACCTACGCGTGGAATCTGATCCAGCTTATGCATGTATAATAATTGGTATCCTATCCTAATACCTACATCAACTTGATCCTTTGAAAGCTTATAACGCCGTGTTGCTCAAGCACTGAACTTCCCTGGCAGCGCTTCCTTTGAAACTCCCATCGTCTTTGATCTAAGAAGAGCATAAATTTCCTGTAAGCTGGAGTTGAACGCGAACAAAGTGAAGGAACCTTTCAAGGCGGAAGCGGAAATGCAAGGGCTGGCGCCTTGAGATAAACAAAACGCGTGCTGCTTTGCCTCTGCGTGATCATCCGCCGACATCGTTTGTTATTAATTTCTTCTCAGTCCCAACTCCTGGTAAACCATCCTCTCGTCTTTTCCAGCACTTTTCAACTTTCACGTAGTGTTTTAATACTTCATCCAGTCTCTGGTAATACCTTGTTAGTAAGAAAGAGTGAATTGGTTAGATGAACAAACATGCTTTTTCCCTCCTCAAGGGAAATACCGAAGTTATAACGCCGATTTGAATGCACAAAATTTGATAGTTACAGTGTGATCCCGATCGATGGTTTCAGGTTGCTATACTGCCAATTGCATGGCAATAAATATAATGGGTTGAAGATGTGACGGTGCGGCTGTTCTCGAGTAGGTAGTTTTTTGGTCCGATGAAGACGGGGTCGCTTGGTGAAGCCTAATCGATATCCCTTCTTAACCGGTGATAATCTCGCTGGTCTAGGCGGGGGACTCTCGAGGGTCCACCACCACTGTCACACTCTGCCACAAAGTCCATCTTCTTTTCAAAGGAGGGTCCCATAGCATGACTTTAGGAGTCTCTTAACGCTATCAATATTTTAGTAGGTACCAACCTGCTTGGATGGGTTTTTTTTTTTTACAAGAAAAAGTCGATTTTTCAGAAATAATAAGCTATGCGCACGTATTTATTTTATTTCATTTTGAAATGAAAGTAGGCTCCATTCTAATAATTTTGATACCAACCGCACTCTCCTACGATGAGTAGATCTTTTTGTATGAGCTTTCAAGTTTCAGCAACAAGTGACGTCACACTTGGCAAGGGGTTCTCGCCCAGGCCAGAGGGGTGCGATGACGTAGGCGGTGCTGGAATTTTTGAAAAATGACTATCCACCGTAGGAGAGTGCGGTTTGTCTCAAAATGCTTAGAATGGAACCTACTTTTATTGAAAAATAATATAAACCGCTTTTGTCACATATGCGCATACCCCATTCATTCCGGGACTATTTCAAGTTTTTTATCTTCAGAAGTCAAGAAATTTGTTGGAATTTCAAAGGTTAGGAAGGATTATGCCTGGAACACGGTACAAAACGACATTCGGAAAAAAAACCCAAGGATGTGGGTTGAAAAATTTTGGGAACATTCCAAGTGGGTAGCGCTCCATACGCTGTGTCATCGCCCCCTCCCAACTAAGAAACAGAAAGTAAACACCCTTTTTTCCATAACAAATTCGTCTTGGTACATTCTGAATCCATCTCTAGAATTTAACAAGAATAATATAAGTTATAGTATAATAACTTATATCGACAAGTATAATAGAGCTTAACTTTTACATATATTATTATATAAGTTATATCAGTATAACTGCTAGCATATATCCATCTTACTCGGAGTCTCAGGTCAGTCACTTTCCTGTGCCGTTTTAGCTCTTCACTCTGTGTCGCTGTTCACTAAGTGAAATAGCGGGCAAGAGGTATCAACCCTCACAATCATAGTGCAATTTCGCAACCTCCCGCTTTTACCAGTTACCTGGAGAGAGGAGTTAGCTAGGCACTCAGGCCCCAGGTTTTGGTGTAATTATATAGTGGCCACTGGGTGTAATATGGCTTGCGTCGAGAGGTTCCAGGTTAACTGCCTTAAACGGGATGAGCTTGAATTCGAGCTCAGAATTCGGGACCAACCTGTGGCGGGGAAAACAGTTGATCAGATAAGGGCGGCTCTCTGCAAAGCACTAAAACAAAATCTTTTGCCACTGGAACGGATCACTACCTTCCTAAACGCTGAGCAGGAGCTATAGCTATGCAGCCCGAAAGTCCACGCTCTCCAGGCCATTGTGGAACTCATGGACGAAACAGACGACCAGCATTCCATCCTGAAGGTTCAGACAACTCTGTGGCATCTATTCAGGAGATTGTCTATGCTGTCCTGTGGCCCAAAGCTGAAGGAACGGCAGGAAACCTACCGGGAAGCCCTAACTCTCCTAGCAACCAGGGTTGACAGGTTAGCTGACAGGGAAAGGAGCCAAGAGGATGATCCTACAAACCCACCTCCGACCTCCACCCTACATCCAGCAGTTGACCGCAGGTCTTTCTACAGTATGGACCGTACACTACCACTCCCTCCAGTCTGCTTGGGACAGGCAGAAGCCACTAAGGACCTCACAGTCGGGGCAGGGGCCTTAGCGGAATGTTTTCAGGCCACAGACAAGTTCCCGAGGAATCTCAATTGCGACCTCCGTCAAACAATGCTTCACGGAGTATTCCTCACGGAAGACCAAAACAACGATATTACAGAGGCGGTCAAGAGAATCGTCCAAGCTGAGACTACCCGTCTTGTCACCCAACTAGCCCCCCTACATTCACTTGGGGAAGATATGTCGATGCTGATAGCAGACATCAACGATCTCCGTGGTGAGGTGGCCACTATCAGTACAAGGCTGAGAAGGATGACGGAAGTCTACAACATCCTACAGGCCTCAGGCGTGCAGCAGGACTGGCAATTGACTTCGCTAGCCAGCTCCATCAATGGTGTGGAAAACCATTTACAAACCCAAAGCGAACGCCAGGTAGCCTTATTGGCTGCAGTGAGAGGCTACATGGGGATGACCAAAGGAAGTGCTGAGGTAAGCACCACCGCACTCCGCAGTGGGGGAACGAGCCTCCGAAAACCCGTGAGGGAGCAGTTCCGATCGAGGCCGGAAAGGATTCTCTAATAAAATTCGTTCCTTACATTCAAGTGCTGTTTTTCCTTCTCTTCTCCCGGCCAGTGCAGGTACATATTTGGCGCCCCACGTTGGGCCCCAAAACACTGGAAACGAGAATCAGACTGCTACAGTCAATTAGACAAATTCTGAAAACGGAGTTGTATTCTCTAGACTCCAATGCAAGTGGCTATTAAGCCATTTCTTGAAAATATTCAAAATTTGAACAACTTTGCTTACGGGAAAAGACAGAATTTGTTGGAAAACCTTCGCTATTCCAAGGGTAAACCGTACTGTATTTTACTCCCATCAATTAAAAAACGTCTGCCAATTCGAGTAGGCACTAAAGCTTCCTCAATTGAATCACATGAACGTATAGAATAGTTGGTAGGTTCGTTTTGATACGGGATCATCTACGATCCAACCGGCGTGTACCCTCAAACTTTCAGTTCTGCACGACTGTTTTTCGCGTAGTTAGAAGCGTTACAAGGAAATGGTCAACATTTCATGTTCACGCATGCGCAGGCGAAAGTTACAGTACGATTCCAATTAAATTCATTTGGAACTATCAAAGTATCATTCCTAATCGACCAGCTAAGTTTGAACTTATTTCAACTATATTTAGGGTAGTTATGAGCTTTTCAAGTATCTTACGTTTGCGCATGCGCAGTCGAAAGTTACAGTAATTTTTCGATGATTTTGGTATGGGACCGTCTGTGACCCAACCCGCACCTACCCCCTCAAATTCCAGCATATTTCGACCATTATTTCGGGTAGTTATGGGCGTTACAAGGAATTACCACAGACATACAGACAGACACGGAACCAAAAATGTTCCTCGATGTCTGAAATGCACAATGGAAGTGGAAATTTTCATTTTGGAAAACAAGAATTTTTTTTCTTCCCTACCTTCGGTAGTGAGGAAGCAAAATCATTTACAACCAATGCCACCAGGTATAAAATGAGATTAGTTATTGTGATGATCCAGCGGGAGCTAAAAGTAGAAATAAATACACGAGACTACTTGAGTCGGTTTGTTTGGTCAAATGACAATTCATTGGCGATTTACAGCTTCTTTTATACCCCTTGATACATCCCCAGAGAGGGGTAGGGGAACCCCGCTCTGGGAAGCCGTTAGACGCGGCTTATAGTGCAAGCGACGCTATTTACATAGTGTTAGGGAGCAGCCGATTACCACACTGCTCCCCCCAGAATTGAAGTTAAATACTGCAATTATGTAAATGACGATGAATCTTGTTGATGAGGCGTCGGTGTTGGTGAAAGAGGCTGCGTGTGAGCTGTGTAGTTGCCGTGTAGGTGGGTGGCTTGAGGAGTTTGTGGTGTCTCGCCTTCGTGTGTTAGCGGCGGCTGCGGTGTGGGATGCGTGAACGTGCTCGGATGCGGTCCAGCAGGAAGTGTCGAGGGTGGTGTCTCGGAGAGCGTTGGAACGGGCGGCTGGAAGAGGTGATCTTCCGAGGCGGCTTGAATGGCGAGGCAGGAGGTGCCGGAGCAGGTGACGTCGGCCGCGCCTGGAGTAGGTAACGGCTGCGCCTGGGTCCCAGTGAGGACGGTGTCGGGAGAGGCCTGTGTCCCAGGGTGTGATAGGCCGTGTAGGTGATGGAAGACCGGGCGCTGTAGAGCTGTAGGTGAGTACGGCCGGGGCGCTGAGTCGGGCCAGGATGTGCCAGTGTTACAGCTCTCTCGAGGACATGTTTCGTTGCTTCGAAGGCGGCTTCGGTGTCGTGAGAGCAGTGGAGTAGGCGTTTATGTCGCTTACGGGCGGCCGTTCGATCGGGTAGATGAGTAACGCCGCTGGGTGATACGATGTGGCCGAGGAATTCGACGGAGGTGCGGGCTAGTTGACACTTCGACTTGTTGACTTGGAGGCCGTATTTTGTTAGAGTATCGAGTAGTAATTTTACGTGTGTAAAATGTTCCTCGATATCTCTCGAAGCTACT
Organism: Leptopterna dolabrata; assembly: GCA_954871275.1. Lineage (NCBI taxonomy): Eukaryota > Metazoa > Arthropoda > Insecta > Hemiptera > Miridae > Leptopterna > Leptopterna dolabrata. The sequence goes on from OX940974.1 coordinate 16,449,041, forward strand.
GGAAGGTCTTTGTAGACGGTGGTCCTATTGAGAGGCTGCGTTGAAGGCCGCGGTTGTCGGTGGTGCTGGATCACCTGCAACTCCTCGTTGACGGTAGCCACACGAGGAGGAGGGAGAAGGGTATGAGGCGGTTCCGGTGTCTTCGTAGCTCTGGTCTCCATTTTCTTCTTTGATGTTCCTGAAGGTGTGAATCCGAGGAATGAATGCTCCGTTGATGGTCGCTCTCGTTAAGTAGGCAGCGGAAACGGCGAGATGTTCTCTGGTTGGTTCGCTGGAGAGATCGATAGCTGGTCGGTCGTGGATCTGACGAGTGGTGGGCGTAGGCGGTTCGCTGTCGATCGCAGGAGGCGAGAAGCCGGGGTGAGAGGTGTATTAACTTCGCCGGTGTTGCGTTCGCAGAAGGCCGGGGCGAATGTGCGTGTCTTACGCCAAGTTGTCGCCGTAGGCTGAAGATCGCAGGAGGCGAGAGGTGTATTAACATCGCCGGTGTTGCGTTCGCAGAAGGCCGGGGCGAATGTGCGTGTCTCACGTCGAGTTGTCGCCGTAGGCTGCAGATCGCAGAAGGCGAGAAGCCGGGGCGAGAGGTGTATTAACTTCGCTGGTGTTGCGTTCGCAGAAGGCCGGGGCGAAGAGACGGTCGCAGGAGGCGAGAAGGCGGTGTTGCATTCGCAGAAGGCCGGGGCGAAGGTGCGTGTTGAGCCGTCGCAGGAGGCGAGAAGGCGGGACGCTGATCGCAGAAGGCGGGAAGCCGGCGAAGGTGCGTGTTGAGCCGTCGCTGGAAGCGAGAAGGCGGGACGCTGTTCGCAGAAGGCGGGAAGCCGGCGAAGGTGCGTGTTGAGCCGTCGCTGGAAGCGAGTAGGCGGGACGCTGATCGCAGAAGGCGAGTAGCCGGCGAAGTTGCGTGTTGAGCCGTCGCTAGAGGCGAGAAGGCGGGGCGCTATTCGCAGAAGGCAGGAAGCCGGCGAAGGTGCGTGTTGAGCCGTCGCTGGAAGTGAGAAGGCGGGACGCTGTTCGCAGAAGGCCGGAAGCCAAGCCGGTGAAGGTTGCGTGTTCGTCGTCAGGGTGACCAGTGTGATGATCCAGCGGGAGCTAAAAGTAGAAATAAATACACGAGACTACTTGAGTCGGATTGTGTGGTCAAATGACAATTTATTGGCGATTTACAGCTTCTTTTATACCCCTTGATACATCCCCAGAGAGGGGTAGGGGAACCCCGCTCTGGGAAGCTGTTAGACGCGGCTTATAGTGCAAGCGACGCTATTTACATAGTGTTAGGGAGCAGCCGATCGCCACAGTTATCAATAACCTTTTCGACTGTTTTTACCCAATATTGAATGAAAATATACATCCAAAAACAATCGCGAAAATTACGACCAAGTACCTCTGTAATTTACCCGTTCACATATTATGTAAAAAATTTATTGAACCTCTATACTTGAGTTAATTTACACACTGTGTGTTTTATACCTTTCGTGAAGAAGCCAGTATTTTGGTTTATTACTTTCAATAATGAACCTCCGGAATCGAGCATGAAAAAAAAAATTCTAACCCCCCTCTTTTCTTTTTTTCCCCTCTTCTTTTTCTTCTGCCTCAACACGCTCTAGAATCCTAACCCGTAGTCATAATAATATTTCACTGCTTATTTTTGTTGTGCTAGGTTATTTCCTGAATAATCAAGCACAATCCGCGAACTAGCTTTTGCTATGCGGATTGCTTTCAAAACTATTCGAACAGATGGTTAACAAAGACCAATGAATATGAAACGCAAGTAATTATAACAGTATTGCGATTATTTTGTCTATTTGTGTAATCAAATTGTGCTTACTAAGTAAGAAATGTTTCTTTTTTCTTCTTTTCATGATTGTGTCTGACTGAGCTCTACATTTATACTGCATTTTCTGAAATTTAATGAACATCTATCTATCTATCTATCAATCTACTTTTCTCTATCGTGCAACCACTCCTTGGTCTACTCGGAACCCTTCTTCTGTTTTCTTTTAAAATACCCAACTCGTCCAAAACAATGATAGCAGCTGCAACTTCCGAAAAACTCGTATCCGCTGCACTCAGAGAGGAACGGGCGTTTTGGATTTTGGACAAAACATTGAGTTGGCATGTCCCGCTGCTGCATGTAGAGCCCACGCTCCCGAACTTGGATAGCCGAAGCTATGCCGGCGAACCAGGTTCCCATGTGTGCAGCGTGTAGTAAAGCGCATATGTATTTACTTTCATACACCTCCATCAGTAGCAGTGCGTGGAACCGCCTGTAAATGTTTTCCAATAGTGGAGTCTTCTTATGAGAAATGGGTGGCTTTTAATCAACCGCAGCTCTTAGCAAGTCAGAATGTAAGCACTGTGTTCACAGTAGTTCTGACCAGTACCCGGGATTACCAGAAGCTAAAAGTTCTATAGCTTCATACTGACTAACACTCAGCAAAGGCCTATCTCTTCCTAAACTTTTAATCATCACTCTATAATATATCCTCGTAGGAAAACGTCAAAAATTTCGACTGTAAGTTAGCCACCGAATTCATGTGGTACAAAAATACAGAAGCAAATAAACTAAACAACAACTAAAAACAACGAACTAGACTAAAATACAACGAAGTAATGACCCGCCGGCCAGTACCTACTTGGATGGAGAATCAGACTAGAAGCTAGGTAGGTACTTATCTGTGTATGTTGACATTGATCAATCCACAAGACCACAGACAGGACACAACGCACTTAATTATCACAAACCCAAATCTGTCACGGGAACTTGAATGGGAACATGCAAAATTCGAAACGTAAGCAGAAAATTGAAAACTCAACATAGGAACAGAATGGCGGGTGATGACAATTTTTAGGGGAGGACAGATCAAAGGACAAGCATCTCGTATCGAGATGACAAGATGAATTGAAAGAATCCAATCGAAGGTGAACACAAACGATTTTTGGATGGAAATGTTGGGACGGGGCCGAAAAGAGGCGTGGCTAACCAAATTTTTACTCAACTGAGCTTGCGCGGACGGGCCCCTTTTCCCGGTTACCATGGCGACACCAGTTCCCAGGACCTGCCAGTTTCAGAAGCGTAGGTTTCGATTTCGATTGCAAGACATCGATTACTGTAGCTATATTCCGATAAAATGCTCCTTGGAGCTACAGGGAGCCAACACGATGGAAACACATAGGTATTGAATATCCATAGCCAGAACTCGCTGTTGAACTTTGTGAAAAATGCTAGGTACAGTATACGGAGGGAAATTCGAATGCCAACTGAACAAATGGTTGGAATTCTTTTTGGAGTTTTTTGTGTTTCTGGGTGCAGGGGCAGTGGCCCAAGTGGCCTTAAGGAGGCAACGCCCCTGGCCTCCATCATCGACTTGGGCAGGGACACGGCCCTGTGGGCCATTCCTAAACACTTTCACTCTTCACTCTGCACTTTGTCGATGAATTTTCGTTCCTAAAGAACGCTCTTGATTTGAAGAGGAAGACTGAAATTCAAAGTGCAGAATTGCAGAGTTTTACCCCGTTTTGAACAGTTTTGTACCTAAAGGTTGCCTTTCGCTATGTGCTAAGTGAAGAATCTGCGTTTCAAATGAAGAGATTACAACATTTTTTCAGAGTCCCCAATGACTCTGCGGTAGAACGAAATACTTTTCAAATCGGCTTTTTGGGTTTTATTTCTTCGTTAAACTCAATATTTGGTAATGTCATAAAAGAAGGGTCTTTCGATTAGGTCTAAAGGTGGTCCAATTATTGTGAGGATAAACATAAAAATAGCATCGAAGTTAGCTCCACTGAGGCCATCAGAATACTGATGAAGAAACGATATTTGGGAGGAAGGAAAGGTATGTAAGCGACAGGATGTTGTTAGTGGATAAAAAGTGACTACCTACCTCATTTTAATGTAGCCAATTTTTTTAATGATAGAAATTTTCCGATACTTCTCAACAGAGGATGATGATGAGGGTATTAAGGCTAAAAATCCCCTTTTATTAAGAAATGTTTTCAAGAGATAGCAGCACTATCGGGGGCAAATTGTGAATCGGTTTTGTGCCCAGACGACTGAACCGATTTTCGTTCTGGAATTTTTTTTTGGAAACCATAAGTAAGTAGAATTGATATGACACTCTTTTTTTCAATTTACGTTTTTCATATTTTTTACGAATTTGAAGGTCCAGGGGTGCTAGGGATATTTATTTGGAATTCAAATCAGTTTGAAAATTGAAACTCGGATCAACAGCAAGCGAGTAATATTGCTATTACGATTTAGAAGAGGGAAGCGATTATTGTGATACTTGCGAATGGAGGCGCCAGCGCCTGCAGTGAGAAGGGGCAGCCGACCACCTAGGGTGGACCAAGGTCATTCCTCTGTGTGGTGTCATCCTCTGTTACTGGAGCCCATACTTGGTGCATGGACTGGTCCTGCGGGTGTTGCACCACCTCAGCAGTCCATTCCCGGGAGGGCAGTGACCATTGATCAGCCCAATAGTGCCGCAATTCTTGGTCTGTATGCCTGGCTTGTGCTCTTCCATTGCCCAGGATATCTTCTGCTATGGCAGTTCTATCCCCATCCCACAGCCTCCTGAACCTAGCAAATCTATCTCTTCTCGTTTCTGGTTGTGTATCACTACTCTGAACGTGGTCTCTGGGCGGACGAGGTGCAGGACCACTGATGTGTGATAGCCAGAGGAGTAGATCATCCTGGGGGTTCTGGTCTTGCACGACCATTCTCGCGGCGTTTATCAGTGGCTGATGGCCTTGGTCTTGTTCTGCCGCCCGTCTAGCCAAGTCAATACCCATAAGTATTGCATTGTCAAACGAGTGCTGGGAAACCTCCTGTCGGGGGTTTGACTGTGCTGGAGTTTCATCGTTGGTCTGAACAAGATTCCCACATAACTGTTCCTATACATCCCGGTAATGTGGTCTTGCTCGAACTCCTTCCACAGATTTGATTGTTCTATCAACCATTTTTGTGGCAAGAGCTCGGTTCATTTGGGTGTTTGGTATTGTACCCTCCAGCTGAAGCTCCATTGCTGCCATGATGCTCATTTCCTCTTGTGACCAGTATCTGCATCGTTTTGGGCCAGTCTCATCAAGCGCACACTGTTCTGGATGAGCTGATCTAATATGTTTAGAAAGTCCTATGCCTGAGCCAAAGGTTCTGTCACCGTGGCCTCACTGATGTTCCTGTATTCTACTGGCCATAATCGGTTGCTTGGATCACCGCCTCTTTCGCCTTAGTGAACACAGTACATTTTGGGTCCCCGGTTATGTGCTTGGCAGGCTTCTTTGCTGCCTTGCAGGACATGCACTCTATCTCTGACTGCTGCTTCATACAAAGAGCAGCCTTATGGCCTTTTTCTCCACAGCGTTTACAACACTCTTCCCCGGGGAGACGAACTGTACAATCCACTGAGCGATGACCCACTCTTGTGCACCTGAAATACCACAGAACAGGTATGTACGGAGTCACAGGGCATCGGCACCACCCTATGTATAACTTCGGATCGTTCATAATCGCCCTATAAAGCTGGGTTTCCACCTCAACCTCCCAGCTCACCGGACGTCCATCCCCACGCCTGATCACCCTCTTGGGGCTGAATCTAGCCTTGAATGCCTCTAAGTTCATGTCGGGAAGTTTTGTTCCCGGACGGCAGCCTGGAGTTGCTCAGCTGTCGAGGCGCTATCCCTTATTCCACCAACAACTATGCATGGTCTCCTTTTTGGCATCAACTCCATTTTCAAACCAGCACCCCCTGCATTGGTATCTGCCATGATCTTCCTGGCTTCTTGAAGGTTTGCTGCTTCTAAAATGACCTTTTTCTGCCCTCGCCTCGTGTTGACCAGCTGCCAACCCTTTTCTACCAAAGCTTTTTCGACCGATTCAGATGAATCCATCGTAGTGTTGTTATCAGCTGGCTGGAAAAACAAAATGCTTGGGCTGTTGGGCAGCCTTTGTAGCCGTGGCGTAAGATTTTATATTGGTCCCAGTCTTTGGGGGGGGGGGGGGGGGGTCCGACACGTGGCCTCGGCCGTGGTGTCCGTGGCCTTGCAACGTCAGTGTCGCATCTGGGCCCTGGCGTCTGGCTCTGACCAGCCACCGCAGGGGCACCACCAGCAGGCAGAGCCGTGGTGGCAGTCTGCAGAGAGGTTGCAATCTGATGCAACACATCAGACAGGTCCTGATTCTGTTGTTCCACCAAGTCACCCCTAGAAGCTGCCATGCCTTCCAGCGTTTTGATCCTTAAGTCCATGTGGACGGCTCCTCTCAGAATTGCCGACACAGCCTCACTTATAGGCTTGAGGGCACTCTGATCTCTGTCCGTTCCTATCTGGCGTTCCTATCTGCTTCCCTGATTTGTTGGGTCGATGTAGCAGTGTGAAACGCTATATCGTGCTCCTCAGCAATTTCGTCTTCGTAGTCCACCAGTGGACCGTTATTAATTGGCCCATTAGGACCAAAATATCTGTGGCCTGGAAGGTGAAAACCTCGTTGAGCCATTTAAACGACAGAGGAAGGCGTTGTTCCTTTAAAAGAAATTTAAAGGGACCGAGAAAACAAAGCGAGTGCTCGAGACGAAGGCCCCGTTCCCCACACGCGCGTGGGACGCTTTGTCAGCACTTTGCCGGTGCCAACAACCGCGGTCACGATGTCGCCGCGCCTCACAGAAGCGAAAAGTTAGTAGCCCAGGCCCTTGGAAGGGCTCGAACGCACTTGGAGACAGAACTAATGCTAAGCACTTAACATTATGTTTCTGCGGAACTAATTTTCTTAATAAAATTCGCTCATGAAACCCGGTAAATCGGCGATATAACACGGAGAACTTGGCGATATAACACGAATCCAAGGCTTCCCTACCTTCGGTAGTGAGGAAGCAAAATTATAATTTTCGTGATAGCTACCAAGCCGAATTTTAAAATACTAACACTTTTAACCGTGATAATTGAAAAAATAAAAAGGAATTTTCATCCAGCAGCCTTTTGGTTTATTATTTTCAATAATGAACCATTGGAATCGAGCATGAAAAAGAAAATTCTTACCCCCCCTCAAAATTTGATGGTTTGCGTTTCAAGGTATGTAGAATCCAAAACTGCAATAAAAATATTTCTGTCTGTACGCCGTACGCCGTATGGGCCACTTTTCTTAGTTACCATGAATAAAAATTGATGAAATTCGGGTTATAGGTTCCGTTCGGCGTCTAGTTGGTCCTCGAAGCTCGACGTTACTGTCAGTCATCTCTAAGGGGTTCAAAATAGGGGTTGAAATTTTCAGAAAGCCTTTACCTTTGTTTTACGTGAATTTTTTTACGGTTTTAAATAGTTCTCGAACTTGGGAGTCGTTCAAGACCACCCGCAGCACCGTACGTCCAGCCGTTCGTTCACAGTAAGGCCCCGAAGTTTTTACCGACAGGCATTTTCGACACAAGGGTGAATGAAATTGTATACACTCTCGTCACCAGGGACGCGCTCGATTCAATCAATCAATCAATTTATTCAATCAATCGAGCAATCAATTAATCAATTTTTTCAATTGCAATTGGAATTCACTTAGAATTGTAAATATTGGTATACTGAATTGGACTTTAATTTGAATTGGAATTTTTTTCGAATTGCCTAATTGGCATTGTGCGCTCGTCACCAGGGAAGCGCTCGATTCCATCAATCAATCAATTTATTCAATCGATTTCGAATTGGAATTCATTAATTTGTGTTGGTGTTTTGGAAACCAACAGGTGTTGATGTTGTTGACGGTTTTGGAAATTCCGGTTTCCAATGTTCTTATGTTCGGTGAAATATATACGTGTTCGATAAAACAAAATAACAAGGGTTATCGGGCCCAGATCACGCAAAAACTGCTATAAAACAAAAGAGTTGGCGAAATGGCTGATGAGGAGATTGGCTGTAGCAATAGCAATACAAAAGTGAGTGGCATTGTGAAGTTGAACAGAAAAAACTACAAGACGTGGTCGTTCAACGTCCGACTTGAATTGGAAGATCAGAACTTGTACGACGTAGTCACTACAGAAGATGAAGGACAATTTGCTGCATTTAACGACGAAAAGAAGAGAAAGGCATTCAGATCGATAGCAAGGACAATCACTGAAGATATCCAAAATGATATTTTAGATATCACGTGCCCAAGAGAACTTTGGAGAAAATTGGCATCCAGATTCCAACCCAAAACAAGATTGCGGCGTTTACAAGCATCGGAAAGTTTGTATTCAGCCAAAATGTTGCCAGAAGAAGACATGGGAAATTATGTTAATCGCGTATTGGGGTATGCATCAGAAATAGTAAAATCAGGGAGTCTCAAAATTTGTGATGAGCAGATTATGTAACGTCATGATCAACGGTTTACCTGAGGCCTATGAAACTATTGTCAGCATGGTTTGTACCTTTAAAGATGACGATTATACGCCTGAAAAGTTGGAAAGTTTGCTGTGTGGTGAGTACAAGAGAAAATCGCTGAAGAAATCAGAAATGGACATGATTGAAGATAGCAAAGCACTTCTTATACAACGAGAATCTAGGAAAAAGAGTTTCAGCTGTTATAACTGTGGAGCAGAAGGTCATATTGCGAAGTTTTGCCGAAAGAAGAAATATGATCAACCCAGAAGTCGAGAGAATTTGAACAAGAAAGATGAAAGCGTGAATCATTCTTCTTTGATGTGCTTGAACGCCAGTTTATGTTCCATCAGTAGTAATGCCTGGTTAATTGACAGTGGAGCAAGTAGTCATTTTACCCCCATAAGAACATATTTTAGCACGTACGAAGAATTAAGGAGTCCAGAAGTTGTCAAATTGGCGTCTAATATAGGCAGTTGTATTGTTGGAATAGGTACAGTAAAACTCATTTCTAGGACCAAACATGGTAAGACAGTGCTTACCCTGAAAAATGTATATCATGTTCCCGATTTTTACTATAAACTTATGTCAATTGCAAGGATCGAAATTAATGGACACAGAGTGGTAATAGAAGATGGTTGTTGTCAAGTATTTGATAAAAATAGGATAGTGATTGAGGCTAAGAGAAACGATGCCAATATGTATGTTTTCCAGGAAATTGATCCAGTTCAGAATGCTCAAGTGTCGAACGTTAAGATAAGCCACTGGCATGAGAGACTTGGACATGTCAGCAATCAGTCAGTACGGGGTTTGGACTCAGTGTTCTCTAATGACTGGAACTCAGATGTGTGTGAAGCTTGTCTCAGAGGTAAAATTACTCGACATCCATTCCCAAAAACGAGTAGGTTAGTGACTCACGAATTATTGGAGGTTGTTCACTCTGATGTTTGTTGTCTACCTATTGAATCACACTCGAAGTTCAAATACTTTGCGAGTTTTATTGACGATTTTTCAAGAAGAGCTACAGTTTACTTTCTGAGGAGAAAGGATGAAGTGGTGGATTTTTTAAACTTTTTAAACAAATGGCTGAAAAACAAACAGGCAAGGTTATTAAGTGTCTGAGAAGTGATAATGGTAGGGAGTATATCAATAAAGCTTTTGAAAATGAATTGGATAAGCACGGTATTGTACGTCAGTTATCTTGTCCATACAGCCCACAACAAAATGGAATATCTGAACGATTTAATAGGACAGTCCTAGATTTGGCACGGTCAATGATGATAGCAGCTAATACTCCTAAGAGGTTCTGGGCTGAAGGGGTGAATACTACCTGTTACATCCGAAATCGATGTCCCAGAGACGATGGGAAAACACCAGAAGAGATCTGGAGTAATATAAAACCAAGTGTGAGGCACATGCGACCTTTAGGATGCAAAGCTTTTGTTCATGTACCAAAAGAAGTTAGAAAGAAACTTGATGACCGAGCTGATGAATGTGTTATGTTAGGATATGCGGGGGCTTCAAAAGGATACAGGCTATGGAATTTGAAGAAACGAGGACTTATTATAAGCAGAGATGTGACATTTATCGAAAACGAATTCCCATTCAGTAACAATAATAGAATTGATGAACATACAAATTCCTCAGATCTTGAAATAGATGGTATAGCAAGTATAAGTAGAACAAGAGAAATTGAAGACAGAAGAAACATGAACGAAAGAGGTGAGAGAATTAATGAAGACATTAAAGAAGCTGCAGACAATGGAGAAGAATATCAAGATGCTACTGAGGGAGAAATTATTGATGAAGGTAATATCCCAGATATACAACTACAAACAAGAAACTATGGAGAATGTGAAGAACCTCAAGAACGTGAAAATGGGCCACCTGAGAAGATGATTTTAAGAGACAGGACACAAATGAGAAAACCAAATTATGTTTGTTGTACGACAGCAGCTAGGAGGATTGACCCAAAAACGTACAAACAAGCAATGAGAGGGAATGATCGTGACTTATGGGCTGCTGCGATTCAGGAAGAATTGATGGTACAGACGTTACGTGCTATCTACACGACTGTCCGTGTAGTAGTGTGATATCTACATTGCCGGTTGATATCTACCGACCGGAAGGTTCATGTCCGTGTGGATATTTGCCCGTTGGCCACCACCTCCGTTTCATTTCAGGCCAGTTGTTATCGAGCCGTGTGTGTCTCCGGATCGAGGAAAAATGAGTTTGGGCCATTTATATCGAAAATAATCCTCAACGATGATACGTGTTCGAAATTTTTTAAACGAAAAAGGTGTGTTGTCCGGCCAACCTACCGTGTGTGAAAAAGTGAAAGACGGTAAAATGTGTGGCGGAATGTTTTAAAACGGGAAGAAAACGTAACAGTGATGGTGAGTTCATTAAAACCAAGTACTTGATATGCTCAAAACGGGGTTGTCACACTTTTACATCGCTGAGGAAAGTTAACACATTTTTCACATACACGGATGTTAATGGTAAATGCCACAGTAACTTGAATTTGTGCGAAATTGTGGAGCTGGTGTGGTTTTGGTGTAACATGGTAGGGGTAAACGATGCGGCTAAATGGTCTCAGAGAAGCACGCACACCGTGACGGATTGGTACAACTTGTGCAGGGACATATGTGTAGCAAAATATGATATTCGGGAGAAAATGGGTGGGAGAGGGGTCGTGGTACAGATTGATGAATCACTATTCCAGGGCAAACGAAAGTACCACAGAGGACGATTGTTGGGAAGTGACCGGAATCCCCCGTTAAACAATGACAGTCCAGTGACAACGGAATCCAGTGACAGTGACAGTGATAGTGACGAAAATGATGAAAATATGAGCAATAATACAAATAATAAAAATTACGGAACCCGAGTACAAGGACCGTGGGTATTTGGAATGTGCGCAAAACGGGAAGATGGCAATTTAGAAAGACGATTCTTCATTGTGGAGAAGAGAGACCGCGCCACACTTTTTCCGATTATCAAAAATGAAATTGCAGAAGGCAGCACAATCTGTTCCGATATGTGGCGGGCGTACAGCAATTTGGGGCAATGTGGGTACGTTCATAAAACTGTGAACCATTCCGAAAATTTTGTAGACCCCGTCACTGGAGCCCACACACAAACAATAGAGTCCCTGTGGAACCAGGTCAAACAAAAATACAAAATAAAAAGCCTGCCCCACCCCGACGATCTTCATTTTGGAGAGATATTTTTGACAAGGTAACATTTTGTAATTTTCCTTAATTTTCACTTTTTACGGGTTGTAGATATCACAAAACTACATCGCACGGTACCGGTAGATACCGCTCGCGGTGTAGATAGCACGTAACGTCTGTACCGAATTGATGTCACTCAAGTTTGGGAATTAACAGATTTGCCCGTCGGTAAAACTGCAATAGGGTGCAAATGGGTTTTTAAAATCAAGTACTTGGCTGATGGATCAGTAGAAAAGTATAAAGCTAGATTGGTGGCTCAGGGATATACTCAAAAGGAGGGGATAGATTTCGACGAAACATACAGTCCAGTGATAAGCTTACCAGCTGTCAGATTGATTTTGAAGTTGGCAGTGAAGAATAATTGGCTCATTCATCAGATGGATGTTAAGACCGCTTATTTAAATGGAATATTAAAGGAAGATATATATATATGAAACAACCCGAAGGGGCAGTGGAATGTGGTTCAGAGAAGAAAGTTTGTAAATTGTTGAAGAGTTTATATGGACTTAGACAATCTGGAAGGTCTTGGTATGAAACATTAGATACGAAATTACGAGAAAGTGGAATGAAAAGATGTGTAGCAGAATCATGTATATATTTTAAGAAGGCTTGATCCAAACTTATGATTATTCTCGTATACGTAGATGATTTGATATTAATAGCACCAGATTTTCAAGCAATGAACAATTTGAAAACAACCCTGAAGCAAAATTTTGAAATGAAAGATATGGGAGAATTGCATTATATTCTCGGAATTGAGGTAAAGAAGGGAATAGATGGTTCATTATTTCTGAATCAACAGAAGTACATCAATGAAATATTGGTAGAATTCAACATGGAGGAATGTAGACCAGTTTTAACACCGATGGACACTCAACAACAGTTATCAAAAGCGGACTGTCCAAATTCAGAGGAAGAAAGAACATACATGGAATCTGTACCATATAGGAGATTGGTAGGGAAGTTGATGTACTTGGCTCAAGCAACTAGACCTGATTTATCATTTGCAGTTTCGAAACTCAGTCAGTTCGCTTCGAATCCCGGAAAAGTGCATTGGGCTGCATCTAAGCGAGTCTTACGATACTTGCAAGGAACAAAGGGATACGCGTTTAAAATTGATAAATGTGGGGAGGAAGTGATAGCCCACTCAGATTCTGATTGGGCTGGTTGCAAAGATGATCGAAGATCCACCTCAGGATTTTTGATTCAGTTTGGAAGCACACCAATAGTATGGAAGTCGAACAAACAAACTTGTGTTGCACTATCTACAATGGAAGCTGAGTTCATTTCTGTGGCAACAAGTGCAGTGGAGTTATCCTGGCTGAGTTACATCTTACGGGAGTTGAATTGCTCTGTTAGAATTCCACTGGTGAAATGCGATAATCAAGCAGCAGTTAATTTCGCTAAAGGTAACAGCGTGAACTCGCATTCTCGACATATTGATATTCGTCTCCATTTTCTGAGGGACATGGTGAAAAATGAAATATTAAGAATTGAATATGTGCCCACAAATGGAAACATTGCTGATCTCTTCACGAAGCCTTTGTCGAGGATCAAGAATGACCAGATACTAGAGAGGATCTGCGTGGAGAAGGAAGAAGAGAAAAACTAGCCGGAGTTTGTTGGTGTTTTGGAAACCAACAGGTGTTGATGTTTTTGGAAATTCCCGTTTCCAATGTTCTTATGTTCGGTGAAATATATACGTGTTCGATAAAACAAAATAACAATTTGAATTGGAATTCATTAATTGAATTGGAACACATTAATTTGAATTCAAATTAATTTGAATTGGAATTCATTTCGAATTGTCTAATTGGCATGGTGCGCATTGGCATGGTCCGAAATGGTTCTGCAATTCTATTGGCCAACGTTTTCACTCCTCATCAACAATTTTTGGTTTATTATTTTCAATAATGAACCATTGGAATCGAGCATGAAAAAAAAAATTCTTACCCCCCCTCAAAATTTGATGGTTTACGTTTCAAGGTATGTAGAATCCAAAACTGCAATAAAAATATTTCTGTCTGTCCGCCGTACGCCGTACGCCGTACGGGCCACTTTTCTTAGTTACCATGAAAAAAAATTGATGAAATTCGGGTTATAGGTTCCGTTCGGGGTCTAGTTGGTCCTCGAAGCTCGACGTTACTGTGAGTCATCTCTAAGGGGTTCAAAATAGGGGTTGAAATTTTCAAAACGCCTATACCATTTTTTTACGTAAATATTTTTACGGTTTTAAATAGTTCTTGAACTTGCGAGTTTTTTAAGACCATCCGGAGCATCGTACGTCGAGCCGTTCGTTCACAGTAAGGCCCCGAAGTTTGCACCGACAGGCATTTTCGACTCCAGTGTGGATGAAATCGTATGCAATTCAAACCAAATCTCGTAACCAGAGACACGCCCACAATAGGACTTTGTGAATACGGCCAATAATTGGTAGGGATCACCTGATTATATTGGCGGAGTATGAAGTCGAGTTGGTTGTTCTGTGATATTTCATTTGAAAAATGATGGCTCTTTTGGAGTTTGTTGGTAGGTAGTGAAACTTGAACAAACGTTGAAGTATTATTGATGGGTAAATTATTACACAACGGTTCATTATACCATCTACGTAGAAGGGGCTGGAGTTTGTTGGTAGGTACTTTTGCAACTTTTTTCACTCCTCATCAACAATTTCTTTTCAGAACTTCATTGTGTGTGTTTCTTTTTGTTAGGTACTGTTTGTCATCGGCAGAATTATTTTAGCAACATTTAACTCGTGTTTTCAATTGCAATTGGCCACTGCTCACCACTCTACCTAACATCCCCATCTAAATTCCCGACACACTAATCCTATAAACATAAACTCCACATTCGCCAAAATTGGCAAAGTTGTGTTAATAAAATATTGAAATTGCAATTGGATTACAATTTCAATTGCTCTTTAATTCACTTAGGATTGTAATTGTAATCCTCTAAGATTGCACTTAGGATTGTAAAAATGAGAGAATTGTAACATCAGTCTGAATTGGACTTTCATTTGGAATTCATTTCGAATTGTCTAATTGGCATGGTGCGCATTGGCATGGTCCGAAATGGTTCAATCAATCGTTTTCTTTTGTTTTTTCAATAAATTCATTATGACTGGCCTAGGCCATTCCAATCACAAGGGCTGGCCACGGCTACGCGTTCTGCAATAATTCTATTGGCCAACGCTGTCTGCGATTCACATAATATGTATAGAGTAGTGCATATTATATTATATAGAAGGGTTATCTATACAGAGAGCTGTGATCTGTAACAGGAGGGTATTCTGTACAAAATAATAAACCGTTGTGCAGGGATTTGCAGCGTTTTTTGTTACGTAATTCCTATGACCGTCTCCCTCAATTTTGATCAAAATTAGAGACAAATCTCATGGAGAAAAACTATACTTCTCATGATTTAGTCAAGTGAACAACCGCTATAGTCTGGTGAAATCCACTAAGTCAAGTTCCTTCATAGGAAAATTAGCATTACGAGTACTTTTGAATTCAGCTAACCCCTTGAGATTCACAGGGTGGCCACTAGACACCCTAAGACAGCTACAATCCAAATTCCAACCCTCTAATCCAACTTCTTCCTTTAGGAAAGTCTCATCCAACAACTGAAAAACTTCATACTCGATTTTCTCGAAAGCAGCATTTACGTCTTAGTGGACTTTACTTGTAAGCCGACGATATGTTCCCTTGGGAAAATCCAATCATGTAACAGATCGTCGACAACAAAAAACAAACAAAAAACCATCGTGACGAAAGAATCGCGCTGACTTGAAATGTAAAGGCTGACGAGTTGGGGCGACGCAAAATTCAGCGCCGCCCCTGGGACCTTGAAACCAGCGCGGGTAGGGATGGCAACAAAATATCGATATTTAGGTTCCGATATATCGATATATCGGTATCGGTTTTTGACCTTCGATAGTATCGGGAATATCGATATTTTTGAACCGAGATATCGGCCTAGTAGATGTCGTCAGTGATGTACAAAAACTCGCACATTCTACATCCACTCGACTCTAAATAGTGGGGTTTCGTGGTTCTGATCACTGATTCAACACTTAGTCTTGACTTATGATTTGATTGGCATATAGGTACCGATATTTTACTAAATTTATTATGAATAACTTTCATTCAGTTTTATTTTATTTTACAGTTATTGTAGCGTGCGTATGCCTATAGTCAGTTTGTACTATCATTTTGTACTAAAGTAACCTAAGTAACTAATCGAAAAATATAATAGGCTTATTTTGTTACTTTTACTAAATACATATGTGTTATTGAATGTATTATGTTTATTGCACGATATTTCTATCACTCATTTAACCCTCAGTTTTGACTTATATCAGTTTAGCGATATATCGAAATTCCGATAAATCGTATATATCGATTTTTTCACCCGAAATTTTTGTACCATCGATATGTTGCTTGCGATGTATCGGAAAACCGATATATCGATTTACTTAAAAATTTTGCTGCCCCAAAGCGCGGGCCGATATATGCTGCCGAGGGAGAAAACGCCGAAACTCAGAAAGCATCCTGATCGGGTAGTGGACCAACGCCTATTCCACCCCACTTATCAAAAACGCTGCGAAATCCTTGTTACATGGGTTTATTATTCTACTGGACACACCTACAGAAATGTTGGCTGTTCATTTATTGTTTCTTTTATGTGAAATAATTTAAATAGATACCTATGTCTGATTGTTTCCACCAATTTTGGACCCAAAACACGAATTAGGTTCGCCTTTTTTCTAAAATTATCTTTGATCACTGGTAGTGCCAATTGTCTTAATTCACCTGTTGACACTTTTTCTAGTGTTATTATACAAATTGATGGTGATTTCAGACAATTTCTCAGGTTTCTGACTCATAAAAAATCGATTTTGAGAGCAGAACCATTCGTAGAACCTCAATGTTTCACTCGTTGGTCAAAATTGACTTCATATTCGGTATTCTTGCCCCAAAAATATGGAAAACGATACCTCAAACGCTCATGTTACTAACATGTTATTAAAACCCAAAAAGTACCTATTTTTATACCCATTTTCACTCGTAACACTCTTCGGTATATTCCGATCGGGCTGCAAAGTTTTGGGACACAACTAGGGCCCAAATGGAGCTTGTGTGCGAAAGAACGCATTTTTTAGACCGAAAATGAAGCCTGTACACGTGATACGGCGTACGGCGTACGGACATTGGATTTTGGTTTATTATTCTGTGAATAATACACCTATGTATTCGCTCAGCAAAAAATTTTTATAACACCCCCTCAAACTTTTTTCTTTTCCGTTTCAAGGTGCGCAGATTCCAAAAACGCTGCAAAGTCCTTGTCACATGGGTTTATTATTCTATTATTTTATTGGTCTACGGAAATGCTGGCTGTTCATTTATTGTTTCTTTCATGTAAAACAATTGAAATAGCTATTTCTGGTGGTTTCCACCAATTTTGGCCCCCAAAACTTGAATTAGTTACGCTCCTTTTTTTTCCTCCAAATTACCATTGACTATTGGTTGTGCCATTAATCGTCTTGATCCACGTGTTATCTACAAGACGATTAAGTGGCACTACCAATGATCAAAGATACATAGTTTTAAAAAAAAGGAGCGAGGAACAGCCAATATTTCTGTAGGTATGTCCAATAGAATAATAAACCCATGTGACAAGGACTTTGCAGCGTTTTTGTGTTTTAGTAACATGTTAGTAAAATGAGCTTTTGTGGTATCGTTCTCCATGTTTTTGGGGACGATTAGACCGAATATGAAGTCGATTTTGACCAAGGAGTGGAAATTTGAGGTTGTACCAGATGTTCAGCTCCCAAAATTGATTTTTTTAAGAGTCAAAAACCTGCGATACCGTCTAAAATCACCATCAATTTGTAGAATAACACTAGGAAAAGTGTCAAAACGTGGATCAAGACGATTAAATGGCACTACCGATGATCAAAGATAATTTGAAAAAATAAAAAATAAATAAATTGACAAAAAGGAGCGGACGTAATTCAAGTTTTGGTGGCCAAAATTTGTGGAAACCACCAGAAATGGCTATTTCAATCATTTTTCATGAAAGAAACAATAAATGAACAGCCAGAATTTCAGTAGGTATGTCCAATAGAATAATAAACCCATGTGACAAGGACTTTGCAGCGTTTTTGTGTTTTAGTAACATGTTAGTAAAATGAGCTTTTGAGGTATCGTTTTCCATGTTTTTAGGGACGAGGAGACCGAATATGAAGTCGATTTTGACGAAAGAGTGGAAAATTGAGGTTCTACCAAATATTCAGCTCCCAAAATTGATTTTTTATGAGTCAAAAACCTGGGAAATCGTCTGAAATCACCATCAATTCGTACAATACCACTAGAAAAAGTGTTAACACGTGGATCAAGACGATTAATTGGCACTACCAGTGATCGAAGATAATTTGAAAAAACGCTGCAAATCCCTGCACAACGGTTTATTATTTTGTATAGGATACCCTTCTGTTACAGATCACAGCTCTATGTATAGATAACCCGTCTATATAATATGATATGTACTATTCTACACATATTATGTAGATCGCAGACCCTCCGTAGGTTAGTACCTAACCCCGTACTCGTTACTAGGTACCTACCTAAATCACGAGTTAAATGTTGCTAAAATAATTCTGCCGATGACAAACAGTACCTAACAAAAAGAAACACACATAATGAAGTTCTGAAAAGAAATTGTTGATGAGGAGTGAAAAAAGTTGCAAAAGTACCTACCAACAAACTCCAGCCCCTTCTACGTAGATGGTATAATGAACCGTTGTGTAATAATTTACCGTTGAGTAATGATTTACCGTAGTAATAATTTACCCATCAATAATACTTCAACGTTTGTTCAAGTTTCACTACCTACCAACAAACTCCAAAAGAGCCATCATTTTTCAAATTAAATAATATCACAGAACAACCAACTCGACTTCATACTCCGCCAATATAATCAGGTGATCCCTACCAATGATTGGCCGTATTCACAAATTCCTATTGTGGGCGCGTCTCTGGTTACGAGATTTGGTTTGAATTGTATACAATTTCATTCACACTGGAGTCGAAAATGCCTGTCGGTGCAAACTTCGGGGCCTTACTGTGAACGAACGGCTGGACGTACGATGCTCCGGATGGTCTTAGAAAACTCGCAAGTTCAAGAACTATTTAAAACCGTAAAAATATTTACGTAAAAAAATGGTATAGGCGTTTTGAAAATTTCCACCCCTATTTTGAACCCCTTAGAGATGACTCACAGTAACGTCGAGCTTCGAGGACCAACTAGACGCCGAACGGAACCTATAACCCGAATTTCATCAATTTTTTTTCATGGTAACTAAGAAAAGTGGCCCGTACGGCGTACGGCGTACGGCGGACAGACAGAAATATTTTTATTGCAGTTTTGTATTCTACATACCTTGAAACGTAAACCATCAAATTTTGAGGGGGGGTAAGAATTTTTTTTTTCATGCTCGATTCCAATGGTTCATTATTGAAAATAATAAACCAAAAAAGGAGCGTACCTAATTCGTGTTTTGGGGACCAGAATTGGTGGAAAACAT